>JANBXA010000202.1:907500-1025000 GCA_030556225.1 Cricetiscus sungorus | reverse complement strand
TACTACTGTAACCCCAGGCTTTGGCAGGTAGAGGCAGTAGGGTCAGGAGTTCAAAGTCACCCTTGACTGCATAAAGAGTTTGAGCTTGAGCTTAGGTTATGTGAGGCCCTGTCTCAAAGACAGAAGGTCTCAGGATGACTCAGCCGTTGATGGTACACGTTGCTCCTGCAGAGGACCCGACTTCAGGTCCCAGCATCCATGTTAGTAATCACCTCTAACTCCAATTTGGGGATCCAACGCCCTCTTCTGGCCTCTGCAGGCACTGCACTCTAGTGCACAGACCGCCATACAGACATGATTTAATATAATGATGATTGAGGATGTATTTAGGGAGTCCACAAGAGCCCAGAATAAAGGGAAGTCGGGTATTTATTGGGGGAATCACTGTCAAATGACAAAGCAAGGTAGAGTACCGCCTTCAGACCACAACCCCAGAGGGCCTGTGCTTGCTCCCAGCCCACACAGCCTCTGAGCCCTGCCCCGAAGGGGCCCGTACCGCAAAGACTGTTGGCTGAAAGAACTCCCACAATGGGTTTTAAAAGCTTCCAAAGAGGGACGCTAAAAAGTTAATAATGGATACATTGAAGGCCCAAGCCTTCTTCTCCTCATCTGTTCCTATTTTTCCCTCCTTGTTTCTTCTTCCTCCTCCATCTTTGCAGATTTCTATTCATTCTTCTAGGACCTTCCGGGAGAGCAAAGTCCTATAATGAGATTGGCAGAGCTATTGCAACCCTCATGGTGGATGATGTAAGTGTGAATGTGAAGCAGGCACTCCTCCTTCCTGGGTACCAATGGCTGTGGCACTGGCACAACTCCCCACCATCACAGCTCGTCCAACACAGCCGAGTCCCTGTTGTGTACCAGGGACCTAAGGACTTTGGGATTCAGGGGGTAGACCCACACCCTCTCATATAGGAGCACTGTCCAGTGAGGGACAGATCTGTAACAATGAGATTATTACTATACACTATATTATTATAAAAGTAGAATCAACCACTGCTGTCTGCCTGGGGGAGCTGAGGCAGGCTCTGCAGACAGAAGCCAAGGCAGAGCAGGAAGCAGGGGAACTAGCGTGGTCTTGGGATGCTGGGTTTCTAGACAAAGGGCAATGACAGGAGGAAGGTTTAAAGGCACTGGATGAAGGAAGTGCAGCAGCGTAAGCTCTGTGAGCGCTCCCCACGTAACCCCAGTGAGAGAGCCAGGGACCACCCATACCCTGGGGGAGCTCTATCTTTCTCCAGAGGGGTGGGGACGCTGGAGGTCTTCAAACACAGACACAACCCTAGCAAATCTGCAAGTCCTTTTATGACCTGACCCTTCCAGGGGCCAAGTCTGAGCAGTGATGAATGGATCTGAAAACTGGACCTCTCAAACCGGGCTCCGCAGAGGTTTTCCCGTGTGCTTTCTCTGTGGAAAACAGAAAGGAAAGCTCGAGGAAGGGCATAGAACTCCTGCAGAAGTGTCACCAGGGTCACCTCCTGCGGAAGTGTCACCAGGGTCACCTCCTGCGGAAGTGTCACCAGGGTCACCGGGGTCGGAGTCTAGGCCAAGTGTGCTCAGGTTCTTTGGCTAGGCAGAAGCAGCAGGGGACTTGATTCAAAGCAAAGCAAAACAGTCGGGAGTGACAGTGGGCCGCATGGGCAAGGGACCCAGGGAGCCCCCTTTTTACGGGCTTCGAGAGAAAAGTGTGGTTTGGGTGACTAATTATATAATCATTTTCCTGTTGTGACTGTCCCCTCCCATAACACATCCGGTATGTATTGTACGCACACCCAATTTTGCGCAGGTATAAGATGGTAAGTAGGAGTCTCCCTAAAAGCTGTCTTGGCGGACACGGTTCGACTTATCACACATTAGTTTGGGCCTCCCTACTTTCTTGCTCAGGCAAAGGGAGAATAGCCCTGGATAGAATCTGCCTATGTCCGATGGTTGTGAAGGGGAGGAGACAATTCCATTGTTCAGAGTGGAGTGTGCATACAGCTCAGTGCGGGTGGGGGCCCTACATTGCTAATAGCTGTTAGGTGCATGAACAGAAAGGCGCACGTGTGCATAGTATGTGCAGGCAAAGGCCCTAGGCTGTCAATGCACTGTTAGAAGCGAGTGTGCCGGGTGGTGGCGCACATCTTTAATCCCAGCACTCAGGAGGCAGAGGCAGGCGATCTCTGTGGTTTAAAGTCAGCCTGGGCTTCAGAGTGAATACCAGGACATCCAGACAGAGGAACCCTGTCTTAAAAGAAGGGAAAGAAGGAAGGAAGGGAGGGAGGGAGGGAGGGAGGGAGGGAGGGAGAGAGGGAGGGAGGGAGGGAAGAAGGAAGGAAGGAAGGAAGGAAGGAAGGAAGGAAGGAAGGAGTGTATATAGGCCAAACCAAGAGTCCCAGTTCCTTATGCTTTCCTGTCCCTAAAGTATGGCGGCGACCTGGTTTTCAGATCTGAGATGACGGCCTGCTCTAAGAACTAGCTCTTCCCTTTCCCCTTACTGTCCTTTGTCCTTATCCACCCCTGAAGTCGAGCTGCCAGGAGGGGAGAGCTGAGCCGTCTTCGTCTTCTCCTCCCTCTCTTTGCTCCTTGCCCGTTCCTCACCAGCTCTTCAGCGATGTGGCTTATAAAGCCCGGAACCGAGAAGATCTGATTGCAGGAATTGACGAGTTTCTAGATGAGGTCATCGTCCTCCCCCCTGGAGAGTGGGATCCGAACATCAGAATTGAGCCACCCAAGAAAGTTCCCTCAGCTGACAAGAGGTGCGTGCCAAGGGCACCCCACGCCAGCCCTTTGTTTTGCCAAGGGCACCCCACGCCAGCCCTTTGTTTCCTTTGGAAGACATCAGAAGCCAGCAGGGCCGCCTGTGGACAGCTAGAGTCAGGAGTGGTGCGGGAGGGGGGTCTGTGTGGGGGAGGGATATTATTGAATCATTTTCTGTCTTTGCAGTGTGTGTGTGTGTGTGTGTGTGTGTGTGTGTGTGTGTGTGTGTGTGTCTGTGCGTGTGTGCGTGCGTGCGTGCGTGCGTGTGTGTGTTCATGTTTGAGTATGTGTGGAAGCCTGAGGTTGCTGTCTGGTAATTTTTCTTCACTGCTCTCCACCGTATTCATTGAGGCAGAGTCTCTCAATGAAGCCAGCGCAGGCACATCTGGCTGGTCTTGTTTTTCTGGGGTTCCCCGCCCACCTGACTTTCACATGGCTTCTGGGAATCCCAGGTCCTGCCTGCCCTCTTGTTTGTGTGGCAAACGCTGTGATAGTCGAGCATCTCCCCACCTCCGCCTTCATTTCCCCCGCTATTTTAAGATTTTTAGTAATTTCTTGTTGCAGGGGGAAGAGGACAGTCCTGAGGGGCTGGGTCGTTTCCAGCACTGAGAGCCCTGCTCTCCCCTGTCTCCCACTTTCTCTTTCAGGAAATCTGTGTTCTCTTTGGCAGAGCTGGGCCAGATGAATGGCTCTGCGGGTGGAGGCAGTGCCTCGGCTGGAGGCGGCGGCGGCGGTGGAGGGCCTGGAGGCAGCGGGGCCGGCGGAGTGGGCAGTGGCGACGAGGCTGAGATGCCAGCTATGCATGAAATCGGAGAGGAGCTGATCTGGACCGGAAGGTGCCCGCTCTATGCCCCGCAGAGAGCCTGCAGGCTCGAACCCTGTCCTCTGGTCCCGTTAGCGATCCTCCCGCTGCGGTGTGCAGCGCCCTCTAGGGACGAGGTCTGACCACTGCGGTCTGTCCGCACTTGGATCTTGAGTTGTGCAGGGAGAGAAGAACAGAGAGGAACCCAAACTTTCCTCTAGACATCCTTTGACAGAAGCAATGTACCACAAACAAGATAGCATAAAACTACTGAAATCCGTTTTCACACGTCGAAATGGAGGTGTCAGCAGGGAACGGGGCATTGGTGGGTCCTACATGTAATCCCAGCACCGGGGAGACTGAGGCAGGAGGATTACTGCAAGTTCCAGGCCAGCCCTGGTTATAAAGCCAGAGGCTGCCTCAACCCTGCCCTCTGAATAAAGATGCCAGCAGGGTACCACTGCCTTTGAGCCTCCTTTGCCTCCTTGGAGTTCTGGTGTCCAGTAGCAGCCAAGAGTCTTACAGCGCCCTTAGCTAGGCAGTTGCACCCCCCCCCCCAGTTTTCACCCGTGTTGTTATATGGCCTTGCTTGTCCCCATGTGCATGTCCTTAGGTAGTATTGCCCTGTTTCTGTGAGGGCTGCTCAGGCCCACTCTTAATGACTTCATTGTAACTTAGTTACACCAGCAAAAACCCTGTGCGTGCGTGCGTGTGTGTGTGCGTGTGTGTGTGTGTGTGTGTGTGTGTGTGTGTGTGTGGTCTCGAGTAAAGCTGAACTCACAGGCACCACCATGCTTGGTTTATAATTCAGGCCTTTATGCATAGACAGCGAGCATTCTACCAGCTGAGCTGCGTTCCCAATCCAAAGGCTTTCTAAGTAGTCATATTCACATGCCAGGGGCTGGAGGTTTAATGTTTTGCTTTTTTCAAGACAGAGTTTCTCTGTGTGGCTTTGTAGACCAGGCTGGCCTCGAACTCACAGAGATCCACCTGTCTCTGCCTCTGCCTCCTGAGTGCTGGGATTAAAGGCGTGGGCCACCATGCCCGGTGCTTAAGGTATCATGCCCAGTGCTTAACGTATCTTTATTGTATCTTTTCAAAAGAAGTACAACCTAACATATAATAGTATGTTTTAAACTCTTAGTATTTAAGAGCTTCATTTTCTCTTCCTTAGGGGGGGACAACAGAAAAGCTGTCCCCGTGTGAGTTCTTTGGCTGCCCCTGGAGTCACCCAGGTTGGCTGAGGTTTAGGAAAGTCCACAGAAGCACAGGCTTTGTGTAAATGATGAGTTTGGGAATAAGCTGCGTGTTATGACTTAGTTTCTCACTGTGATAAAACATTCTGACAAAAGCAACTTAAGGAAGAGAGGGCTTGTTCTGAAGTTTAGATTACAGCTGTCACTTTGGGGAAGTTGAAGCCACAGGAGGTGGAGGGAATTGGTCACATTGCAGCCCCAGCGGGGCAGCAGAGAACAATGGATACTCACTCTTCTGTTCATTTTTCTATTTTATTCAGTCCCAGATCCCTACCCAGGGAGCAGCCTCACCCTTAGAGAAGAGGAGTCTCCCAAACCAATTGACAAGCTGCAGACAATCCCCAACAGGCTTGCCCAGAGACCCATCTCCCGAATGATTCTAGTGTCTGTGCAGTTAACAGCAATACCCATCACATGTTACTTCGGTTGGTTAGGGACACGAGGAAGACCATCACAGTGCAATAGTCCCCTCAGAACCTCCGTCTCTCAGTTTGTGTCTACCCTCCCCAGCATGGATGGTGCTAACTGCAAACTTCCAGGCTGACGAGAATCCTGTCTGAGCCTCAGTGTCCTGGTAGAAAGATTATAACCCCATCTACCCTTGGTCCGAACCCTGAACTCTGTAGGGTCTGGAGGCACCCCTCCCCTCCTGGTGCCTGTGGAGGAACACAGTCTCTCCCCTGTGGAGGAATGCAGCCTTCCCCGTCTCACGCAGGTTCTTTGGGGGACTATGCCTGGATGTCAAGAGGAAGCTACCCTGGTTCCCAAGTGATTTCTACGACGGCTTCCACATCCAGTCCATCTCTGCCATTCTATTCATCTACCTCGGCTGTATCACCAACGCCATCACCTTTGGTGGGCTTCTGGGGGATGCCACAGACAATTACCAGGTGAGTGTGAGCTGGGGACAGACACCCCCCCCCCGCCCGACACCAGTCAAATATACTGCCACCGGGTGGCAGTAAGAAGCTTCAGTTTGTAATCCCAACACCAATGTTGCATGAACCACCCTGAATCTGGCCGTCTTTTTGCGTAACTCTTTACCCGTCCGATAAAATAACACTTTTAAGAATAATGTAAATAGGCTGAACTTTTAGGGAAATAACCCACATTGCTGTTCGTTCCTTCCCCACTAATATTTAATGAACTTAATCAACACCGTTAAATGGGCTGTGTGGCCTTCTCCTTACATTTCAATTTTGTTTTTAAAATTACTTAGTGTGCATTGTGTTTTGCCTGCATGAATTTCTGTGTACCATGTACATCCAGTGCCCATGGTAGCCAGAAAAAGGCATCAGGTCCCCTGGAACTAGAGTTACAGGCTGTTGTGAGCTGCCCTACAGGGGCTGAGAACTCTTTTATGTCTTCTAGATGAGCAATCAGTGCTCTTAACCCCTGAGCTATCTCTCTATCCAGCTCCCTATATGTAAACAATGCTCACTTCGATTTCTTAGCTCAGTGTTTATACATTCATGGAATGAGAGTTAAGTTGTTGCCATGATGACATTGCAGGCTTCCCTGGAGACGGTATTGGCTTCATAGTGATACTCACAAGTCTCCCACCAAGGATCTTCTCCAGTGGAGGCCTTTGGGCAGACCCGTCAGGCAGCTCAGAGCAAAGTCAGGCTTGGGAGCACTGGCCTATAATCCCAGCTTCTCCATAGGTAGAAGGATCGGGAGTCCAGGCAAGCCCCTGCTACACACTAGGTTGGAGGCTACCCTGGAATTCATTCGGCTTTGTCTCAAAATATAAAAAGATAAAGTAAGAGCAAGCTAGGTGTAATGGTGCACATCTTTAATTCCAGCACTTTGGAGGCTGATCTCTGTGAGTCTGAGGCCAGCCTGTTCTACATGGAGAGTTCCAGGACAGCCAGGGTTACATAGAGAAACATTGTCTCAAAATAACAACAACAAAAGAGCGAGGGACGTGTTTGGTGGATAAAAGCACCTGTTACCACAAACCTGGCGATCTGAGTTAGATCCCCTGTCCCCTCGGCAGAAGGAGGGAAGACTCCCAGAAGTATGTACATGTATGTGCATGCATGCACGGACATATACATACACAATAATAATGATAACACACATACATTTTTAAAATATTAATTTTTTAAAAAATAGGAAAATGGCAAGGACCTAGCTCAGAAGTTTCCTGGCTTGTTCAAGGCCCTGAATTCAATCCCCAACACTTGCAAGACAAAACACGACAACACAAAATCTCAGAGCACCGTGGGAAGAGACACTTTCAGCTGTGGAAGTGAATGTCTGTTGTTGACCACACCTGTCTCCCAAGCTTCAGCTCCATGCCCAGCTGCCCTCCACAGCTGCCTCTCTGAATCCCCTGGGTCACAGATAACATGGCAACTGCCATCTTTCCTTTTCACTAGGTGCTCATGATTCTTTTCCAGCATGGCATGTGACATGTGCCCCACCCTGCTATCCCTGCCACAAGTTAGCATTGCCCCGATTTCCTACATGCCAGCTCTTCCCATGGCCTCCAGGGCGTGGCACTGCTTGTCTGTCAAGCCTCGTCTCCGTGTTCTCTTCCTCAGCATCCTGCCCTCCATAGGATGTATTTTCTGTTCACCCCTCTCCTCAGCCCTTGGGACACGCTGCCTTCTGCCCTGCCTCAGTGCGCACTGCCCCTCCTTGGGTCCCGCTGCTCTTCACTCCACTGTACACACGTCTTCTAGACGATGCTCGCTTATGTCTGGGACCTCAGCTTCCACACATCTGCCTGGAGCGATCTTCTTGGCGGCCCCTTCTCCTCTACTGGGGAACCGTGCCAGCACCCCACTCTTGGAAGTGGCTCTCAACCAGGGGCGGTTTTGACCCCAGGGGACATTTGGCCATGTCCACAGCTGGGCTTGGTTTTTATAACTGGAAGGGGAAGTGAGTATTGGCATTTAGTGACTACAGGCTGGGGATGCTATTCAATAGCCCACCATGCACAGGGTAGTCCCCACAACTGAACATCATGTACTTAAATCATCAATAATGCCTAGGCTTAAAAGCCCTAAAAGACTAGCTACTTATCTGCAAGCTCCACTAACCTGAGAATGTGCTCACTGTTGACTGGCTGGTCTCTGGTGCCCATCACATTGCTTGGGGCATAGCATTCTGAAGATTTATTATGTGGATTTTATTAATATGGCTATTTTACCTACATGTGTGTCTGTGTACTATATGCATGCAGTGCCTGCAAAGCCAGAAAGGGCATTGGATCCCCTGGAGCTGGACTTACACTCGTTAGCTGTTGTGTAGATGCTGGAGCTGAACCTGGGTCCTCTGGAAGAGCCACAGTGGTCTTAGCTGCTGAGACATTTCTCCAGTACCTGCTGGGTAGCTTTTGAGTGAAGGATTTGGTCTGAAGTCTAAAGACAATCCACAGATGTTTGAAAATGAATGAATAACTACATGAATGAATGAATGAATGAATGAATGACAGCAGGATGGGCCCAGGGATAAGCATTTTGCTGTTTTGTAGGCCTTGGTATGACAGCAGAAGTCCCAGGGAATGGAATTAGAATGATGTTAGCCATGGTAGTTTTGGAAGACGGGACATGGGAGGCAGAATGGGGAAGAGAGAGCCCACTGACAGGTTAGTCTTAGCCTGTGTAAAGAGGCCCTTGAGTGACATTAATCCTAGGGAGACAGAACAAGCATCTACTCACCCCAGATAGGGAACCCGTGACAGACCAAAGTCAGGATCGCACCAAAGCTCAGCTTGGCGAACCATGAGTTTTTCTGGGGCTACGTACTTGGGTGAGGGGTTACTTAGAGGAACAGATGGTGATGGCACACAAAAGCTAGAAACCCAGATCACACTGCACAGCCTAAAGGCAGCTCAACAGGTTCAAGAGTGTCCTTGCCAGTGGCCTGAACCTCCCGCAGGCAGCTCAGTTGCTCTGGGGTTGTCTTTCAGCAGGCTCTACAGTTTATATATGCATGGTGGGTACTGACTAGTGTATCTGTTCAGATTCAGGGACTCCCTGAAGCCGTCGAGTTGTATACCTCCTGAGCTTAAGGAGCTTTCCTGCAGGATGGAAATTTTCACCTCCCTTTATGATGGGTTATTTCAGTGCCCCCGTAAAAATCATGTGTCCTGATGAGCTTCCCTCCTAGAGAGAAGGTTTTAATCTCAGAAGAAACTGCTACCCACCAGCCCCTTCTGCCTCCCTGAGCCTCCTGCTTTCTCACTCAACAGGGAGTAATGGAGAGCTTCCTGGGCACTGCCATGGCTGGTGCCTTGTTCTGCCTCTTTCCGGGGCAGCCCCTCATCATCCTCAGCAGCACGGGGCCCATCCTCATCTTCGAGAAGCTCCTCTTTGACTTCAGCAAGTAGGTACCGCATGGAAGGCTCACGTCTGCTCTTGAAATTGAAGCAGCCAAGGTGAGGGTGGGGAACAGGTCCAGCTGTGTGGAGGACGAAGGGGTAGGGGGACGGGTGCGTTTGTGTGAGGAGGGACATCTTGAACTGTGGTTGTTGGGTGGGTTTCTTTGGACTCCTGTAAACTGCCTTGAAGTCCTCTGAGTGCAGATTAGCACGTGGGAGCAAGGCAGGCCACACCACGCCTCGCTGGGAAGTCAGTCAGTGTGGTAGAACAGCCTTGGGCAGGCACTCTCAAGACTCAGCTGCCTTGTGGGTTTGGACTGGACCATTCCCTAAGCCACCCCAGACCATTCCCTACCAAACACCAAGGTTCCTTCCTAGAATTCTCAAAGGCCAGACACCCCAGGGCTGGGGAGGTGACTCAGTCAGTAAAATGCCCTGTAAGCATGAAGTTCTGAGTTCAAGTCCCACGTGTAATATCTGGTGGCCCATGCTCATGGCCCTGTGCTGGGGAGGTAGAGATGGGTGCACCCCTGGGACTCCCTGGTGGGACTCTGGCCAGCTCAAACATTGCAAGCACGGCTTTGCAGGCCTGGCCCTTCTCTCCTATTCCCTCTGCCTTGCTAGAAACCATGAGATTACATTCCTACAGCTACACACCCAGGTCTAGGCGCTTGTTTGGCCACCTCATCCTCCTGAGGCTGAGTACCATGATCCAGCTGTTCAAAGTACTGAAGCCCAGCAATGGCTCACCCAATTAACACCTCATCCTAACACGGGGCTCCCTTCTTTATCGTTACAAACAACCATTTGCCTAGGGGCCATGTCTGGCTCCTCTCTATCCAGAGGCAATCCTTTGTCTGTTTCCCTACTCCCCCAACAAATAACCCTTCCCCTTCTGCCTCCTCCTCTACTTCCTGCTTTCTTTCTTATTCCCTGCCCTCTGTCCCTCTGGGGCAAATAAATCTCCTTTGTGATGAGAACCTGGCCTTGGGGGTCCTGAGCAGATACTTCTCCTTTCACTCTCTACCTGGAGATTTCCACACATGTGCACCAACATACACACAAACCCACAAATACATGTGTATGCGCGCACATACACACATACACACACACACACACACACACACACACACACACACAAGTAGGCAACCCAACCCAGCAATTGTCCCTTGTCTGTCCTTCTCAGTCCTCAGCAGGCATCTATGCTAAGACTGGAGTAGGAGCCACTGGGGGTGGGAGCCAAGCCCGGGCGGTCCCTTACTTCTTTCTGCCATGCAGAGCCAATGGCCTGGACTACATGGAGTTCCGCCTCTGGATTGGCCTGCACTCAGCCATCCAGTGCCTTATCCTGGTGGCCACAGATGCCAGCTTTATCATCAAGTATATCACTCGATTCACCGAAGAGGGCTTCTCCACCCTCATCAGTTTCATCTTCATCTACGACGCCATCAAAAAGATGATTGGCGCCTTCAGTTACTACCCCATTAACACGGACTTCAAGCCTGACTCCATCACCACCTACAAATGCGAGTGCGTGGCTCCTGACACAGGTAATCCCCGATGTGCACTGCCCCTCCCCCCCTCTCCTTCTGGTAGAGGCGCTCAAGGCAGGAGGGGGAGGGGAGCTTTCTGGAGGGGGAGGGGAGCTTGCCTGGAGGGGGAGGGGAGCTTTCTGGAGGGGGAGGGGAGCTTCCTGGAGAGGGAGGGGTTGTTTAGCCAGGTGTTCACTGTTCCAAAGGGGCAAACGCTGGGTCTGTGTTTACTGAAACTGGTCTGTCTGTGTAACGCGGATGGCCTTGAAATTCACAGTGCCAACTGCGGAGTCTTGAACTTAATTTTTGGGAGGGTTTTGAGGGGATGATCGCTGCAGTAAAAGCCGCCACACGCCACCCAGGGCTGTAATGGGGAAGCTGCAGGGTACTTTGGAAGGAGCAAGGTATGGTTTCCAGGAGCGTGGGCTGTGCGGAGGTTACACCTGCTGGTAAGGCTACCCAAGCCAGGGTAGATCCATCTGATGGTCCCTCCCAGGGCCATTAACGAGTGACAACTGGCCTCAGCGCACCTCTGCCGATGTAGTTACAAATCCTAGACAGTGAGACCAACCCAGGGGACAAACATCGCTGCAGCCAGGCACACTGTAGAAGAGCTGGGGAAGCTGGCATCATGCAGCCTCCTAGGCAAATGAGTGGGTTGAGAGGACCATCACGAGGGGTCACATCTACCCTCTGTGACCACAGGATGTGAAATGACAATTGAGACGTTCCAGGGAGCCAGCTGCTGCTGAGCTGAGGGAGGAACTTACAGTCTGAGAGTTTTGTGAGAGCTACCACCCCCCTGCTTGGACTGTCCCACACGCCTGTGCCAACTGTGTTTAAAGGACCCCAGCACTGAGTGGGCAGGGGCAAACAGCCGGCCAGCCTGACAATAATTCCGGGTGTTGTCTATGTGTTGTTGCTTTCTGACCTGAGAAATCCTCACCTGCAAAGTGAAGGCCTCCCAGGGTCCCATCTCCATCACAGTCAGAGCCCCCCCCCCCGCGTTCCCCACCTCCCCACCCCAAGAGCTGCCAGCAGGACAAACCCAGGGCCCACGGGTGTGAGAGATAACCAAGCATCACATGCTGTTCTGACAGAAGCAAACTGAGGTCCAGAGGCCACACAGAACCTCAGTTTCCCTCACTGTCAAAGGGTAATCGGTGTTTACCAGAGATGCCTGGGAAGTTTTCAAATAAGTAGATATTAAATTCTTCAGTCCCTCAGCTTAATTATAACAAAATAATAACAAAAAAGAAATGATCGTGCCAGGAATGCTGGCACACATTTCTAATCCCAGAACTTACAAGTCAGAGGGAAGTGGGTCTTTGTGAGTTCAAGACCAGCCTGGTCTATATAGGAAGTTCCATAGCAGCCAAGGCTACGTACTGAGACCCTGCCTTACAAATACTGATCTTGTCAGCTGATAGTCTGCGTTGTACGTATGGGGTCCTGCTTTAGCCTGAGTCTTACATGAGATGCCCTTCCTGCAAGGGGTTACCGTTGGCCACCCCTCCATTCATTGTACTGACTTGGAAAGAAGTCTGCTTAAGTTCCCCTCTGTCTCCTTTCTTCTTCCTAGCGTCAGCGTTGAGTAGTTTTATTAAACAGTGGATGGTGAAGTTTGCAGCTTGCCCAGCTCCTTGCCTAGAGCTCTAAAAAGATTCTACTACGGATCTTCTTGATTCTATGTGAGGCAGAGTCTTGCCTCAGGGGCCAAGCCTGTTTTCACTACTGAGTTTTCAGACTCTTAGACCACACACTAGGCCCAGCGCTGCCTCCTAGAATCGTATATCCTTGTCTCCTTTTAGAAATGGCCCAAACCCAGGGGCCCTGTGAGAAGCTTTGGCTGTTCAGTGAACCATCTGTTCTCCTAGGGCACGTAGGAGCATGGGCAGTGGGCTTCCAAGCACGTAACAAAGCTGCTGCCCATTTCTGACTCACTTCCCCATCGTTCTTGCCTGGATGCCTGATTATCTTGAGTCATCTTCATGCTTAGTGCATGGTCCCAAGCCTGGCAACATCAGCACCAATCAGGAACTTAGCAGAAATGCAGAATCGTGGGCGCTAACCCCAGACTCAAGGACTCTATAAACTCTGGGGTAGAACCCCACTGGCTGGGAACAGACGAACCTTCCACGAGCTTCTGTGGCCCTCCCTCCAGAGCCTGAAAATTTCACTTTACTGAGCCGCGGTTAGCTACTAATCCCAACGAGATTTCTCCACAGAGAACAGATTGGCTGGTGCAAATGCCGGCTCATCGTCATTAGGAGAACTTAGACAGCAAAGGTCTAGGCATTTGGAAGCCCAGAGCAGCTGGGAACTAACGGGGTTTCCTTCCCAGTCCATGAGCCAGGGACCGCTAACTGCCCCCCTAACCTGGTGGCACAGCCCAGTCTAACGATGGCATGGTATCCCCCGCTCACGTTCCTTCTCACACACAAGCTTGCCTGGGGCACTATGGCTTTCTCTTTAATATTTTTCCATGACAACTGATTTGCCTTCTGTTTATGGATGCTGCAAATGCTGATTTGGCCGCTCTCGACGCTAAGTGAGTACCACTCAGTGTACACTGGGATTGTGCAATATTTGATACTTGGACCCTTTCTGGAATTTCCCATATTATAGTTCTGCCATCTCCTTTAGGGTTTCAGTCCTTGCGATAAAAGTACTGATGAGCCGATGTGTAGACGCCAAGAGGTGAAAATGCCGGGTGCTGGGGCACTCGTGAGCCGTGGGTACCCTGGGTAGCCTCTACTGGGGTTTCTTGCCTGGCTTCTGTCCATAATGTTAACTGGGCACCGTGTTTTCTTGTGAAAAGAGGCAATAGATTCCCTGGTTCCTCTCAAGGGAGCTCTCTTCAGGCTGACTCTTAGGATGCAATGCCCTTGGCACCGTTATGCCCGGGGTCAACACTGGCCCAGCTGGCCCAGACATGACCAACCTCTGCTATCATACCCAGCCCTGTGGACAACTTTCTAGAGGCCGGGTGGAGCCTCAAGACTGGGTGTCTGTCCAGAGGTAGACAGCCAGAGGGAACAAATGGGGATCCACACCACTGCAGACTGTAGCAGCAACTGCCACCGGCCCCCAAACGAGCCACTGCAGGAACTGCATGGAGAAGGAAGGGAGGAGTCAGCCCAGAGGAGGAGAGTGGGCAAGCAGCGGTCTTCCAAAGCTGGCCCTCGTGATGAGTGGAGCCTGGCCCTGCGGGTGATGAACCCTTCCTACCCACAAGAGTCAGGGAAGCAGACACAGCAGGGAGAGAGTGGGAGATGATCTGGCTCCTCCAGATTTCCTCCCAGACCTCAGGAGAGTGTTAGACATTCCACTTACAGTTGGGGACACTGAGGTCAGGGAAGGGGGTCACTTAGCAAGGGGGACACAGAGTGACCAGCTGGCAGTAGGCAGCCCCTTTGGGCTCCTTCAGGTCCTAGATCCAGGTTATACCCTCATTACCTTGCACAGAAGGGGCAAATTAGAGAGGAAAATATCAAAGTAAACATCTGACAGGTCCGGACGCCTTTAAGGAGCATGATGGAGGTGGGGGGGCGGGTATGACAGACACATCCATAGATGGGAACTGGGCAGAATGGGAGGCTCAGAGTTCCTCTGCCAGTGGCCTGGGATGGGACCATAGCTCCAAGCACGAGCTCTGAAACCCTAGGTAACAGATATCATCACTGAGCCACAGTTACCTCACATATAAATGGGGATTCGTCGTGGAGACCTTGGGAACCG
Source organism: Cricetiscus sungorus (assembly GCA_030556225.1). Taxonomy (NCBI): domain Eukaryota; kingdom Metazoa; phylum Chordata; class Mammalia; order Rodentia; family Cricetidae; genus Cricetiscus; species Cricetiscus sungorus. Next base: position 1,010,597 of record JANBXA010000202.1, on the reverse strand, counting down.
AACAAATGAGCGCATTCCCAGGGCACGGCGTAGTGCACGGCATGGAATTAGCTCTCTGAAACACTTTTTAAAAAGGTTGTGACGGACGGCACAAAATTGTGTCTAGCGCCCAGCAGGGACCCACAGATAGAGACACTGTTCATCAACTGGCCTCAGCAGCTGACTGCTGATCTGAGTTGTTAGAAGCAGCTGTTGGTCCTCCGGATGAGCTGCTCTACAGGGCCCAGCTGCTCTGTGTGAGTCGGGTGTGCAATTCCCTGCCTTATGGGAGCAGAACAGGAAGGTGAAGTCTGCAGGACAGATCAGAGTGGTAGTCGAGCCCTTGGAAGCTGCAGGCCTCGGGTCTATGAACCACTGACCCCTGGCCCATCTTCTGTGTCTTCTCCAGTGAATTCAACCGTGGTCAATGCCTCAGCCCCGCTGCCACCAAACACCAACACGTCTCTGGTAAGCCCTTTCTTGCCAGGGAAGACTGTTCCGGGGCTGCAGTGTACGGTGTGGAGTCGGGAAGGAGTTGGGAGGTCAATCCCAGGAGCACTGTGAACAAGGCTTTCAAGCTCATAACTGCAAGCATCCTGCTCTAAGAGCATCCTCCATGCATGCCATCTATGCATACCCAAGGGGGTAAACGAGCCATCTATGCATACCCGAGGGGGTAAACGAGCCATCTATGCATACCCAAGGGGGTAAACGAGCCATCTATGCATACCAGAGGGTAAACGAGCCATCTATGCATACCCAAGGGGGTAAACGAGCCATCTATGCATACCCGAGGGGGTAAACAAGCCATCTATGCATACCCGAGGGGGTAAACGAGCCATCTATGCATACCCGAGGGGGTAAACGAGCCATCTATGCATACCCGAGGGGGTAAACGAGCCATCTGTGCATACCCAGAGGGGGTAAACGAGTCATCTATGCATACCCGAGGGGGTAAACGAGCCATCTGTGCATACCCAGAGGGGGTAAACGAGCCATCTATGCATACCCAAGGGGGTAAACAAGCCATCTGTGCATACCCAGAGGGGGTAAACGATAGACAGCTGTATGCATACCCAGAGGGGGGTAAACGGTAAACAGCTGTATGCATACCCAGAGGGGGTAAATGATAAACAGCTGTATGCATACCCAAGGGGGTAAATGATAAACAGCTGTATGCATACCCAAGGGGGTAAATGATAAACAGCTGTATGCATACCCAGAGGGGGTAAATGATAAACAGCTGTATACATATGCAAGTTGTTGGTTTCTGCTGGGGACCCCCAGTGTCCATCCAACAGACCCAGAAGCTTATTAACTCCCCTCCCCCAATGAATTTAACACCCAGGGACCCCAGCTGGTCTGCTTTCCCAAACAGTGGTAAGTGGTGGGTTTCAGGCCTCTCCCAGCCTACGTAGATGGAAGGATGTGAAATTATAATCCAGGTAAAGGGCATTGTGTAGGCCTTGGGGCAGGTTTGTGAGTTCTGAGTGTCCCCAAGGATGCTGACACTCCTCTACACAGGCAGCCAATGGCTCAGCCTATCTCTGTCTCAATCGACTATAACCCAGGCAGGCCTGCTGTGTCAGGTGCTGCGAGTTGGCCTCAGATGCTCCAGCTGGGATGGTTCCGTCTGTGTCTTTACATTGCTTTTTCTACTCGACCCATAGCAGAGTGAGCTCAGGTTCCCAAGAGTGTGAGGACAGAGATGTGAGGCCTCTTACGGTGGCTCCAAGTAACCCCAGCCCCAAGTTCCCTCCCAGTCACTGTGACAAAGCACCCTGGCACAGGAAAACAGCTGAAGGGAGGAAGGCTTATTCAGCTCACGATTCCAGGCTGTCCTCCATCACCGAGAGGAAGTCAAGGCCACAGGGACTTGAGGCAGTGAGGTATACCCAGCTTGGAGTGCAGGAAGAATGGCTGAGTGTTTAATACAGATGCGACTGATGTTTGCATCTGAAACTGCTTAAATTCTCATATGTGAGGCCCACAGCCACAAAGGATATAAACTACATGCAAGTATATGTATATATTTTCACTATCTCACAGTCTCTGAATTTTAGCATCTGGGACACCAAGGGAGGAAGTGCTTGAGACGATCCAAGAAGAAAATAACGAGGCTGTGATACAGGGAAAGGGAGAGACACTAACTGTCTCTGGGAAGGTAGCGTCAGCAGCACCATGGCTCTCAGCCTGAACGGGGACACACCTACTGGTGGAAACAGCACCTTCCTCCTGCTGCCAAACCACATGTCCAAGGGACACCACCACCATGGGAAGCAGGGCTAAGGGCCCGCAAAGGTTCCTAAGGTAGCCAGGCGACCCAGGACCCCAGGGAGATGGACACACTGCCTAATAGGAGGGTTCTGACCCCCTCTCTCCTGTGCTTGGTCTCCAAGTACACCCCCCTTAACCTCACAGCGCTGGACTGGTCCCTGCTGAGCAAGAAGGAGTGTCTGAGCTATGGTGGGCGCCTGCTTGGCAACTCCTGCCGGTTCACCCCCGACCTGGCCCTCATGTCCTTCATCCTTTTCTTCGGGACTTACTCCATGACCTTGACTCTGAAGAAATTCAAATTCAGCCGCTATTTTCCTACCAAGGTAAGTGTCCCCTGCAGGTAGTCGGGACGTACATCCAGGGAGTTCTTAAGGCAGGCTTGGCTCAGTGAGATGGCACCTCAGGTACAGGTGCTCAATGGCAAGACCCACAACCTGAGTCCTGTCCCCAAGAAAAGAGGGAACCTGCCCCCACACTTCATCAGCTGGGCCAATGGCGTACACACACACACACACACACACACACACACACACACACACATACACTCATACACACACTATCACACACGCACATACTCACACACATATACACACTGACATACTCTCTCTCACACTCAAACACTCACACATACACACACTCACACTCTCACACACACACACACACTAATACACACACGCATACACACTAATACTCACATACACACACTCACACATACACTCACACACTCATACACATACTCGCATACTCTCTCACACACACTCACACATACACACACTCTCTCACACACACACTCACACATGCATACACACTAATATACACTCACACATACACACACTCACACACACTCATACACACACTCTCACACATGCACACACTCACATACTCTCTCACACACTCACACACACACTCACTCTCACACACGCATACACACTAATACACACTCACACATACACACTCACATACTCTCTCTCACATACTCACACACACTCATATACACACACTCACACTCTCTCATACACACACTCACACATACACACACTCACACTTTCTCACACACACTCTCACACACACACTCACACATACACACACACTCACACTTTCTCACACACACTCACACATACACACACTCACATACTCTCTCTCTCTCTCTCTCTCTCTCACACACACACACACACACACACACACACACTTTTTTTAAAGGAACACTCCACATTCTCTCTCCAGAGGGCTCTATCGTCTGAAAGGATGGACCCCACAGAGTCATTGGCCTGAAGGATTTGTACAAATTAAGACCACAAACTTTGCCCAGTCCAGTGGCCCAGCCTATAATCCCATGCTGGGTGTCTCACAACTGTCTATAACTCCAGCTCCAGGGGGACATAATGCCCTCTACATGCCACCCAAGGCCCCAGGGCATACTCGCCATTCATCTACACAGACATATGCACAAATAAGAAATAATAAAAATAAACGTTTAACAGTAGGAGGGCTGGGAATATGGCTCAGGGTCAGAGTGCTTGTCTATCATGCAAGAGGACCTAGATTTTAAATTTTCATTTTTTAATTTGTTTATTTATTTCTTTATGTTGGTATTTTTTGAGACAAGATGGATTTTTTTCTGTGTAATAGCCCTGGCTGTCCTGGAACTCACTTTGTAGACCAGGTCAGTCTTGAACTTACAATTGACTGCCTCTGCCTCCCAAGTGCTAGGATTAAAGGCGTGTGCTACCATACGCAGCTGAGGCCCTAGATTTAATCTCGTATTGAAAATCAAACAAGCAACAAGACTCTGGAGGCAGAAAGGTCCAGGCTCCCTCGACAACACTTGGCGTTTTCCAACCTTCCTCTTCGCCTTTTGCTTCTCCTCCTCCTCCTCTCTTTTTTTAATAAGATTTTATTTATTTATGTATTTATTTATTTGTGCATACAGTGTTCTGCCTGAATGTATGCCTGCAGGCCAGAAGAGGGCATCAGATCTATTATAAATGGTTGTGACCCACCATGTGGTTGCTAGGAATTGAACTCAGAACCTCAGGAAGAGCAGCCAGTGCTCTAAACCTCTGAGCCATCTCTCCAGCCCCAGGCCCAGGCCTTTTGCTTCTTAACTCCCTTTGTTTCTAAATGTTTTTGTCCCTCCTGGTGACAAAGTTAAAAACAAAAACAGTAACAACAACAAAGACTTATCATGTGTTTATTGGGCCATGTAGCCAAATTGCGTTTGTTCTGGGAAATGTTGTGTTACAATCTGTCACATGTTTTCTGCTGAGTTTGCTTTCTATGTGACTCATACTGTTTTTTTGTGATGTAAGTGTTGCAAAGACCTGTTCCTGTTGTGTTAACTGGCCTTTTGATTTTTCTTTAAAAGTTTTTTATTGTTTGTGCGTGTAGGTGTACCATGGTTCATGTATGAAGGTCAGAAGACGCCTGTAGGGGTTAGAACTCAGGTCCTCAGTGTCACCTGCTGAGCCTTCTTGCCAGGCTTCTTTTAACTTTCCTTATTGTTTGTAAGATTCACTTATTTTATGTGTATGGATGTTTGTCTGCCTGTGTGCATGTTCACCACATTCATGCAGTGTCCAAAGAAGCTAGAAAGAGGCATTGGATCCAATGGAACTGGAGTCACAGATCGATGTCAGCTGCCAAATCTTGGCAAGAGCGGCCAGTGCTCTTAACTGCCGAGCCCTCTCTCCAGCCTCCCCCACTCTTTGGCTTACCTATGGGATCTGTTCATTAACAGAATTCTCAGTTTTACTGTAACCAAACATGGTCACATTTCCCTTGTGGAAAATACAGAAATCCCCTGTTGTGTTCTAAAAGCCTGCTTCCCCTTTTGTGTTTGCTCTGCAATCCATTGAAGTCATTCTGATGCATAATGGGAGACAGTGCTGCCTTGTGTCTCTATAAATAGCTCAGCGTCCCAGCTCTGGTGTTTTGCTTGTAAAGACCATTGTCTCCGGGACTGTTTTGTAAAGCATCCTTTGCCATGTTTCACATGTTCCTACATGACGCTGTCATTTCACTGGCTTATGTTCCAGTACCACAGTCCTCAGTCCTACAGTTTATGGTAAGTATCGTCTCATAGGCCAAGTTTTCCCGTGTTCCCTTTTAGTGACAACAGCATCACCCTTGCATTCCTAGCTGACGTTTAGTGCCATTCTAAATCTTACCACAGTTAGGAACAAATGGCTTAGCAGGTAAAGGTGCTTGTCCCCAAGACTGATGACCTAAGTTCCTTCTCTGGGACCCACGTGGTAGAAGGAGAGAAGCATCTACACAAGCTGTCCTCTGACCTCCACACACATGAGCTGTGGCTTACACACACACACACACACACATACACACTCACACACACACTCACACACTCACACACATACACACACTCACACTCACACACATATACACACTCACACACTCACACACTCACAACACTCTCTCACATACACTCACACACACACACACTCTCACAACACTCTCACATACTCACACACATACACACTCACACACACACACTCACACACACACTCACACACACACTCACACACACTCACAGCACTCGCTCACACACTCACACACATACACACACTCACACTCACACACATATACACACTCACACACACACTCACAACACTCTCTCACATACACTCACACACACACACTCTCACAACACTCTCACATACTCACACACATACACACTCACACACACTCTCACACTCACTCACACACTCACACACACTCACACAGGCATACAGGCACACACAGACCCAAACACCACACACACACTCTCACACACAGACACACACATAGACACAGATACCACACACACCCACACACTCACACTCACACACTCACACACCCACACACTCGCAACACTCTCTCACACACACTCACACTCACACACACTCACACACTCTCACAACACTCACACTCTCACACTCACACTCTCACACTCACACACACACTCACACACACACTCACACACACACTCACACACACTCACACACACTCTCACACACACTCTCACACACACAGACACACACATAGACACAGATACCACACACTCACACACACTCACACAGGCACACAGGCACACACAGACACAAACACCACACACACTCACACACACACTCTCACAACACACTCTCACACACTCACACACACTCACACAGGCATACAGGCACACACAGACACAAACACCACACACACACTCACACACACACACATTTTTGTTGTTCTTATTTGGGTTTTTTTGTTTTTGTTTTTTAAGAAAAAAGTGTTCTGTTGCCTCCTAGAGAAGAAGGGTGCACTGGCTGGCACTGATAAGATCAGTGGACGTAGATTGGAACACCAGGGGCTGGAGGTGAAAAGTGCTGTTCAGGAGAGCCAGCCAGGTAGGATGCAGATTGCTTTGCCCCCTGGAACGAAGCTGAAGACGACATTTTCCTCTTACCATCGCTTCCACACTCAGACGCACACTCCGGAGAAGTCTCACACATGGGCAAACGTTTTCACAAAGAACACTGATTGTAAGAGGAAGGGATGAAAGTAATCAGCTTTGGGGTTTTTGTTTTGTTTTTTTAAACGGGGCCTCAGCCTATGGTCCCACTAATCTGACTCATAGCAACTCTCCTGCATTACTTCACAAAGTAGCAGGGCCACACTGAGTGATCTGTATCAATTTACAGCGGCGAATAAACGAATGTCAAGCCTGGAGAGAGCACCCACTGGTTAAGAGCACTGGCTGCCCTCTGTAGAGGCCCCGCTGGGTTCTCACTACCACGTGGTGGCTCCCAACTGTTGGTAGCTTCAGTTCCAGGAAATCCAGCGCCCTCTTCTGGCCTCCTCCGACACCAGGTAGACATGCAGTGCAGTCACGTACACACAGGCAAAACACCTACACACATAAAACAATTTTTTAAAATAAATAAATAAATGGAAAAAATCATGGAACCATTGTTACAATCAATATACATAGTTATTTCTTTATACCAGGAAAAAAACGTCACAAGAATAATGTTGAGCAGACAAAGAAAGTGTCAGATGATTACCGATAATATGCCACCAAATATGTGACAATTTTAGCTGCACAAACAATACTATATTTTGTTGAATGAGATAAAATTGTCAGTAGTTTTCTGTAGAAAAGCAAAATGCCACTTTCATATTTCATTGTTTAACTTAATGATTCTTTGATTTGGATGCTGAGATTATAAGAGAAGAATTCACCTGCCCTGTATCTTGACTGGGCTGTGACCAATGTTTACATATTTAAATCATTAGAATCAAAACAGAGCAAGGCATTGTGCCACACACCTTTAGTCCTGTTGAACCCTAATTCCGGGGTCCTGATGGGCCGGCTGGAGAGCACCGCCACACAAACACTAAAACCAGGAGATGCAATAAGCAAGAGGTGTTTATCAAACGAGTGCACTCAGGTGACAGCAATCTCGGGGAAAGCTGCACACCCCTCAGAGGGTACAGGCTCCTTTTTATAGAGACAAACCACAAATCAGCATACATGCATGGGGCACAAGGTGATTGATTACAGAGTATGGTCTCATGTTTGAGAGATCACCCAGGTGTGACCTGTTCTTATTCAAAGGATAAACCATAGAATGACTTGGAAAGTCCCCAGGCTGTCTGTTGGCCAGGAGTGACCCAAACAGTGCTGTTCATCTGGGACCATTTGTTCCAGTGTTGGGGTGAGGTGAAGGTTAGGGTGAGGGTTAGGGGTTAGGGTGAGGGTTAGGGGTTAGGGTGAGGGTTAGGGTGAGGGTGAGGGTTAGGGTGAGGGGTGAGGGTGAGGGTTAGGGGTTAGGGGTGAGGGTGAGGGTTAAGGTTACAGTTGGGGTGAGGGTCAGGGTGAGGGTTAGGGGTGAGGGTGAGGATTAGGGTGAGGGTTAGGGTGAGGTGAGGGTTAGGGTTAGGGTGAGGGTGAGGTGAGGGTTAGGGTGAGGTGAGGGTGAGGATTAGGGTGAGGGTAAGTGTTAGGGTGAGGGTTAGGGTGAGGGTTAGGGTGAGGTGAGGGTGAGGATTAGGGTGAGGGTTAGGGTGAGTGTTAGGGTGAGGGTGAGGTGAGGGTGAGGGTTAGGGTGAGGGTGAGGATTAGGGTGAGGGTGAGTGTTAGGGTGAGGGTGAGGTGAGGGTGAGGGTTAGGGTGAGGGTGAGGATTAGGGTGAGGGTGAGTGTTAGGGTGAGGGTGAGGTGAGGGTTAGGGTGAGGGTGAGTGTTAGGGTGAGGATGAGGTGAGGGTTAGGGGTTAGGGTGAGGGTTAGGGTGAGGGTTAGATCTGTCCCTGCTGATCCCTCTCTACACAGAGCGGAGAACAGATGTGCCTTTAGGATACAGATGTGAATGAGCTCCTACCGCTCCATCCTGACACCACCAACTTCTCTGAAAAGACATAAAAGGCAGCAAGTAGATGACCCTGGGGACAGGCTCCGAAAGGACAGGGAGAGCAGGTCCTGACACCGACGTGGAACAGCCTAAACAATGAGAGACGAGACTCTGAGCACATGGACGAACAGCCTGAGAGGAGTCGAGGGCTCCCCGTGAAATGGAGGGGGACCCCCTCTCAGCCCAGGTTGGGAGGAGCTAGGGCCACCTGCTGGGTGGCCAAGTTCAGTCTTTTTTTTTTTTTTTTTAATCAGAGTGTGACTTCAGGGAGGACGCTGGCCAAAGCCTCCCAAGTTATCTAAACCAACCTCTTCACTTGTGCCTCCAAGGTGGGTGCTGTCACAGAAGAGGAAAGTGAGGTTTGGAGAGCTGGAGATCCAGGATGTGAGAGCCTAAGCCTGCGACTTCCGAACACTGCTGCCTAAGGACGGAGTCTTCCAGCGAGCCAGGAGCCATACTCACACCCTCCTTTCCTCTGTGCAGGTCCGGACCCTGGTGGCCGACTTTTCCATTGTTTTCTCCATCCTGATGTTCTGTGGAATCGATGCCTGTTTTGGCCTGCAAACCCCGAAGCTGCATGTGCCTAATGTTATCAAGGTTTGCTTCTTGCCCTGGGCAGTCACTCTGCCTGCCTCCTACCTACAAACTTTCTCCTCTCAGCCAGGAGACCCTGTGTGCACGCTAGCCCTTCGTATCCTACCAGAGGTGATCACTTGAGAGGTGGATGGGGACATATCACCATAATATAGGGACCTCTAGAGTGGGAAAGACTCTGGAATCTTCTCCGGGCCAGTGGAAGCCTCAACACTCTATCAGAGGCTTTCTGATCTTCTGACTGACTGTAGCATCTACAAACTGGGCCAACTAAGATCTGTTCAAAGTAATCCCTTACAATGGTCATCCCCAAAGTGAGATCCCCTACTAGTGTCATACTGTCCTGTGTGGGCATCCTTGGGGCCTTCTGCTCCTTCACGGGGCTCCCCTGGTCTGTGACTGCCATGATCATCTCCATCGCCCACACTGACAGCCCCAAGATGGAGACAGAGAGGCCAGTGCTCCCTGGGAGCACTCCCAAGTTCCTAGGGGTCAGGTAGGAAGGAACTAAAAAAAATGCAGATTCTCTGTCTCACATAAGAAACGGGGGAGGGAGATGGGGGGGAGATGGGGGGGAGATGGAGAGGGAGAGGGAGGGAGGGAGAGAGATTGATTTGTTTGTTTTTGCTTTTGGAGACATGCTCTGTGCAGCATGGCTGTCCTGGAACTCACTCTGTAGACCAGGCTGACCTCAAATTCAGAGATCTGCCTGCCTCTGTCTCTCTAGTTCTGGGATTAAAGCTTGGCCTTGAAATATAATTAAAAATGAAAAAATGAATTATCCATCCAGAGTTGATGGTTTGCTTACAGCTAAATGCAAACCCTCCCAAATGTACCAACCATCTAACCAAAGTAGGGAATCCACATCTAGAACCTGCCTTTGAAATTGTGTTAGCCTTAAAATAAAAGTGCCGGTTTCTGGAAGTTGAGGGGACAGCTCCAAGAGTAAGACTCTTTACTCTGAAAACCAGAGCACTGAGTGTGAACCTCCAGCACCTACAGCAAAAGCCAGGCATGGCTATGCGTACCTGCAACCCAGCATCAGAGGGCAGAGACAGGCTGAGCCTGGGTGCTCACTGGTCAGCCAGCCCAGGCAAAATGGTGAGCTGTCAGTCAGAGGCAGTGAATCACAGCAGTGAGGGAAGTCATCTGATATACTGCTCTGGGTTTAGCATGCTCACGTACACATCACACACACACACACACACACATCACATACACACACACATCACATACACACACACACACACACACACCACACACCACACACACACACATAAATACACACACACACACACCACATACACACACACACACCACATACACACACACACACACACACACACACACACACACACACACACACACACACACACACACACACACACACATAAATACACACACACACACACCACATACACACACACACACCACATACACACCACACCACACACACCACACCACACACACCACACCACACACACACACACACACACACACACACACACATAAATACACACACACACACACCACATACACACACACACACCACATACACACACACACACACACATCACATACACACACACACATCACATACACACACACACACACACAACACACCACACACACACACATAAATACACACACACACACACACACACCACACCACACACCACACCACACACACCACACCACACACACACACACACACACACACACACACACACACACACACACATAAATACACACACACACACACACCTATTTCTCTTAAATGTCCACCTCTATATAATTTTGTTGTTGTTGTTCTTTTTGGCTTTTTGAGACAGGGTTCCTCTGTGGCTTTGGAGCCTCCCCTGGAATTTGTTCTGCAGACCAGGATGGCCTCAAACTCACAGAGATCCACCTGCCTCTGCCTCCCGAGTGCTGGAGTAAAGGTGCACCACCACCACCCAGCAGCTGGTACAAAATTCCTGACGTGCAAGTCTGAACTGATGTTTGGCTTTTCTCGGACAGCCCTCAGAGCTCCTTAGGCAGATGGCTCGGCAGATGCAGAGGCTACACTAGGGCAACAGGTTTCTTCTCTTGGACCACCAGCCAGCTCCCACATCAAGACAGAGACTTCTTATTAGTTATGAATGCTCGCCTTATCTTAGCTCCTATTTCCTTCTAGCTCTTAACTTAGTTATCCTGTTTCTCTTCATTTTATGCTCTGCCTCTGGGCTTTTTACTTTTCTGTCTTTCTGTTTGTCCTACTTTCATTGCTTCTCATGTTTAGCTGACTGGTGGCTACCTGGCCTCTGGCCCTGGGAGGGTCCCTCTCTTTCTCCCTCGTTCTTCCCCCTTGTTCTCCTCCTCCCTCTCCTGCTCCTCTTCTCTCTGCCCACCAGCCCCACCTATCCCTCTCCTGCCTAGCTATTAGCTGTTCAGCTTTTCATTAGATCAATCAGGTGCCTTAGGCAGGCAAGGTAAAACAAATGTAACACATCCTTACATCATTAACAAAGGCAGAAGAAACAAATGTAACACATCCTTATTACCAAAGGCAGAAGAAACAAATGTAACACATCCTTATGGCAACAAATGTAGCACATCCTTATGTCACTAAAAAGGCAGAAGAAACAAATGTAACACATCCTTATGGCAACAAATGTAACACATCCTTATGTCATTAAAAAGGCAGAAGAAACAAATGTAACACATCCTTATGTCATTAACAAAGGCAGAAGAAACAAATGTAACACATCTTTGCCTACTTAAAATAATAGTCCACAACTCTAGGCCCATCAGATGCTTCTGTCTGGCCTCATTTTTGCTGTTTGTCTTTTTGTGAGGGATGACCACATACGCCCTCCTGGCTGCCCTCTGGTCCTCACCTGTTTTCCCAGGGTGTTACAGCCTGTTTAGTTCTGTGTAGCCGCAATGTGCCTGAGCTCTTTCCCATGCCCACTGCCTGTGTGACTCTCTTTAAGGTTGCAGGCTCCTAGCATCTTTAAGGGGGAAATGTTGTAGCTGGAAAGTGCCCCCAGGTGGGGAAGGAGGAACAATGGGAAGGTGGGGACACAGGCAAGTGTCTGGGAAGAGGGAGAGAGAACAGGCCTCTCCCCTTCCTCCACTCAGCCTACGCGGCCTGACCGAGGCTGGTTTGTTGCTCCCTTTGGGAAGAACCCTTGGTGGGTGTACCCTGCGAGCATCCTGCCCGCCCTGCTGGTGACCATCCTGATCTTCATGGACCAGCAGATCACTGCTGTCATTGTGAACCGGAAGGAGAACAAGCTGAAGGTAAGGCTGAGCCAGGAGCATAGTTGGGGGGAATGGAGGGAGGACATCCTTCCTTTCATGCTTTGAGAAGATAAGTCCCCCTTTGGTGTCTTTAGGTGAGATATATGTGCCCTTGAACAGGACCAAGGTGACTCAGTCTGAGAACCAGATGCAAGCCCAGGATGGGGTTGGGGAACACGCTCCCTGTACACCTCACAATGTCTTTCTGGCTTGTGCCTCCTGACGTTAAACTTGGGCGCCTTACACATGCTGATGGGTATAGGCTTAAAACCAGGAGGCAAAGGAATTTCCTCGGCCCCATGCTTCCTGGAGCTCCCCCCACCCCACACCTTTGGGTCTGAGAGGACTCAGGTCACCACTGACTCCCGCCCCCCCCCCTCCAGGCTGGACCACTCTAGCCTGGTCCCTTACCTAAGAACAACACAGAGGATGTGGCCCTCGAGACCAAACCCAGGCCTTGCCGGGCCTGAGCATCCTTCTTCTCCACACCTGTGTCCCCGGCTCAATTTTTTAGACAAAGTGGCAACTAAAGCCACCTTTGGGGATAGTGAGACCCAAATACTTCTTAAGTCCTCAGGGTAAGTATCTTAGTGGGGCAGCCCCCTCAGAATACACTCTGGAAGGCAGGGGGGAGCCCTTGAACCATGATCCACAAAATGGTTACTTTGGGAAGATCAGGTTCCCAGAAGCCTCTCTGTCCCACTGTCCTGCAGAAGGCGGCGGGCTACCATCTGGACCTGTTCTGGGTGGGCGTCCTTATGGCCCTGTGCTCCTTCACGGGACTTCCCTGGTACGTGGCTGCCACAGTCATCTCCATCGCCCACATTGACAGCCTCAAGATGGAGACAGAGACCAGTGCTCCCGGGGAGCAGCCCCAGTTCCTGGGGGTCAGGTAGGACGGAGCAGGCATGAGCCCCTGACTGGGAGTGGGCATTGTAGGGGAAGGGAAGGTGTTTTTCCTTGAGGTATTTGGGCATTCTCTGTGGCCACTGAAACCACGGCCTGGAGTAAAGAGAGGTGAACATTAAATTCTATCAGTTCTTTTTGTTGTTGTTTTGTTTTTCAAGACAGGGTTTCTCTATGTAGCCCTGGCTGTCCTGGAACTCACTCTATAGACCAGGTTGGCCTTGAACTCACAGAGATCTGCCTGCCTCTGCCTTCTGAGTGCTGGGATTAAAGGTATGTGCCACTACCGCCTGGCGAATTCTAAATAGTACTTTTTATTTTAGTAGTCCCTAGTATGAACATACACACACATGCACACACACACACACGCACACATGCATGCAAGCAATCACATGCACATATGCATGGACATTCTAGAACAGTGTTTCTTGATCTTCCTAATGCTGTGACCCTTTAATACAGTTCCTCCTGTTGTGGTCACCCCACCACCACCATAAAATTATTCCATTGCTACTTCATACTTTATGAACTGTAATATAAATATCTTGTCACAACTGCAGGTTGAGAACCGCTGCTCTAGAGTCCCACCCGTGGGTCACTGTCAGGCCTCTTCTGGCCCCTCCTCCCCATGAGTTCACACCCTGCTTAGCCGCCATACCTCTTGAGAGCCTTCCTGGACCCAGCCTGGAGTCCAGTCCATAGCCCTGGCTGGTCACCTCTGGTGCCTCTCCATTCCTGCCCCAGGTTCATGCAGCAAAGCTCCATGGCAGAGCCTGGTGTTCTCCAGAACGGCTTCCCTGGGAATGCCCTGTGTCCTGAGGACACACGGACACTTGGCATGCCTGGAGAGAGACCCCTCCGCTTGGTTGCAGTGCTCAGCATTGGCCAGGGTAGAGCCCTTTCTCAGGCCGCTCCCTGAACCCGTGCAATCTGCCCAGAGCTTACAGCTCCAGCCTGGGTTGTGCCAGGGCCAACTCGCACCTGCCTCTGCTGCCTCCTTCCCGTGCCTTCATGAACCATGATTCCCAGGGGAGGAACTTAACACCAAAGCAGAGCACTAAGCACTTTACAAACCCCAATAGTAGCGCCGTCATTGTCTGGACGACAGTCAGCTCAGGGTGCTCATGGCCTTGCCTAATGCCCACATGTAAGTAGCAGAGCCAAGAGTGGACCTAAATCCAACTCAAGCTCAAGCACCCAGCTGCTAGGCAGTGAACAACTCCCCTGACACTCCCTAAAGCGCCCTGGCTGGGTCAGGTGCTCCCTGCCTCTTCTAACCAAGTCTGGGCCTTGAGCTGCAAGGCAGAGCCCAATTAAGGAACCTCGAGTCCATAGGGTTGGACATAATAAGCTTCAAGTCCAGCAGGAGAGCCGAAGGGGCTGGGAACGCCCACTGAGTATCTTCCAGGTCACCCCTGTCCGTGTGCTTATGTCCACCAGGGAGCAGAGAGTGACTGGCATCATGGTCTTCATCCTGACAGGCATCTCCGTCTTCCTGGCTCCCATCCTAAAGGTGAGGCTCTATCCCATCTCCCACCAAGCCCAAGGGCCACCGGCCTGCAGGTCATAAGAAAGGCAAGATGTGAGCAGGCCATGGTGGTGTTTCAGCATTCATTAACCATCTTCTGTGATGTTAAATGGTCTGTTGTCATTATCGCTGCCATGTCTGCTCTGCCCCGCCCCGTCCAGGGGCCACTGTCACCTTTCTGGGGAGCAAGTCTGCCATGTTATGTTCCTGCTTAGCCCACATGGCCGTGGTTTGGGGTCTCTCCAGGCCTTCTTGCTTTGCCCGTTTTCTGAACGTGCACTGTGCACAGAGGAACCTAAGCTCTACAGGACCCATCTCCACTTCTGCATCTGTGCATCTTGGGCACACAAGCGACTTTCCCCCAGATTTTTGAAGCCCTTCTTACTCGCTCCCTAACAGCTAGAGGAGGACACTACAGCAGGGCTGCACTCAAGGCTGTGTCCTTCAGAAGATCTGCTTTCCAGTCGGGAATGAGGTCGTCCCGACAGGCCTCACTGTCCTGTCTTTACCACATCCAGATGCCTATTGCTGGTCCTTTCCTCCCATCAACACCCATGTAAGACTCTCGTGCGTGTGTGTGTGTGTGTGCGCGCGCGCGTGCGCATGCATGCATGCATGTGTGTGTGTGTGTGTGTGCGTGCGCGCATGTGTGTGTGCGTGTGTGTGTATGCATGTGTGTGTGTGCGTGAGTGTGCGTGCGTGTGTGTGCATGAACTTGTGCATGTGTGTATATGTGAATGAGGGTGGAAACCAACCATGGAAGCCAGAAGTGTCACATTCTCCTAGAGTCTGTGAGCCACCTAACCTGGGTACTGAGAACTGAACCCAGGCAGGTATCTTTTTTTTTTTTTTTTTTTTTTTTTTTTTTTTTGAGACGGGGTCTCTCACAGGCTCTGGGGCTCACAAATTTGGCTAGGCTGACCAGCAAGCTCAAGGGTCTCTTATCCCCACCGCCACAGTGCTGGGATGACAAATCTGTGCCTGGCAAACACTTTTCTGAAGGAGCCATCTCTGCCACCCAGGCCTGTCCTTTCCTCTCAAACTCAGTCCCCTTTTGTTCCCACTCCATCCTCTCTCCTCTTAATCTCCAAAGTCAGCCAATTTTGAGGTGACCTCGCAAAGAGCAGAGTGAACAGCCAGAGGCACGTGATTCACTCACTGTGACAAGTGCTTCTGGCTTGAAAACAGACGCTGGGCGCATCCGAATCTCGGATGTGCTGCTGGGTCCTTCGAAGGAACGTCTCCATTGCTTATGCACAGATCGCACACGACAGGCAGGTATTTATTTCTCCTTTGGTTTACAGCCGCTCCTTACAGGCCAGCGAGACAGTTCATCAAGTCAGCGTACCTGCTGCTGAGGCTGTCAATCTGAGTTTGATCCCCTGGACCATAACGTAGAAGGAGAGAATCAACTCTCGAAAGCTGCCCTCTGCCTTCATACATGCCCAGTGACCTACACACAGGAGCACACACACAATCAATCAGTAACTGTAAAAAATAGAGGCTGACTCAGTGGTTAAGAGCATTGGCTGCTCTTGCAGAGGATCTGGATTTGGTTCCCAGCACCCACATAGCAGCTCACAAACATCTGTAACTCTAGTTTCAGAGGGTCTGATGCCCTCTTCTGGCATATGCTGTGCACATGTATACATGCAGATAAAAAGCTAATGCACATAAAGTAAAAATAAATCTTTTTAAACATGAGCATATTATGTTTTTTAATTTCATTAAACAAATACATGTAAAATAAAACACTTTTAAGAGCCAGGCCTGATAGCATAGGCTATCACTTGGGAAAATGATGCAAAGAGTTACAAGTTCAAGGCCAGCCTGTGCTACAGAGTGAGTTCAGTGCTGGCCTAGACACAAAATAAGTAGTGCAGTGCAGATCAGGAGAGCACGGCAGTGGTGGAGTGCTTCCCCTGGCGCTTGCAAGGCCCTGCTACGATCACAAGCAGATGAAGAACCACTTTAATGTCCCAGGGATGGAACTCTGGGTCTTGTGAATGCTCTGCCATTGAGCTGTATTCCCAGACCTGTGTGTGTGTGTGTGTGTGTGTGTGTGTGTGTGTGAGAGAGAGAGAGAGAGAGAGAGAGTGAGTGTGTGTGTGAGTGTGTGTGAGTGAGTGTGTGTGAGTATGTGAGTGTGTGTGAGTGTGTGAGTGAGTGTGTGAGTGTGTGTGTATGAGTGTGTGAGTGTGTGTGAGTGAGTTGTGTGTGTGCACATGCACTCACGCACATGTGCATGCATGGGTGCGTGGTGTGTGACGTGTGTGTGCGTGTGTGCGCGCATGTGTGTGCGTGCACTCACGCACATGTGCATGCATGGGTGCATGGTGTGTGATGTGTGTGTTGTGTGAGTGTGTGTGAGTGTGTGTGAGTGACTGTGTGTGTGTGTGTAAGTGACTGTGTGTGTGAGTGTGTGAATGTGTGAGTGTGTGAGTGTGTGTGAGTGTGTGTGTATGCGCGTGCACTCACGCACATGTGCATGCATGGGTGCGTGGTGTGACACGTGTGGAGGTCAGAACACAACTTGTCGTTCTCTCTTGCCACCTTGATTGTCCTGGGGTTTGAACTTGGATTGTTAGGTTCAGCAACAGAAAAGCTTACTGAGCTTTTCCCTGACCCCAGTACATACTTTAAATGTCCAGGGAATACTCACTTTTCTGAAAAGGTCTCCAAAGAACCATTGGTGCCTGTCCTGATGCTTTGACAAGTGTTTGTGCAAAAAAATAAAAACAAACAAACAAAAGATCCAGTACTCTAAGAAGAGTGTAATTTAGTGGCCAAAGTTTCCACCCAGCACTTTGCAGACAGCAGATCCATCTCCCAGGGACAGCTTCAGACTCCAGTCCAGCTGCAGGCGTGCTCAGCAACCCAGCCCTCCCACATCCGCCTTTTCTGTGTGTTTGGACTGACCACAAAGCAGCTAGAAAGATCTACTGTGGTCTCTGTCCTTTCATTCCACTGACAATGTGATCTAGGCTTTTATGGGCACGTTTATTACATCCTGTATTTAATGGCCAGTGTTTTGTGCTCATAATTTTGACGTCTGGTTTTGCTCTAACATTGTCTGTGCTTCAGTCTAGGGCATCAGGCCCATAGTAGTATCAAGAAAAGAGCTGAAATGAGGATTGTTGTGGAGCTCAGTGGCACCGTGCTCGCCTGGCACCGGTGAGGAACTGGGTTCCGTCCGCAACGGAGGATCAGGACCATAAACCATAGGATTTCTGGTCTGAGCTCACCCAGGCGTATACCTTCCTATAAGTAAAGGCTTTGGCATGTGGAGCGGTGACTCGGTAGAAGGAGGGTTTGCTGCTCTTCCCAAGGACTTGAGTTTGCATCTCAGCACCCATAACAGGCAGCTTGTAACCACCTGTCACTCCAACTGCAGAGAATCCAAGTCCCCTCTTCTGGCCTCTGAGGGCACCCACACGCACGCGGTATATACTCACACACACATAAAATTTAAAATAAAAAATTTAAAAATGGTATCTCAAAAGCATTAAGTTTTTTCCAGCCATCTCTCACAGGAACCCCAAAACTGGGGCTTGAGGGGGTCACCCCAGGAAGCAGAGGCGCAGGCTGGGTAACTGCTGCCGCGGGGTCCCGCAGCTGTGAGAGGGGGACAGGAACACGGTGCCCTCAAGTTGTGTCAGGAGCTTCCCGGGGCTCTGGATGCTGTGTTCTCAAAATTCTAGGGCTGTGGCTTAGCTAGTAGAATGCTTGCTGAGTGTACGTGAACCCTCGGGTTCCAGTCTGGCCCCATCACAACGCTGCAGAAACCAGGTACAGTTTGATAGCTAATGGCGCATTCCTCTCATCTTTGTTTTCTTGGTTTTGATTACTTTTTTTATATATATAAAGGATTTATTTATTATATATATATATATATATATATATATATATATATATATATATATATACACATACAGTGTTCTGTCTGTATGAGTCTCTGTGTGACAGAAGAGGGCACCAGATGGTTTTAAACCATCATGTGGTTGCTGGGAATTGAACTCAGGACCTCTGGAAGGCCAGCCAGTGTTCTTAACCTCTGAGCCATCTCTCCAGACCATTGATTACTGCTTTTAAAGACTTAATTTTTATTTATGTGTATGTCTGTATGAGTGTATGCCAAGTTGTTTGGCTACCATCAGAAGCCAGAGGAGGGCATTGGAATACCCTGAGCTGGCATTACAGGCGATCATGAGCCACCCAGTGTGGGTGCTGAGAACAGAACTCAGGTTCTCTAGAAGAGCAGCAAGCTCTCTAAATCACTGAGCCACCCCTGTGGCACATGGAGTTTGTTCTTTTATTTTTAAAGGTAGTGTCTCACTATGTAACCCTGAGTGGCCTGGATCATGACATGCCGACCAGGCTGGCCTCAAACTTTCTATAGTTCTGCTGTCCCAGCCTCTTAAGTGCTGGGGTCACAAAGATGAGCCATGCCAGACAGTGGTGGCACACATTTCAATCCCAGCACTTGGGACACAGAGGCAGGTGGATGTCTGTGAGTTCATGGCCAGCCTGGTCAATAGAGTGAGCTCCAGGACAGCCAGAACTGTTACACAGAGAAACACTGTCTTGAAAAAACAAAAAAACAAACAACAAAAACTCCAGCAAAGCAAACAAAAGCACAAAGAAGAGACAATACTGGCTTGTTACTTTTTATTTAAGGTTTTCTTTCAATTGCTGTCATACTTTGAATGCAGCTTGCACAGTGTTAATGTATTGACTTTTTATGTTGTTCTATAATTAGGACATTTTGTCACAAGCGTGCGTTAGCAGGAAGATGCAAGGGCCATTTAAATCCCTTTTTAACTTTCAGTTCAAGTGCCTTGGGATTGCAGTTTACATACAATATCTAGTAACTCTTTCTTAGTGCTTAAAAATTGAGCAGTCTAACTTTGTAAGAGAGCACTTGCTGGCTTGGATGTCTTGACACTCTTTTTCCCTTTAAAGATTTATTTCACGCTTAAAGATCATGTGTGTGTGTGAGTGTGTGTGGGGGTGTGTGCACATGAACGCAGGTGCCGGTGGAGGCCAGAAGAGGGCATGAGATTCTCTGGAGCTTGGGTTATAGGTGGTTGTGAGCCACTCCATGTGGGATCTGGTGCTCTTAACTGCAAGCCATCCCTCCAGCCACTGTCTCGTCTTTTGTTTTAACCTTGTTTTTATTGAGCTATACAATTTCCCCACTCCCATTCCCTCCTTCCTCTCCCCTCCCATATGCCCCCCACACTCCCAATTTACTCAGGAGATCTTGTCTTTTTTTTTTTTCATCCCTAGACGCATCCACGTATGTCTCTTAGGCTCTCTTTGCTGCCTAGCTTCTCTGGGGTCTGTCTCAACATTCTTAAATGGCACCTGTAAGTTAGGCAACCTTCAGGTGGTGATGGTGCACACCTGTAATCCCAGCACTCGGGAGGCAGAGGCAGGTGGATCTCCATGAGTTCCAGGCCAGCCTGGTCTACAGAGCAAGTGCCAGGAGAGGCTCCAAAGCTACACAGAGAAACTCTGTCTTGAAAAACAACAACAACAAAAGTTAGGCAACCACATGGGTATTAAACGTTGTGATTTTCCAAGCCCACCTAAGAGCAGACAGCCTCTTGCTCAGCTTTTCAGGGTTCCCAGCCCCTGCTGTGGCTGTCAGCTGAGGCAGAAGTGGGAAGGATCTGGTAGGATCGAGTAGCACTCAATCCCTGCAGCTTTCCCTCTTGCTGGAAGGGGTAACCCCATCACATAGGTTCTGAGTGCCCGGAGAGCAGCCAGTCCTGGAAAGCAGTGACACACTGGCTTTGCCACCCAAGCCGAATGAGGAGTCCTGATCTGCTTTCAAGTTCCCCTCACATCCTCTGGCTTCAGATCTGGACCCACAGCTGCTGCAGTGTCCAGCCTCTGTGGTTGGCTAACGCTACTGTCCATACCGAATAGCCGGGGGCCCTGCCCAGCCCAAACCTCTGTTCTCATTTCAGTACATCCCCATGCCAGTGCTGTACGGAGTCTTCCTCTACATGGGTGTGGCCTCCCTGAATGGTATCCAGGTAAGATTGTGTCCTCCCCAGGCTAATGTGACCTACGGTCAGAATTCCCTGTCTAGTGTGTGACACCAAGACTCTACATGCTTGCTGTCCCGACTCTGCAAAAGGGTAAGGTACTGGTGCTCCTCCACTGACTGTGCCGACACAATCACTACAGTAGGTACCTCACAGGAACCCTACATTCATTAGGCCCTGGGATCCCCACTTTACCGGTGGAGAAATCCGAGGCACATGAAGCTAACACTGATGAATGGTTTCTCCTCACCTCCCCAAAAATGCTCTACAAAAAAAGATCTTGTCTTGTTGTGACACACTGAGGCCCTGGGCACTTTGTGCTGCAGTTAAGTTAGTTGCTGTTTCCTTAAACGTTGACCACATTCACATTCCTCCAGGCTATTTCCTTTATCCGGGACTCAGGGCCACCACTCTATATTACACATGCCTAGATTCTGACAGCCTGTCATGATTAGGAGTCCTGTTTCCAAGGCTCTACAAGACCGTCACTCACCCTAGTCCTGTAGCCTTTGGCCCAGGAGCCTGACCTCCCGGTTGAGTCTTTGCCATATTCTTGCCAGTTCTGGGAACGCTGTAAGCTTTTCCTCATGCCAGCCAAGCACCAGCCGGACCACGCCTTCCTGCGCCATGTACCCCTTCGCCGAGTACACCTGTTCACCCTGGTGCAGATCCTCTGCCTGGCACTGCTCTGGATCCTCAAGTCAACCGTGGCTGCCATCATCTTCCCAGTCATGGTGAGGACGGGGTGGGGGGGGTGGGGGTTGGGGGGCTGGGGGGTGGGAGGGGGCGGGGCCACCGGGAGGTTCAGGGCCAGTGAGCAGAGAAGAGTGTCAGAGTAACAGGATCTTGCAGGAACAGCCCACGTGCTGATCTTGGGAAAAAGTCACCAACCTCTCCTGGAGGGCCAGTGGGATAGGGGTGGGGTTAGAGAAGCCAGATAAAGCCGAAAGCCAAGCTCCTCACCCACGTGGAATGTCAAGCTCGTTGGAAATAGCGGTATAATTGTAAGCTTTTCACCGTGTAAAGTCACTGCGTGCGACAGGCAGAGACCAGATTCGAGAGTGCGTGCTGGGCAGCGTGGCACCGGCTATGGTCCCAGCACTAGGGATGCTGCGGCCTCTGGGGCTTGCTGGCCAGTTAGTCTTGGGGACATCGGGATGGCTGCAAAGACAGTAGCCACAATGGCTCCTGAATTCAACCGGCTGAGGAGAAAACAAGCTCACCGTTTTCTCTGCGCCCCCACAAAACTTCAGCCTTTCCCACGGTCTTCTCGCCCTAGATCCTGGGTCTTATCGTTGTTCGAAGGCTCCTGGACTTGATTTTCTCCCAGCACGACCTGGCCTGGATTGACAACATCCTCCCAGAGAAGGAGAAACAGGAGACAGACAAGAAGAAGAAAAAGAAAGGGGTCCATGAAAGTCCTGAGGAGGTGGGTCAGTGAGCACCCTGGGCTCTCCATGGGGAGACGCCCCACTTCTGCGGGGCTGAGAGGTGGTTTTTGGGGTGGCCTCACAGTACCTGGCACAGGAGAGATGCCCTCTGTGTTGGTCTGGGCGCTGAGACCCCCATCTGTTCCTGGGAATATCCTCAGAGTGGTATGGGCTGGTAAGCTTCCCTGCCAGGTACAGGTGATGGATGGCCACACCCACCTCCCATTACAGCCGGTTCCCAGGACCATTTTCAACAGCGAGACAATTGCCTGAGGGCAGAACACACTCCAACATGGAAGGTGTTAGAAGGAGGGTCTCCAGAGAAAGGAGCTGGCCTGGGGGAGGGGCCTCCAGTGGGAGCTCTTGAGAAGCCACTCCAGGTGGTGGCCCTGGTGTAAGCTTGCCTTGGGCCTGCCCTTAGGGTGTTAGGGACCTCAGTGAGAGGACCTCGTGTCTTCACTTAAGGCAGAATAATCCCCTGGCTGTCAGGGACTCAAGAGCTAAGGAGTTAGTCCAGACTGCATAGTAAATCTCAAAACATTTGGCAGAAAGATTTTTTGATTCAAGCACTCATTACAAATAGTGACAATTGTTCCCCAAAGGAAACAAGACCTCCCAAGATGGATATATAGCCAACTGTGTAAGAAAATAATAATAATAATAATAATAATAATAAATAATAATAATTAATAATAACAACGACACTCCTACTTTGATCACACCCTCTCCTGATACCATGCCTAGTTCCCAGTCTCCGCCATTTGATGCAAGCCCGATTCTAGGGGTCTTGTTGTTTGCAAATGAAGATTGTTCACAGAGAAATCCTTGCTGACTGGGGAACAATGCTTAAGAAGCTGGTCTCTAACTGTGATGGCTTCCTCATCCTTAGTTGCTGTCCTCTTTCAGGAGGAGAGTCCTCAAATTTATTTCATGTGCTTTTTTTTTTTTTTTTTTTTTGGCAAAATGAACAAAAAAACAACAACAAAAAACATACAGTAGGTATGGCAGTTACCTGGCATGCATGAAGCTGTGGGTTCGCTTTCTAGTGCCTTATAAACCAGGCATGGGCACGCATACCTCTCATCCGACACTTAGGAGGTGGAGACAGGAGGGTGAGAACTTCAAGGGCGTCCCCAGACACCTAGTGTGTTCGAGGACAGTCTGTGGAGGAAGGAAAATGCAGCGGGGGAAGGGTAGAGTCCAGTTGACTTAAGAGTTACCGTCTTTAAATTGTGCATGCCTGTCAGTGTGCAGTGAGTGGCTGTGTGCGTGCGAGGGCCGGTGGAGGCCGGAAATGAGCGTTAGGTCCCTGGAGCGGGAGTTCAGGTGATTGTGAGCTGTCCACAAACTCCAGAGCTCTATAAGTGCAGCCGAAGCTCTTTGTCATTTTGTTTTCTTGTTTTTGTTTTTCAAGACAGGGTTTGCTCTGTAGCTTTGGAGCCCGTCCTGGAACTTGCTGTGTAGACCAGGCTGGCCTCTAACTCTCAGAGGTCCACCTGCCTCTGCCTCCCGAGTGCTGGGATTAAAGGTGTGCGCCACCACCGCCCAGCACAGCTGAAGCCCTTCAAGTGTCTTTTAAAGACAAACGCTTTTTCTCTGTGGTTTCTTTAGTAAGCACCTGAGATACTCCCATGAGCCAGCAGCTACTCCAGGCCTGAGAGGAAACACCTCTGCATTTTACGACACACATACTCAGTGGAAGAATGGGGTCTGTGTGAGTCACAGAAACCCATTTTAAAAAGTGCCTTTATGACAGCGTCACTACAGTGAGCCTCTCACAGCAACTGCATACAGGCAGATTAAAGTGTTCAGAGTGACAGGCCTGGCTGAATTCCCGCCTGTCTCCTGGGACTTTAGAGCAGTGGGTACTGTGCCACAGTGCCCGGTGGGCCTGAGTGTTTGCCACAGCCTCACTGCTGGGTCTCGGTGCAAAGAGAATGGTGGCTTACACTGTGCGTGTGAGAGAGAGTGTGTGAGTGTGAGTGTGTGACTGTGTGAGTGTGAGTGTGTCTGTGTGTGTGTGAGTATGAGTATGTGTATGTACACGATATGAATGTGTGTATGAGTGTGTGTTTGTGTGTGAGTGTGAGAATGTGTGCCAGTGTGTGTGTGAGTGTGTGAGTGTATGATTGTGAGTGTGTGTGAGCATGTGTGTGATTGTGATTGTGAGTGTGTGTGAGTGTGTGTATGATTGTGAGTGTGTGTGAGCATGTGTGTGAGTGTGTGATTGTGAGTGTGTGAGCATGTGTGTGAGTGTGTGAGTGTGTGTGTGATTGTGTGTGTGTGATTGTGTGTGTGTGATTGTGTGTGTGTGATTGTGTGTGTGTGATTGTGAGTGTGTGTGACTGTGTGTGTGTGACTGTGTGTGTGATTGTGTGTGTGATTGTGATTGTGAGTGTGTGTGACTATGTGAGTATGAGTGTGTGTGTGATTGTGTGTGTGATTGTGAGTGTGTGTGAGTGTGTGTATGATTGTATGTGTGATAGTGAGTGTGTGTGATTGTGAGTGTGTGTGACTGTGTGTGAGTGTGTGACTGTGTGTGTGATTGTGTGTGTGATTGTGAGTGTGAGTGTGTGTGACTATGTGTGAGTGTGAGTGTGATTGTGTGTGTGATTGTGAGTGTGTGTGAGTATGATTGTGAGTATGTGTGATAGTGAGTGTATGTGATTGTGAGTGTGTGTGATTGTGATTGTGAGTGTGTGTGTGCGTGTCTTCTGTGTGAGTGAGGAAGCCTGAGCAGTTGTGTTGGTGTTCACCCACTTTCCCACTGTTTTTCTCCAGCCCCAGTTCCTCCCTCCCTCAGTTATAAAGATCCCTATGGAAAGTGTCCCATCCGATCCCCAAAACGGTATCCACTGCGTTGCCAGTAAGTAAGACATCTGCTGCCTCTTCCCCTACTCCCCTATCACACTTCGACATGCAGCTTGGTGGTCTAATTTTTTAGATGCTGAGAACTCCTGGGCTAGGGAGAAATAAAAGTGACTGGCCAAGAGCACAGGAACTCCGAACACAGGAGACAACACAAACACACACACACACACACACACACACACACTCACACTCATACTCACACACACACTCACTCACACACTCTCACACACACACACTGACACACACTCACACTCACACTCTCACACTCACACACACTCACACACTCACACACACACTCACACACTCTCACACTCTCACACATGCTCACACACTCACACACACACGCTCACACTCACACGCACACTCACACTCTCACACACTCTCACACATGCTCACACACACGGACACACTCTCACACTCACTCACACACGCTCACACATGCTCACACACTCACACACACTCACAACACTTTCACACATTCTCACACACGCTCACACTCACACACTCACACACACTCACACACACACACACTCACACACACTCACACACTCACACTCTCACACACTCTCACACACTCTCACACATGCTCACACTCTCACACACACACACTGACACACACTCACACACTCTCACACTCTCACACACTCTCACACATGCTCACACTCTCACACACACACACTGACACACACTCACACACTCTCACACACTCTCACACACGCTCACACACACAGCGCATCCTCCACTCTTCACTTTAGACCTCCATTCCTAACTTTCCTTTGGACCCGGGACGCTGCTGGTCTCCAGTTCATGGTTTTAGAACACACCAGTGCAAACGTGACCCTTGAGCCACCCACGTTTTCCTGGGAGTGTGGCGATTGAGGGCTCCTCAGGGCTAAGCGTTCCCAGTTAGAGTCAGCTGGGTGACTCCAGACACAGCTGCTGACACTGCTGATGGGGAGGTTGCTTAGGAAGGATCAGCTTTTTCTCATGAAGACCCTTCTAGATCCTTCACAGCCTCGGACCCTTCCCTAGTGATAGGGAACCTCTGCTCTTGAGCCTCTGAAAGATAAAAGCAGCCCTGACTCTGGGGCTCCTACCGTAGGACTACTCACCCTCCCCAAAGGCCCGCTCAGGGTGGCCAGCGCGTCCTTGGGAGTCCTCGAGGACAAGGTCACTTCAGGCTCCTCCCTCTCCTGACCCACTTTCCGTCATCCTCTCTAGTCCTTGTCCTCCGCACGCCTCCGCCTCCCTTCTTCCCAACCAGCTAAGAGTTCCCCTATGTGAGGGGTTGAGCCCGAAGCCTCCCGCCTCTGTGAGACCAGGCGTTCCCCGCGTGCAGCCTTGGCTTTGCTCCTCCTTGGTTGAGGAGCATGCTGGACAGCGAGAATGTTGCCCTGCACCGGCTGAGCCTGCTCACAGCTGGCATTCCTTCTCACTCCAGGAAAAAGATCTTCCAGCTGGAGTTACTCCTTCTGACTCTTCCTTCAGTGGCTCCGAACCGGATCGCAGGTAAGGAGGCTACTGCGTGCTTTACTTTTCCATGCGCGTGGGCGTGGGATCGGGTGCGGGGTCATTTATTGCCTGGGCCACAAACAACTTCTCAGTGGGTACACTCGTAAGGAAACGCCTCCCTCCCCCGCAGCCATAAGCTACCAGTAGCTTCTCAGCTGAGGGTGGGGCCTCCGGTGAAGTAGACTTGCTAATGTGGACCAGAGTCTCAGCAGTGGCCGAGGGATTAGGGCAGCTGCTGGCCCACCACTGGGGGACAGGTAGGGAGCAATCTGTGTATAGAGAGCAATAGTGTGTTCTCATCAACTCCAACATGGTTACAATGCACAAAGGAACTCAGCTTCAGAAAAGGGAAATTACTGGGAAATTTCACATAGAATCCTGGAAGCAAACGTAGAAAACAGGAAGAACATAGAGCACAGTGAAAACGTGGCTTAATTATCTGTTACTGAAAGCTTGGGGGGAATAGACACAAACCATCAAAACACCAGGCACTCCAGAACAGCAGTGGGGTTAATTTTCACGGGCGAGAAAAAGGATCGAGGAAAGAGGATGGAAGGTAGAGATGGAAACTTCAGGCAAAGGAGGAGGGCGGTAGCACAGTGGTTATGGCTTGCCTGGCGTGTAGAAATCCCTGTTTAATCCTCAAAACTTTATGCAACCAAGAATGGTGGGACACGCCTGCAATCCAGCACGGCGGTGGGGGGGGGGTGGGGAGGGCAGAGCCAGGGGATCAAGAGTTCAAGACCATCATTTGCTATGAAGCAAGCTAAGGCCAGCCTGGGTTATATGGGACCCTGTCTCATTAAAAGAAAAAAGTTGTCTTCCCCCCTCCCCGCCCCCAGGGAAGTATTCAAGGCCCAGATGCCAAGAGCCATGCATGAAGAGAGTCTGGCAGAGAGTGGGTCCTGGGTGTGACTCAAGCTGTCTGGGTGTCACAGTGTCAGGGTGTGTGGGTGCCTGTAGAGGCCAGAGAGGACATCGGGTCCTCCAGAACTGGAGTTACAGGTGCTTAGGAGCCACCAACGTGGGTGCAAGAGCATTCCTGTGCAGGAGAAAGCACACTGACCACGAGCACTCTCCCCACAGACTATACCTTCACATTGAAAAAAGAGAAGCTCACGCTAAACCAGATCTCCATCCCGTCTGCAGCCAAGAGCCTAGACCAAGATAGAGAATTTCTTAAAACGCAGAGCCACAGAACAAGTTCACACACGCAGGAAATTTGGTTAGCTAGAGGTGGCGCTTGCCATATACACCGGTGTTTCCCCAAATCTGCGAAAGAAGAGAGGGCTTCTCCCCAGAGAGGAAAGCGATCAGTGTCAGAGACTTGGCTGGGCGTAAATGAAACCTCACATCTGGAGGGATGGGGACTGAGGGGCGGGGGAGGGGCCGGATGGATGGGGGTTGGGAGGGGCTGGTGAGATGGCTCCAGGGTTAAGTTCACCAGCAGCTTTTCCAGAGGACCCAAGTTTGGTTCCCTGCATGGCAGGTTGGGACCATCTGTTATTCTAGTTCTGGGGGATCTGAGCCTCTCTTCTGGACTCTCAGACACCAGGCACACATGTGGTGTAGAGACATACATGTAGGCAAATACTTATATACATAAAATAATAATTTTTTTTAAAAAAAAACTGGGGGCTGGAGAGATGGCTCAGTGGTTAAGAGCTGAGTGGCTGCTCTTCCAGAGGACCCAGGTTCAATTCCCAGCACCCACATGGCAGCTCACAGCTGTGTGTAACCCCTGTTCCAGGAGATTTGACACTGTTATGCCAATGCACATAACATAAAGTAAATTTAAAAAGTTTTAAAACTCTGCCAGGCATGAGGTGAGGTGCCACACTTGGAGCTGTACGGGAGCTTGCAGACAGAGGGACACCACCATGCGTGAGAACAAGCATGCTGGTGATCTCAGTTGCCTTATCCAGGACAAAAAGACCTGCCTGGTGCAGACTGGGCCAGAGCAGAGGAGAAAAGGCCCAAGGCAACATTTGAAAACACACACACACACACACACACACACACACACACACACACACACACACACACACACACGGACTGACTGACGGACTGACTGACGGACTGACTGACTGACTGACAGACTGACTGACGGACAATCAAACAGGAAAAGTGGCCAGTTCAAACCAAGCAGGCTCTGACTGCCAGGCCATGAGTCTGGATGCTGTCCTTTGAACAGTGAGAACAGAACAGTCAGATCTGAGATTCAGAAAGTTGCCTCTGGCAGCAATTTGAATCGGTTAAAACAGGCTGGGACCAGTTCAGTGATGATGACACTGTAAGCCGATGACAGTGGTGACAGCAGATAGAGGACACGGGGTCCAGCAATAAGCTCAGGCCTCTGTGAGGGGCAAAGGCAGGAGAATCAGGAATTCAAGATCCCGTCTTAGCTACAAGGCAAGCTATGAGGCTACAGGAGACCCTGAATCAAAACCACAAAACAAAAAGGCCAGCCAGACGGCCCAGTAGGTAAAGGCGTTTGCCACAAAACCTGGTGACCTGTGTTCAGAGAAACGGTGGCCCACACCTTCAATCCCAGCACCTGGGAGACAGATGCAGGTGGATCTCTGTGAGTCTGCAGCTAGCCTGGTCTACACAGCAAGTTCCAGGACAGCAGGGCTACACAGAGAAGCCCTGTCTTGAAAAACCAACCAAACAAACGTGACCTGAGTTTAGTCCCTGAAACCTACAGGGTGGAAGGAGAAAGTCAGCCCCTGCACAGCCCTCTGATTCCCACTCTTAAACTGCCCGCCAAACACCCATAAGAAAATGTAATTTTTCTGCATTGAAGTTGCCCAGATTGGTCTTGAACTCGGATTGAAAGACCCGCAGAGCGTGGACCTTCGTGCTCCCCCTCAGGAAAGGCGACACCTCAAATCTCTCTCGAGAAGCGGTCTTGATGCAGATAGCATGAGGAATTTTTATTCCAAGTGCACTGGGGTCCACAGTCATACGCCACGCAGGGTTAGAGGACTGAGGACCTGGAGGGCAGAATTGAGAGTTTATAACAAAGCCCACACACTGGGGTGGGGGTTTCACAGCAGTTTATGAAGTCAGATAAGCATTTAGTTAGCTCACTTTCTGTTATCTCACTAGGCCAAGATTACGTGCTCAAGGGCCTGTCTGCCATACACAGCAAGAAGTGTGACCTTGCCTATTTACTGGCAGAGGACAGGGTCTGGAATTTGAGGTTTTTAGGGCCTTTTAGCTAGTATTTCTAAACTTTTAGCTTCCTGGGGTCATAGGAGAGTTAGGCTGTATTTTTCCATCCTTACAGGATCTGTCTGAGTGCTACCTGGCTTGTAATTTTTTTTTCTCTAAGATGATAAGCAATGACTGACAGGACTTTTCCATTAGAGCCCTGTTCCGTGGCTGGTGCTGAACAAACCTAAGACTAGATATTAATTCTTCATTCCCACTTTGCCTTACTCAGCATCACCCTACACTTCAAAATCTCCTGTCCGGCTTCACCGGCTTTCAGTTACTCCTCCAGCCCGGTCTTTGCGGTGCCGCGGGTGAAGATAGAGATGGAATCTGACCTTGACTTCACAGACAACGAGGACTGTGGGGGAAAGGCGGGTGGGGAGACTGTGCTCTAGCACGGGGCTGCTTCCCCAGGCTGTGGACAGCATGCAGGCTGCCCAGGCTTCCTCTGGAGTGTGTGTCAAACCCTTCACTTGTGTATCCACTAACCGGCCAGCCGACTGGTGGTCTATCCGTGATGCCCGAGCTCTACTCTTCCCTTTGCAGTTATTAAAACACTTGAAACAGAACCACGTGGCTTTGAAATGCCACCCAGTATAGATATAATGAACAAAAGTGTTTGTTGTCCACGGTTACCGGCGAGATAAGTGAGCAGTGCTGGACTCATATTTAAAGTATGTAGTGACTTAGTAACTCCTACTTAAAATAGTTACCGATTGAGTGTCTTCTAAACGTTAGATTGAAATCTAAATAGTTTAAGTGTGCTCTGAAGGTTTGCACATTAAGAAATGGCCCAGAATCGTTTTGCCTCATTGTGCTTGAGGTTGAGTCCTGTCTGCGGTGGGCCTGGCTCCAGTTCCACACCAGTTCCAAAATTATAGTGGGAGAACCCCTGTATCGGTGGGTCATTTTTATTTGAGATTGGAGCTATGTACCCTCAGCTGTCCTGGCACTCCCCTCACTGACCAGGCTGGCTCAGAACTCAGAGGACCGAACAGCCATCTCTGGGATTGACTAAAGGTGTGCATCTCAACTGGCTGAGTGCAGTGTTTAAGACAAGACAGGGCTTGCTAACTGAACTCGTAAGCCACATCAGGCCAACAAAACGCCCCATTGAGCTTGCCACTGGCTTCATAACCTGCCGTCCGCTTTTTGATGAGTGTGAGTAGGGTCCATCCGCCCCCGCCTCCCCCCCACAACTTTTGCAATAGCTAAGGCCCAAGTTTCTAATCTCACAGACACGGCGTGTTAGGCAGCTAATGTTTGTAATCAAACTAGTACTTTATACAAGTGACTGGAAGAAACACCGTCCGAACTTGAGCTAAGACCGCCCACCTCTTCATTCATCCAAATCCTTCCCAAGATAAAAGTTGCTCTTCTTCCTCTGTACCAATCCTGGGAGAGCCAACAGCACACAAGTTTCACTGGTCTGTAATAGCACTCTATCCAGATTAAACTGTAGCATTTTTACAGATCCAGAGGTAAGCGTGCTTCATCCAGGTAGCTTCTAGAAGCTTGGTATAAATCGACCCATGTAATTTTCCCTTAAATATCACTTGTATTTTGTATATACATGAACACTTTAACCCCAGCACTAACATGCTTGAATATTACTTCTCCATTCACTTAAATTCTCTTACATTTCTAATGTAACAGTACTTCAATAAAATTGTCTGCTTGTCTTATACCATGTTTAGTAACTGAAGGACATCAACAGTCATGTCCTATAGCATGGATCATACCTGATTTATAAAAATACCCTTAGCAAGGGAGCTGGAGAGTTGGCCCAGAGGTTAAGGGGATTTATTGCCTTTGCAGAAGGACATGGGTTTACGTGGCAGTGCCCTCAGGATGAATCACGTCCATTTGAACTCCAGTTCCAGGTCTAGTGCCCTCTTCTGGCCTCCACAGGTACTGCATGTGCACGCGCACGCACACACATACACACACGCATATACACATACATACACAAATATTCAGAGCAGGAGTTGAGTCTTTCAGCCTAAATCCAAACACCCATGAGAATACACAGGGATGGAAGTTCAGCTTGCACCTTCCAGTTTGCCAAACCATTGCACAGCAGGGATGAATATATTTATTGCACACATGGGTACAAGTGTTGAAAACTCTTTGTAGTGAGTGGTACATGAATGGAAGGAACAGCTTAGAAGATTCCCAATTACATATATATTAAAGATTAATAAACTCTTGGCTTGGAACTGAATGTTGGGATACAAAAGGGTTAGGCTGGTTTTTCCACAGCTACTTATAACGAGGTAAGGTCTGAGGCAGAAGACAGAATTTCAGAAACTCCACACGGGACAGATGTGTTTTATTTAAAAACAAAACAAACAACCAACAACAGCAACAAAACCCTTTAACAAGAAAATTGTTAAATCTTATATTAACTCAAGCTCCTCAGTACCTTTCAGGAAAGCCAACAGGGTACGTGAAAGACACAGACATCCGCCGTCGGTTCTTTGGTGGGAAGTTAAGTTTCACCGAATCTGCCCTCATGATTATCACACCCAGGCTGTTTTTCAAAAGATAGGCCTCAAAGCTTACGCCAAAGAAGACAGACATATACTCTCTAAAGGTTGAGAATGCAAAGTTGAAATGTGCGGCAAAAGCCCAACATGACGACACACATCATTTACAAAATGATCTAGAAAGCTGAGACAGGGCAGGCTCACAGCAGGGTACCAGCAAGTGGGGAAACCCTGAAGCGTCCCCGTGACTCAGCCACAGGGGCACAGCTAGCAATGCTGGGCTTCCCCTGCCAACCCGGCCGCCTGAGCTCTCCTCAGAGGAGCCTGGTTCTGACCTGGCCAGCACAGAAAGTAAGGGGCGCCGCCCTTCCGTCCGTGCCTGCAGCTTCTTCCTTTCCCTAGTTTTCTCCAGGAGTTCTCCTTTGGTCTGAAAGTTGAACTCAGAAGGCTTGGCACCTCAGGTGAGTCATCAACTTGCATTGGAATAGCACTTGGGAAATGGGAGCCTACAAAGGCAGGCTTTTCGATGAAGTTCAGCATCCATTCTCGGCGTGAGGAGGCCTCCCGTGCATCACCAGGTCAACGGCAGGACGCTGATGGCACCCCGGTGAGGTCTGCAGAGCCATGCGCACACACACCCACCCGGTTAAGCTTTCAATAAATACAAACATCACTCTACACCATTCCAACAGAATAAATTAAAACACTGCACTCCTCTCGGCCCGCTCTGCCTCTCGGCTGGCACGGAGCACTGCTAGTTGGCGGCCACTCCCCGCTGCTGGGACTTGAGCGCCTCCAGCTCTTCAGGCCGCAGCACCTTCTTTGCAGCAATAATGGTATTCTTCATCAGCATGGCCACTGTCATGGGACCCACACCCCCAGGGACGGGAGTGATGAAACCCGCTTTCTTCTTGACTCCTGCGCAGAAACAAGACGGGGAGGCTGCCTCAAATACGTGTGGCAAAGACCATGTGCACTTTATCACGTTGTGGAAAAAAGTATTCAAAGAAAGAACAGTGAGAAATGTAAGAGACTTCGTTAGCTTCAAACTGCATAAGACAGACAGCATCTATGGGGTTGGCGACAAGGTCCAGGGGTCATAAGCACTGGCTGCTCTTGCAGAGGAAGTGGGTTGGGTTCCCAGCACCAGCATGGTGATTCATGACCATGGTGACTCATAACTATTCGTAACTCCAGTCCCAGAGGATCTGACACCAGGCGCGCACACACACACACACACACACACACACACACACACACACACACACACACACACACACACGGTATACATACATACAATACAGGCAAAACACTCAGACACACAAAATAAATCTGTAATTTCTTTCTTTTCCTTTTCTTTTTTAAGAAAAATAGCATCTACAGGGCAGGGCAACAGCTCAATTGTAAAGTACAGATGAGGACACAAGTTCAAGCCTCAGAACCCACATGAAAAAGCCAGATGTGGTGGCATGTACTCAGCTGAACTGTAACCCCAGTGCTGACGGGCAGACAACTAGATCACTAGGGCTTGCAAGTTAACCAGCCTGGACACATTAGCAAGGTAGACACTCCAAGTCATGAGCAACTGAAGACGCCCAAAGGCATACATACGGCGCCACACATACACAACATAGACACTGCACTACACATACACAACATAGACACATAGACACACAGCACCACACATACACAACATAGACACACAGCACCACACATACACAACACAGACACACAGCACCACACATACACAACATAGACACACAGCACCACAATACACAACATAGACACACAGCACCACACATACACAACACAGACACACAGCACCACACATATACAACATAGACACAGCACCACACATACACAACACAGACACACAGCACCACACATACACAACACAGACACACAGCACCACACATACACAACACAGACACAGCACCACACATACACAACACAGACACACAGCACCACACATACACAACACAGACACACAGCACCACACATACACAACACAGACACACAGCACCACACATACACAACATAGACACACAGCACCACACATACACAACATAGACACAGCACCACACATACACAACACAGACACACAGCACCACACATACACAACATAGACACAGCACCACACATACACAACATAGACACACAGCACCACACATACACAACAGACACACAGCACCACACATACACAACATAGACACAGCACCACACATACACAACACAGACACACAGCACCACACATACACAACACAGACACACAGCACCACACATACAACACAGACACACAGCACCACACATACAACACAGACACACAGCACCACACATACAACACAGACACACAGCACCACACATACACAACATAGACACAGCACCACACATACACAACACAGACACACAGCACCACACATACACAACACAGACACACAGCACCACACATACACAACATAGACACACAGCACCACACATACACAACATAGACACACAGCACCACACATATACAACATAGACACAGCACCACACATACACAACACAGACACACAGCACCACACATACACAACACAGACACACAGCACCACACATACACAACATAGACACAGCACCACACATACACAACACAGACACACAGCACCACACATACACAACACAGACACAGCACCACACATACACAACACAGACACACAGCACCACACATACACAACACAGACACACAGCACCACACATACACAACACAGACACACAGCACCACACATACACAACATAGACACAGCACCACACATACACAACACAGACACACAGCACCACACATACACAACATAGACACAGCACCACACATACACAACATAGACACACAGCACCACACATACACAACATAGACACACAGCACCACACATACACAACACAGACACACAGCACCACACATACACAACATAGACACACAGCACCACACATATACAACATAAACACCACACATACACAACATACACAGACACACACTGCATACACACATAGCACACACACACACAACAGACATATAGCAAACACACAACATAGACACAAGCAGACACACCCACATATATACCATCTTTTAAAAAGTTGCATGGACAGCCAGGCATGGGGGCACCTCTTGGAAGAAGATGGAGAGCAGTCTTGGGGACTCCCAGAGCCAACCTCGGGCCTCCACAGACACATATGCAAACGTGGATACAAACACATGCTCACACACACACACACACACACACACACACACACACACACTCCTCACACACACTCACACACACACACTCACACACACTCACACACTCACACACACACACACACACACACACACCCCATACTGTTTTTAAAAAGTGTTTTAAACAGTATTACCAAATTAATACAAGCTTAAAAGTTTAAGAAAAAAGCCAGATGTGATGGCACACACCTTCAATCCCAGCACTTGGGAGGCAGAGGCATGTGGGTCTCTGTGAGTTCAAAGCTGGCCTGGTCTACATAGTGGGTTCCTAGCCAGCCATGTCTATCTGCCGAGACCTTGTCTCAAACTCTCAAACAAATAAAAAACAAAACAAAAATAAAAAACTGTGAAAAGAAAGCGATACGTCCTAAATGTCCACGAAAGGTAATATTTACAGATTTATGTTTTCAAAAAAAAATAGACTAAATACCTTCAAAATCTACATCTCCAACCAGCTTGGGCTTTGCAGTGACAGGATCTTGAACTCTGTTTATGCCCACATCGATGACTGCTGCCCCTTCCTTGATCATGTCAGCTGTGATCAGATTTGGAATGCCTGGCAACAGAGAGCAGCAATCAGTAAGGCAACATACTTCATTTAAAGTTTTTCATTTACTTTACATTTATTGATCTTTACGCGTAGCAATGTTTTGCTCCAATGTATCTATATGCACCATGTGCCTGCAGAGCTCACAGAAGCCACAAGAGGGCACTACAGGCAGGTGGCTGAGAGAACTTACTATCGGCACGTGTTACGAACACCAGTATTAACTGAGGAACCATTGAAACGTCACTGCTGAGGAAGCTGGGCAGGGGAGCAGTCAGGCAGAGGGACACTCACACTTCAGGGCTCTTACCGGCCGCCGATATCACAATGTCCGCAAGGATCGTGTGCTGCTTTAGCTGCTCTTTGGGAGTGTATCGGTGAGATATTGTAACCGTGGCATCGCCTGAGAATGCACAAACAGAGGCCCTGAGTCCCGGATGCGGGCCGGGACGAAGGTGGGTTCAGGTACTCACAGCACTGCCGAAGCTCTGGGAAATCAGGGACTTGGCACAATTTCTAGACGGCCAATTGTCATTTATCTTTAAAAGCCAATGCTTAGGACAGAGAGGGGTCAATGGGTGAACATGCATTCCTGACAGCTTGAGTCCATCCCCCAGAACTGAAGGCAGAACACGCGCGCACGCACACACACACAAAAACTGTTATTTGATGTAGCATCTGGCATTGCTCTCAGCTCTACCCTTTGGAGTCATAAATAATCACGTTTATTCCATTTCTTATTTCATAGACTTTAAAGAGTTTTACATTCTCTTTTTTTTTAGTTTTTTATTTATATGCATTGGTGTTTTGCCATGGGTGCAGTTACAGACAGTTGTGAGCTGCCATGTGGGTGCTGGAAATTGAACCCAGGTCCTCTGGAAAAGCAACCAGAGCTCTTAACCGCTGAGTCATACATATCTCCAGCCCCCAAGGGTTTTACATTTTCTAAGTAAAACACCACCAGAATTACTCAAGAAATATAGTTTTGCTTTGACCATAAAAGTTCATTGTTACAGTAATTTCATGCAATCCTTGATTTCTTCGCTGCTTCTTAAATGAGCCAACAGAGCCATGAGTAAGAAGCTTCCAGTGCCGTCCCAACTGGAGCTGATAACTCCTAACTGCCTTCAACTCAAAACTCCAATCTGCCCCGGGCTAGTTCTAGGGTCCCTGGTGGCACTGAGAACCACCACGGTTATTTTCTGTGTCAATGGTGGTCACACCCTAGGCTTTGAGGGCTCTCACACAACAGGAAAGGATTTTCTCACCTCCAGGCCGCTCGTGGGCACCATCAGTGTGCAGCAACATTGCAATCGGCATCCCAACGTTTTTTGATCTGCCGGCTACAACCACATTCTTCCCTAAGGTTGGGATACCTGTAAAAATAAATAATAATATATAAGCACACACATAGCACATGCGTCACGCATGTATACACATCAAATGACACGGCACAGATAACAACTCTGAATGAATGCAATCAAAGCCAGGTCTAAAAATGTCTCATTGCCTACAGCCGTGCTTTACCCAGACAACTTGAATTTGTTTGGAGCTAGTTCTATAACAAGTTGCTCACGCACACATACAGAGCTGCATTAGAAGTGGTCCTGGTCTGCCTCGGAATGTACAGCAGAGGACGGCAGGCAGACAACAAAGGTCATGAATCCAATTACCATCAGCCAGTCAGGGCTGTGGCTGTACAGTAGAAGGCACACTGTAAACTGTAAAACACCTTATAGAGTCTTGCTGTCATCGTTAAACCTTACACCCCCCCCCCCAAGGCTTGTATTGCAGAACAGAGAGCCATCATAGGCAACAGCTAGCAGGTGAGCCCTGCAGGTGGAAACCTGGGCTGGGCTGGGGTCCCACTCTTTGCTGCTGGGGGGTTCCTGCCAGCCCTAAGTACAGGTTGAGTATTCCTTACCCTGAAGTATGCGTGGCTGGGAATGTTTCAGCATTGCAGTTACTCAGATGTGGGAATATCTGCATAGCTCTTACGCTATTAACAATCCAAAACTGACAGTGATGAAAGGGTTTCAGATTCTCAGATCGGAACTGCCCAACCTAGCCCACTTTCCCAAAACTAAGGCAGAAATGCAACTGAAACACACCCACCTGTTCGCTTCAGAATCTCCCACACGCCCCACGGGGTCGCGGGTAGCATGGAATACTGGTCCAAGCACATTCGCCCCACGTTAATGACATGAAAGCCATCGACATCCTTGTCAGGAGAAACGGCGTTGCAGACCTTCCTCTCATCAATGTGCTCTGAAAAAGAAAGCAGGGCTGGAGGCTACGGTCCACGCTGCGAGGGAGAGGCTGACCGACCTGCTCCAGTGTATCAGGCTTGCTCCAGGAATCCACTCCTTCTGGCGTGACGTCACTTGAGCAAAGCCGTGAGTCAAAGCACCACAGCCAATGTACCCTCCCCCACTTCCTCCCACTGGTCCTTCGTATCAAGATCTCTGGCAGGCTAGGAGCGATGACTCTTATCAGCTACCCCCAGCACTCGGAACGCTGTGGCAGGAAGGCTGCTACAAGTCAAGAGGCCAGCCTGAAGTACACAGTGAAACAGTAAATTATTTTTTAAGCACTCCCCTCTACTGCTCAGAATTCATTAACCTTGTTTTCATTTTTATTTTTTATTGTTTTATTTTTTATGCATATGGGTGTTTTGCCTGAACACACACACACACACACACACACACACACACACACACACACACCAAGTCTATGCTGGGTGCCCATGGAGGCCAGGCGACAGCATCAAAGTGCCCTGAAACTGGACTTAAGGGATGATGCTGGGTTCTCTGGAAGAAGGGCCAGTGCTCTTAACCACCAAGCTGTCTCTCAAGCCCAGATCCCTTTTCCCTTTCGAAGACTAGAACTGACCTGGGAGAGGCAGCTGAACAAGGAGACCGTCTACGTTTTCGTCATTGTTCAATTTCCTGATCGAACTCAACAGTTCCTCTTCTGAAACTGAGGCCGGTTTCACAATGGTCTCGCTGTTGATTCCTATCATAAGAAAGGTCAAGGCTTAAAACAACATCAGAAAGTGTACAGCTCCCAAGCACAGGGGATGAATAAAGACCAAGTTCTTCTCTGGGGAAAAAGAACACAAAAGTCCTTAATGACACGGGTAACGTGTGACCTGCATGGGAGCTAAGGCGTGACCTGCCCACAAGGACACTCCCAAACACTAGCTCGGGGCTCGATGTGCACTGTTCTGTGCTTATTCAACAACCTCATCTTGAGACAAGGAGGGAGCCTGAGACCCTGATAAAATGCCAGCTGGAGAGCAGGAGAAAAGGCTCAGCATGCTCCCTGAGGACCCAAGTGTGGCCCCGAGTAAAAGCTGGGCACAGCTGCACACATCTGTGACCCCAGTGCTTAGGTAATGATGACCAGAGGATCCCCACAGCCCGTTGGTCAGACTGCCTCCAGGTTCTGTGAGGCCCTGACTCAGAATGTAGCGAGAGGAGTAAACACACACGCTAAATAACCAAACAAACCAGTGTAACACTGTTACCAATTTTTAAAAGGGCGTCTCTGTCTTGGGTGCTTCTGTGGCAGGGCTAAACAGTTAGTCGTAGGTCTGAAGGAAATGACAGCCATCTAAGGAAGTGGTTTCTCATTGGCTTTATAAGCCTGGGTTGCTCAGGTTTGGGGGGTGGGAAATTTGTGTCTTTGTCCTTTGGGCATTGCTGATTACAATATGACAGCAGACTAGAGGCAGCTAGCCGGCTCAGATGCCCCTGTCTGCTTGTGTGACGGCCACCTGGAGCCTTCCCTATCGATGTGGCCAGGCTGAAGGACCAATCCATAGCCATTTCATTGACCCAAGACAGAGACGGCTTGCTACAGCTCAGGGGAAGCAGCTGTAAAGAATGTTCAAGGTCACTGGCAAACTGTCAGGGCTAAGGCCAGACGTGAGACAAAGGTGAGATGAGGCGTGAGACAGCCACCTTCCCTGGAAGCCGCTAGCGTTTTTGTTTTTTATTTTAGATTTTGGAGACAGGGTCCCATGTAGTCCAGGATGACCTCAGACTTGCTATGCGGTCAAGCTGGCCATGAACTCCTGGTCCTCCTGACCCATTCTCCCCAGGTGCCGGGACTGGTATGAGCCATCACTCAGGGAGGAACCAGGCACCGAGCGGCCTTACCCCAGACAGACCACGGGCGTCGGCAGGGCTGACAGTAACACTCACCTACTTCCGCCGCTGCCCTGGTTTTGTTGAGGACATAGGAGTGACTGGCAGGGTTGTCTCCCACCAGAATGACACTGAGGTGTGGCCGCTTGTTGCCCGAGG
Organism: Cricetiscus sungorus; assembly: GCA_030556225.1. Lineage (NCBI taxonomy): Eukaryota > Metazoa > Chordata > Mammalia > Rodentia > Cricetidae > Cricetiscus > Cricetiscus sungorus. Next base: position 969,957 of record JANBXA010000202.1, on the reverse strand, counting down.
CCACCCAGTCTTCCACCTCCTGCCGTACTTCTTGCTTGATCTGCTGAGCCAGCTTCCTTCCAGAAATGACCACAGCTTCATTTCTGCAGACGGCGACAAAGTCACAAAAGTATGGTTTGGGTCTTTGAAAAAAAAAAAAGAAAGAAAGGAAGGAAGGGAGAAAGGAAGGAAGGGAGAAAGGAAGGAAGGGAGAAAGGGAGAAAGAAAGAAAGGCTCCTACTAGAAAAGGTGTCATTCAACACCAAAAGGCTTAGGTTTATGTGAGATCTGAAGGACAGATTTACAGGGACCCTCTGCCACCAGTTCAGGATGGGCGCAGTGATTAAAACAGGGCTGTGGAAGCTGCTGACAGCTGACACTGGCCCAGGTAAGACTTCAGACCAGGGTCTCTCAATGCCTCCTCCTCATCACTACCCAGAATGGGCATCTCCTTGTCCCCCACCCCACTGCTCTGAGGCTAGCCAGCTTCCTTAAATATTGACATTCCTTTTGAAATTTGTGTTATGTGGGTGCTATTACTATCTGGTCATATCTCTCAGGTACTAGACTTATTTTCTTTTAAGTTGTGTATGGGTGTCTTGCTTGCATGCATGCATCTGTATCATTTCGTGCAGTGCCTGAGACGGTCAGAAGAGGGCGTCTGACCCTCGGGAACTCGAGAACAACAGTTAGTTGTGAGCTGCCATGTGAGTATTGGGAATAGAACCTGGGTCCTTTGCAAGACCCACTGTGCAATTCTGCAGCCCCACTGAACCGTGTTACACAGTACTGTATAACACAACTGTCCGGCTTTAAGCACTGGTTCCAAGGTGCCTTCTCCACCTACAGATGGTCACGTTCCTTATTGAAAATAGTGAAGGATTTGCACACACACACACACACACACACACACACACACACACACAGAGACTACGCCTTAAATTGCCTATAGATTGCTTATAAACCTTACACAATTCTATATGAACAGCTGTTTTAAAATACACTGTTGATGAAATAATGAGAAATAAAGGTCCATGTACCATTAGAGTGAGTCAGAGTCCTTGGTGACATACAAACTATATCATGTGGTTAGTACACAGTAAGCACCACATTGGGCAAGTCAAGCCTCAGGATTCCTGCCACTGCCCACTCCCTTTCGGGGACATTTTCATAGGAGGGCAGGATGGTTAGTATCATTCATCAGCTTGGAAGGATCTAGAATCGCCGGGGCTTTGGACACGCCAACGAGGCATCATCATCGTGACTTCGTAACTTGAGCTTTGGGTGGCCCCATCCGGACTCCAACGGGGATAGAAAATCAAGGAGCAGCCCAGTGGTGGTGGTGGTCCTCACCTTTAATCCCAGCACTTGGGAGGCAGAGGCAGGAGGATCTCTGGGTTGGAAGACAGCCTGAGGACAGCCAGGGCTACACAGAGAAACCCTGCCTCAAAAAACAAAACTAAGTAAAAATACAAATAAAGAAAAACTGGAGAAAGGGAGCCGAGCAAGTATCTTCCTCTCATTTCCTAACCGGGGATGTGACGTCACCACCCCCCTAAACCTCCTGCTGCCCGGACCTCCCATCACCACAACTTCCAACTGTCACAGCAGCAGAAGTAACTGAGACTGGGGTAGAGTCCTCCCCACTGTCCATTCACAGCGGACATAGCAAGGCTACCCTTGGCTGCATAGCTAGTTCAAGGCCAGCCAAGACCACGAGATGCTGCAAGGGGAGGGAGAAGGAAGACGTATACATGCTAATGAGGGAATTGTACACACATTTATACACACGTGTACATTGTGCTCTGTGAAAAGGGTTTAGCTTGCACTTCATAAAGAGTTTCTTTGGAAAGCAGTAATCAAAGAGGAAACAAGAAGCCACTTGGACCAAAAATGATGGGCTGAAGTTAAGGATGCGGGGAAAGAGAGGCCGTGTTTCTCTGCTGCAGAGGGGAGGTTCTGGATGTCATGCCAATTTACTTAAAAAAAAAAAAAAGCCAAGGCAAACAAAGCCAGGCCACAATGTAATGAAGACTATTTATAATCCAACTACATTTTAACCCTTTGCTGCTCCCTGCAGCACGGAAAAACATGAGTCATTTGATGAGTTCCCTCCATCTCTTTGCCAAGGGCCAAATTAGGTCACTGCTTAAAGGGAAATAGACTGAGCTCCAACCCAAAACTAAAAAGAAAAAAAAAAAATGAAGTAGAAATTCTAAGTTTTATATATTATATTATATATATTATATTATATATTTATATATTATATTATAAAATTCTAATTTTATATATTAGATGCTTTCACAAGACATGCTTAGAAATTTTCCTACTAAAATGACTACAAAGAAGTCATCTAATAAAGGTCAAAACAAATACCCAAGTCAGTAATACCTATTTTCCTCTTAAACTGGTGATTTTTCCAGTCAGTATCAGGGAAGCTTATAACTCCCAATCATTTTGGGAAAAGTTCTGCAACTTAATTAATGGGCCGATAATGAGAGGGGGAAAATGAAACAGATTTATTGAACACTACGTATTTTGCCAACATTTTTACATAAATTACTCTTGTTTTATACGGAAAAGAGTAAGAAACAAGTTTCAAGTGTAACATCTGCCACCAAGCTCATTTACTCCCCCACCCACCGTCTCCTAGGCTACAGTACTCTCCCTTCAACCATGGAGTTTATGTTCCCGAAACCCTGGGACAACAAAGTGGACAGTGCAATTATCTAATGTGCGGGGCAGTTGACAGATTGCTTTCAGAGATAGAAGCCTACAGTTCTCAGAATAGGAGGCAAGAGTAAAGCCCGAGCACAAGCAAAGCGGTCTAGTCCTTTGGGTAATGAATTACAGGATCTTTTAGTTAGCCAGGTCTCTAAGCATGTGGCCCACAGCCTTCGGCGACCAGAACTCAGGAAGAGGAAAGAAAAGACAGAGAAATGAGGATGGAGCTCAGAGGCAGGTCAGGGTCAGATCTCAGAAAACCTGAAGAATGTCCCTCCAGAACCTCAGCGTGGAGCCCGTGTTGGTGGCACAGGCACACCTTTAATGCCGGCAGAGGCAGAGGCAGAGGCAGAGGCAGAGGCAGAGGCAGAGGCAGAGGCAGAGGCAGAGGCAGAGGCAGGCGGATCTGAGTGCGAGGCCAGTCTGGTCTACAGAGCTACACAGAGAAACCCTGTGTCAAAAAAAAAAAAAAAAAAAAAAAAAAAAAAACCCAAAACCTCAGCATCCTGAGTTCCGACATGCAGGGCCCGGAAATGTCTGCCAACTGGTAGAAACCTCACCTGCTTCCCCTTCAACAGGAACAAAAGTCCCATTGTGGAAGGCGCGAAGTTTTATCGGCTCTAAATTTGCAGTCTCAAACTCAGTGATGTGTTGGGGCAGGGGTGGAGCGTGGGGGTGGCGGGGAGAGAGGACACACAACCAGCTTTTCCAAGACACAGGATTCAGGCAAAGCAAACTTCAAGAAGCTCTGCAATGTGCACAGATGTGGGGGAAGAAATCACAACCCCCATTGGACTCTCTCTACTTAGGCTCAGAAATGGGAGTTTGAGGTCCACAAAGATCCTGCAAGTCAATTATGTCCCGATGTAAATGTAAACAGAACATTCCCTGACTTCCCCATCGGATTATTATTATTTTTTCAATCACCTTACTGGGGGGGGGGTGCGCTTCATTTTTTCAAGTCTTAAAAACTACGATAAAATACGCATACGAAATTTACCATTGTGACTTTTTTTTTCCCTAATTGCTATTCTGAGATTGGGGAGGGAGGTGTCTCCCACTGCACCCTGGCTGGTCTCCAACTCACACACGCGAGTCTAGTTTGGGACTCGCAGTAATCCCCCTGCCCCAGAAGCAATCTCACCGCGCCCAGGCTCTGGAAACTCTCAAGCACAGTTTACGTGGTGCCAGACAATCTCAGAACGGTGTGACCAGCTCGGCGGTGCACGTGCAAAGCGGAAGCTGCAACTCTGAAGCTCCCCCTAAAACAATGCACCTCCCACGCCCAGGAGCCCCCAGCAACTTCTGGGGCGCGCGTCACCTCCAGGCTGGAGCCGGCAGGCTTGGGAGTGGACCGTGGGGTGAGGGGGAGCTCGGGACCGCGGCGGGGCACCGGCATCTGGCGGACCACACCCACCGCGCTCGGGAGGAGGGAAGCCGGTACCCCTGGAGCAAGCCGGCTCGCGGATTTCATCAGACTGCAGCAACCCCGGCTGCCGCTAGGGCCGGGCAGAGGCGGACCTCTCCGCTCCCTTCCCTGCGGCGGCGGGACGGTGCCCGCGAGGCAAGCGTCGCATCCGCATCCGCATCCGCACGTGTGCCCGGCGCCACGTCGCCCCGCCACGCCCCTCCGTTGGCGGCCGGCGGGGAAGGATGCTCGGGGACCGGGGACCGCTTGCCCACGCCGCGCCCCGCCGTCCCGCGGACCCGCTCCCCGCGCACTCACCGCGCTGCCGCCAGGTGGAAGGGCTGCAGGCGCGTGCGGCAGCCGCGCGCGGGACGCAGCAGCCGCACGGCCAACGCGGATAACAGAGGGGACGAGGCCATGGCCCGCGCCGGTGCCCGCGCCGGAGAGAAGCGCGCGCGCGGGCCGCGAAGCTAGCTATACCCGGGGCCCGCGGAAGCCCCGCCCCCCGCGCGCCCATTGGTCCCCGAGCAGGAGGCGGAGCCAATGGGAGCTCTCCATTCTACGTAATCCGGCCCGGCTCCGCGGCCTGATTGGCTGAAGGAGTCAAGCCCCTAAGCGAGGCAGCAGAGGTTCCCCTCCAAGCCAGGCCAACGAATCTGGGGTTCGTTCGTTCGTTCATTCATTCTTTCCTTCGTTCTTTCGTTCGTTCGTCCGTCCGTTCGTTCGTTCATTCATTCTTTTTCTTTTCTTCCTTTCATTCATCGAACTAAATTCTGAACCACCTACTGTGTGCCAAGTATATGAAAGGGACTAAATCATGTTTTTTTTTTAAAAAAAGAAAAAAAAAAATCACCACTTGGAAAAACCTTACTGAAAATTGATCCGGAATCATCAAAGGATGTCAAAACAACTGGCGAAGACTGAATACGGAGCAAAATACTAATATGTACGTTTGTTACATAGGGGCTGGAGAGCCGGCTGCAAGAGTGCTTGTGGCCCTTGCAAAGGACCAAGTTCGATTCTAAGCCTCCTAGTGGCTCCAAACCTCTCTTAACCCCAGCTCCAGAGGATCAGATTCTTCTGCCTCCAAGGGCACCCTTGCACACACGTGTGGCATACACACATACCTGCATGCATGCCCACATACATACATACATACATACATACATACAGAGAATCAGACACTTTCTGACCTCTCAGGGTCTCCCAGGAACACAAGTGACATACACATAATTAAAAACATTTTTTTACGTTTTCCGGGACGGGGGTGGGGGGGCGTGGCTGGAGAGAGGGCTCAGAGGTTAAGAGCACTTCACTGCTCTGCTCTTCCAGAGGTCCTGAGTTCAAGTCCCCATCAACTGTAAGATGGCTCACAACCATCAGTAATGGGATCAGTTTCCTTATTCTAGTGGGCATGAAGAAAGAGCTCTCACATACATAAAATACATGAATAAATAAATGTTTCTAAAAGTACAGTTTACCAGGGAGCTGGAAATGGCTCAGTGGCTAAGAGCACTGGCTGCTCTTCAGAGGACCAGAGTTCCATTTTTCTGCACCCGTATGGCTGCTTACACATCCACGTAGGCAAAACACATAAAATGTAAAAATGGGGGAAAATGTTTGGGGCAGTAAAGAACACAATGTCATCTTAAAAAGAAGGTTTTGTTTTAGCCTAGTGTTTTATGTGTATGCGTGTTTTACCTGCATGGGTGCCTGTGCAGTACAGGTATGACTGGTGCCTGTGGACCAGAAGAGGGCGTTGGATCCTCTGCAACCAGGTTATGGACTGCTGTGGGTCCTCACGCGGTTGTTGGGACCGGAACTCTGGGTCTCCGAAGAGCAAGGAGCAGGTACCCTTAATTACTCTCCAGCCCCATAGTCTTTTTTTCTTTTCTTTTCTTTCTTTCTTTTTTTTTAATGAACAAAGTTAGCATTATCATTCATGGACCAAACGCGCATTTTTGTGGCCCTGATATGAGGCGTTGACAAAAACACATCACTTGATAGTTTTAAACAAACGTGAGAATTAATTTAGACTTTCCTAAACCAGTAAGCGTCCCAGGGCTTTAGAGTGAGCCGGGAGACACTTGTGGGTGTGTCTGTGAGAGGTGTAACGGAGGAGGAAAATCCACGCATCCCACGGACTGGGGAAAGGAGGAGGCCTGCCTGCGCTCCCCACGCTAATTCCCCGCCTGTTGATGTGAGCCAGCAGCCTCGGGGGCACCCACTACCACACTGGGAGCTTCTCTGCCCCCCACACACAACAGCGGGCTGTATGTCCCCAAACTACCTGCTAGCATGAATGCTTCTTCCCTTAGGTCCCATCTTGTCAGGTGGAGGGGTCACGACACTGAGAAATTTAATAAATCCCCTAAAGAGTACTAGGTATTTCTCATTTCTATGTGAAAAAGAAAGATCACAGACTTGGACAGTAAACACTGTCCAGCAAAAGAAAAACATGTTCCTGTGAAACTTTGAAATAAGATAGATGATCTTAGTCTACTACAAGGAGATATCAAACAAGTCACTGTCTTCAAAAGTGCCAAGATCATGTAGAATGAGAAGTTCCAGACTCACAAAATACAACCTGTGACTCTGAATTGAATCCTGGACACACACACACACACACACACACACACACACACACACACACACACACACACAATTTTTTAAGACAGGGTTTCACTGTGTAGCCCTGGCTGTCCTGAAACTCATTCTGTAGACCAGGCTGGCCTCAAAATTCCCAGGCTGGCCTCTGCCTCTGCCTTTGCCTCTATTATCATTTTTAAAATCACACACACACACACACACAGAGAGAGAGAGAGAGAGAGAGAGAGAGAGAGAGAGAGGCTACGATAGTGCTTCAGACCTATAAGCCCAACACTGAGGAGACTACGGCAGGAGAATCACCACCAGTTCTAGGCCAGCCTGGGCTATGTAGTGAGTTTCACATCAACCTGATTTACAGAGTGAAAGTTTATCTCATAACAAACAACAACAAAAAATAAGAACAACCAAACAACTCATTGAACTGAAAGGGGACACAGTTTTTATGACAATGTACATTCGTGAGGAAAAATAATTAGATGAAACAGACAGCAAGGATGAGGTAGCAGCAATTGGGAATCTACAAGTATTCTCTGCACGTCGCCTGTCACCTTTCTGTGTGTCTGAAATTATCTCAAAAATTAAAAAAAAAAGGAATAATTTGTGCTCTTGAGGTTTGGGGTGAGGCACACATACTTAGTAAAAAGCATAAGAAAAAGGGTGTGGTGTTGAGAACCCACAAGACGGTGTAGATGAAAAGTTGTACGGGCCCAGGAGTGGCCGGCAGGTCACGTGACTTTGAGCTATGAGAACCATCTCCAGCTACATCCCCAGCCAGCCTCCAGCAGGTGGCATCTTCTGACTATCCGGACTTGGTGGCAGTGAAAAGCTTCAGAAAAGCTCAGCCCCTCGCGTTCCATTCCAGACAAGAGTTCTACTAGAGAGAGAGAGAGAGAGAGAGAGAGAGAGAGAGAGAGAGAGAGAGAGAGAGAGAGAGAGAGAGAGAGAGAGAGAAAGAGGGATAGGGAGAGAGAAGAGAGAGACCCTGTGTTTTGCTGTGTAACCCAGGGTCTGGCCTCAAACCCAGGACTCTCTTGCCTCAGTCTGCTGATACTGCTGATAGTTGGGATTACAGACATGCCCCACCACATCTGGCTTTCTGGCATGGATTTTTAATATGCTTAATAAAAGACTTGCTTCTGCTTCCCAAAGTATTATGTTTAAATGCCATTTATTTAGCAAAAATGCTCCTTTAGCCTGTTTTTATTTTACCTATTATTTGTTATTATTCCCCCTACCCCCACTCCTTTCTTTCTTATGCATATGTGTTTGTTTGTTTCAAGGCAGGGTTTCTTTGTATATCCCTGGCTGTCCTGGAACTCGCTCTGTACACCAGGCTGGCCTTGAACTCACATAGATCTGCCTGCCTCCGCCTCCCGAGTGCTGGGATTTAAAGTGTCACCACCACCTGGCATGTATGCGTAAGTGTATGTGATGTGGGTGCATATGTGTGTGTGGAATCCAGAAGTTAATAATGCTGTTTTCTTCCTTGACCCCTTTCCCCTTACTCACTGAGGCAGGGGGGGGACTCTTACTGAACCTAGAGTTTGCCAGCTAGCCCTGGGGAATTCCTGTCTCCACCTCCCGAGCCCCAGGGTTTCAGACAGTATCGCACCTGCCTGGCATCTCCGTGGGCGCCAGGGATCCCAACTGAGGTCTGTACACTTGCACAGCAAGTGTTCTGTGCACTGAGCCATCTCCCAGCTCCACTGTGCTGGCAAGTTTCGTCAACCTGACACTCTCTAGGGTTATCTGAAGGGAGGGGCCCTCAATTGAGAAAATGCTTCCGTAAGGTCTGGCTGCAGGGCATTTTTCTTCACTAGTGATTAAGCCCTGGTGGGTGGTGCGGTCCCTGGGCTGATGGTCCTACAAGAAAACAGGTTGAGCAAGCCACAGTGAACAAGCCAAGAGGCCCTCTCCATGGCCTCTGCCTCAGCTCCTGCCTCCACCTGCCTGTACTGTTTGAGCTCCTGTCCTGACTTCCTTCAGTGATGAACAGTGCTGTGGAAGGAAGGGTAAGGCAAACAATCCCTTTCCTCCCCCAGCGCAGCAGTAGAAACCCTAAGATCTCCCTCCCCTTCTGATAAGTGAGATTATAAAATGACTCTGGAGGTTGCCTTGGATGAGATTATAACCTAATAAGGTAAAAATGGGGGCACTAAGGTCACAAGAAAGGAGCCAGGACATGTCATTTGCTGTCAGTGGGGCTGTTGGTGAAATTCCAAGAAGATTGCAGGTTTGTCGCTGGGAAGGAGGAAAGGCCTTAAACAAACGTTAATTGTTCTGGAATCCTTGAATCTCATCTGACAAGAGGCTTCAAGCACACTCTGGGGTGAGAGCCTCTTTTCTTTCCCACTGCCTCCTAACAAGCCCAGCTTTTCCTGCCTGCTCAGAACATGTGTAACTTTTGTCTAAAATAGAAATTTGTTTCATCTGCCTGAGCCTTCACAGACCTAAGTCCCTATCAACTCCACCTCCAATGGCTTTATTTCTGTGAAAATGTGTGCGCGAACACATCTGTGCGTTGGTGAGCGTGTGGAGGTCAGAGGACAACCCTCAGAAATCTCCTTCCCCCATTCAAGTTCTGAGGACTGAACTCAGCCAGGCTTGGCAGCAAGAACATGTTTATCCACTGAGCAATCTCCGTGGGCCCTGGGATTTTTTGAGTTTTTGTATGTTTTTTAAAAATTGGGGTCTTGCTATGTAGCAATTTTTTCTGCTTCAGCCTTCCTTTTGTTGTTGTTAGACAGGGTTTCTCTGCATAGCCTTGTCCTAGAACTCTCTCTATAGACCAGACTAGCCTCAAACTCAGAGATCCGCCTGCTTCTGCCTTCTGAGAGTTGGGATTAATGGCGTGCACCACCACTTCCCGGCCTGCTTGGGCTTTCTACACTGAGATTACAGCTGTGTCCCCTCACCTGGGTCTGCTTCCCCTTTAAAAGTTAAACGGTGCTGAGGAGGTGGCTTACTCAATGAAATCATGAACATCGGAGTTTGGATCCCCAACGCCTATGTTGTCATGTCTGTAAGCCCGGCTTGGGAAGTCCACACAGGAGGGTCTTGAGCTCTTGGGCCAGCTGGCCTAGTCTACTAGTGAGTTCTGGGTGTAGTAAGGGCCCCTGGTAGTTGAAGGCTGGAGAGACAGCTCAGCAGTTAAGAGAGTATACTGTTCTTGCAGGGTGGAGTTGTTTCCAGTGCCCTTGATAACTGCCTGGGGATCCAGGCTGCTCCTGGAGATCCGGCCACTGCAGCCTCTGCAGGCTCCTGCAATCCTGCACGTATTATCCACACACACAGGTTTAAAATAATGAGTCCTTTTTAAAACTAGGTTGTTGAGCTGGGCATGGTGGCAGGCACCTTAATCTCAGGACTCCAGAGCCAGGGCAAGCAGATTTCTGTGAGTTTGAGGCCAGCCAGGTCTACATATCCAGTTCCAGGCCAGCCTGGGTCACATAGCGAACCGCTGTCTAGAAAGATAGGAAGAAAGAGAGGGAGAGAGGGAGAGAGGGAAGGAGAGGAAGAGAGAAAGTGTGTTGATCAATAGACAAAGATACCCAATACCAACCTCTGCCTTTCATAGGTACTTACACACACATATGCACACACCCACAGAAACATGTTAGTATAGTGCACACACACACACACACACACACACACACACACACACACACATCAGGCTTCAAAAACCCTTTAATATTAATGCTTGTACACCTTCCTATGAAGAAAGAGGCCAAGCGTCCAGGTGGCTGGTTTCCTCCCTTCTTTCTCTCCGGCTTGTCTGCCACAGTCTCGTAACAGCCTTTGCTTGCCACAGTCTCGTCACAGCCTTTGCTTTGTTTCCGTTCTTTCGGTAGCAAACCCCTGCTTGCTTCTGAGCCTGAGCTCATGGGTCCAGCTCTGAGCAGTGCCTCTCACCCCACCTCCACACTGCCCAATGTCATCTTCTGGGGACTCTGCTTCACTGACACTCCAATTTCCCAGTTTTGTTTGTTTGTTTTTGAGACAGAGTCTCACTAGGAAGCTCTGGCTGTCCTGGAACTCACTATGTAGACCAGTTTGGCCTAAAACTCAGATCTGCCTGCCTCTGCTTCCTGAGTACTGGGATAAAAGGTGTGTGCCACCATACCTGGCACAGTCTTTATTTATTGTTATTATTTGTTTGTTTTATTTTTTATTTGGATTTCTCTGTGTTAACACTCCTGGATGTCCTGGAACTGGTTTTGTAGACCAGGCTGGCCTTGAACTCACTGAGATCCACCTGCCTCAGCCTACCACCACCCTGCTATAGTCTTTATTGGGTTGGGTGTGTCACAATGTGTCTGTGGAAGCAGGTGTAGCTAGTGGCCAGCTCTCTCCTTCCACCTGGGTCCTGGGAACCAAACTCAGGCTGTTAAGCTTGGTAGTAAAGGTCAGAAATTTGTGTATCATCCTTAAACAAGGGCCATGCTAAATCTCTGCACTGTTCCAACTTTAGTGTATATGCTGCCAAAGCGAGCATTCAGTCTATTTTAATCTGTCCTGTCAATCTTTCAACGATCTTCATCAATTGTGTGCTTTTCCTCATCAGTGTGCCATGATTTGCAATCATGTGCAATCTACTGGTGTGATTGTTGGACTGCTATCTACCTGATCAGGGCCAAGGATGCAGCTCAATCAATGAGGCACCTGCCTCGGCCAAGGATGCAGCTCAATCAATGAGGCACCTGCCTCGCATGCCTGAAGGCCTGGGCCCCGCTCCCAGCATTGCACAAACTGGTGCATGCCTGTGAGGTAGAGTCAGGAGGAGCAGGAATAATGCAAGGACCTCCCCAGCTACATAGTGGGTCTGTGCTATGTTGTTGTTGTTTTGTTTTGTTTTGTTTTGGAGACAATCTATTATTATATAACCCTGGCTGGCTCTAAACTCACAGACAGCTGCTTGCCTCTGCCTCCCAAGTGCTGAGATTACGTGGTGAGCTTGAGATCAGCTTGTGATACATGAGGTAAAAATAAAGTGTGTGTGTGTGTGTGTGTGTGCGCGCGCACACACACACACACACACACACACACACACACACACACACACCTACCCTGTTTAACTGAGCCGATCTCCAGGACGGCGGAAGTCAAGTATTTTGTCTACAGATGTATATGGCGAACACGGGGAGCCTGACCAGGGACTTTAAGTCATTTTCACAATAGACACTTCCACGCTACGGAAGTGTGGTTTTTTGTTTCTGATAAATTCAGATTTCTCTTTTGCAGTCTGCAATATGAGATTGGGAGGAGGAACATCTTAGAAACTTTAATGTCTTTGTTCATTCTCCTGGGAGGGGGCCCAGAAACCCAGCCCAAGATAGCACCAACTGCCTGGGCGGAGCAAGACCTTGACGTGTCCTAAGGCAGGGAAGAGGCTTTGTGCCGGGAGGGGAGGGTCAAGCTGGAGTTCTGCAAATGAGGGTGTGGGGCGCTTACACAGATGAAAAGTCAAGGTTGCCAATTTTGCCTGAGGAAGCTCAGAAGGGGAACTGAATACTGAACAGGGTTAGCAGTGGGGGTGGGGTGGGGAGCAGCTCAGAAAAGGTGGGACACAATAGTCGCTTTGGCTGCTGCTTACCTTCTGTTTCCCACATCTGCTGTCACCAGAAGGTAGGAAGCCATCTCTCTCCCGCTGAGCCAGAGTGATTAAATCACCCAGCCTTCGGTCCCTGCCTGGTGGAGCCCAAACTGCTCTGGAGCAATAGCAATTAGCTATCTCTCTTCACTCGCTGGGAAACTTTATCTCTGACCCCCTAGTGGCTATTGATATCCTCATTAAATATTGATCAGGGATTTCCCCCTGATCCCTAAGGCTTTCTCCCTACAGTGACCATACTGAGAGCTTTCTCTGATAAACACCTGTCTCCCTCTGCCCCCTATTCCATTAAAAGGTGGAAAAAAAAAATCTGGAGTTCCTTTATTCTGCCTTCCTTCCTTCCTTCCTTCCTTCCTTCCTTCCTTCCTTCCTTCCCTCCTTCCTTCCTTTCTCTTTTGGTTTTTTGAGACAAGGTTTCTCCGTGGCTTTGGAACCTGTCCTGGAACTAGCTCTTGTAGATCAGGCTGGCCTCAAACTCACAGAGATCCACCTGCCTCTGCCTCCCGAGTCCTGGAATTAAAGGCATGTGGCATCACTAACCCACCTTATTCTCTTTTTAAAAGAGGTTTTTGTTTGTTTGTTTGTTTTGGTTTTTTTTTTTATAAGCGTTTTGCCAGTGTACATGAATATAGAACACACAGACATCTGGTGCTTGCAGAGGGCAAATTGGGTGTTAGTTCCTCCGGAACTGGGGTACAGACTGTTGTGGATGCTGGGAACTGAACTCAAGACTACACAGGAGTAACAAGTACTCTTAACTACTAAGCCATCTCTCCAGTATTCAAGTCATATGTATTATATATGTAAGTATCTGTACATAGATACATAATGCACACAGACACACACCATATACACGTAGATACATACATACATGGTCTATGCAGTCCTGGCTGTCCTGGAGCTTGCTATGTAGACCAAGGTGGCAGTGAATTCACAGAGATCCACTTGCCTCTGTCCCCAGTGCTGGGATTAAAGTTATGTACCACCATGCCTGGCCTGTCTTGATATAGTTAAAAACACAAGGACACAGACTTAAACATTAATATGTTATTTAAAGAATATAATTAACAGTGGGGCAGTGGTGGCACATGCCTTTAATCTTAGCAACTCAGGAGGCAGAGGCAGTTGTATCTTTGAGTCTGAGGCCAGCGTGGTTTACAGATTGAGTTCCAGAATAGTCAGGGTCCTGGTTGGACCTCGCTCTCCTGCATGGCCCAGCTTCAACACACACACTAATATATAAAAATTTGTAAACAACGTTTTTAAAAGCTAATAAAAGCAGCCCAGCATGGCAGCTTGAGCCTGTATCCCTGCACTTGGAGGCAGAGGCGGGAGGATCAGGAATTCAAAGTCATCCTCAGCTATTTACTGAGCTTTAAACCAGCTTGGGCTAAAACCAGTTGACAAAATGAAACCGATGCCATTAATGTGGCATTTGAGTGGTTTAAAACCACCAGCAGTTAGAGCGGGAAAGTACTGTGCCTTTGCCACCGCAGCACCATTTATGTCCACATTTCCTTCTCTTTCTTTCCTTTATGCCACCGTGGTGTCACCCACACAAACACGCACGCGAACATTCACAGCAGCATTACAAATATGCGCGAGTAGACACCGCCCAAGTGTCCACCGACAGATGACGCGGCTGGAACGGTATTCCTTCCGGAAAAAAAAAAAGAACGAAGCTCCAAACAAACAGCAAAGCAGTCCTGAGCATCCCTAGCATCCCTAGCATCCCTAGCATCCCTAGCATCCCTAGCATCCCTAGCATCCCTAGCATCCCGCGGTGCGGGCGCTGGCCCCACCGCCTTCCGGGGCCCACGCGACGCTGATTGGCTGAACCCAGTGAGGGGCGGGGCGGGGCGCGGCGGGAGGAGGCCCGGTCTCGCGAGATCGCGCTGCTTCCGCATTTCGGCTCTGGGACGTGTGGGAGGTGGCGGCAGTTGCGGAGGGCGCTGCGGTCCGTGCTGTTTCGCGGCGGCTGGGACCCAGTTCCACGCCCGGGCCGGGCCGCGAAGCTTCGCCTCGGCGGCCCTGCTTAGCCGCCCACCGCCCTCCGCGTTCCGGTGCCCGCGGCGGCGCGGGGTCGGCCTGGGGCGGGGGCCGCGGCCCCTCGGTCTAAGCGAGGATGAGCTTCCTCTTGTGAGTGGGTGGGCGGGGCCGGGCGAGCGGGGCGGGGCCTGGCGGGGTGGGTGGGGCCTGGCGGGGCCGGACTTGCGGCTGAACCGGGTCTGCCGCGTCGGGAAAGGTTCGGGCTGGCAAGCGTGCTGGTTCGCAGTGGTTCCGCACGGGTTTGCATTTGAGCAGCCGCCCGGCCGCTGGCACCTGACTGTCTTTTTCTCCCTGCTGCATCCCAGGCAGCCTCGAACCTAGCCGCCTCCCTCCCGCCTTAGCCTAGGCCACCAGGACCGGCCCCTCTGCCTCCCGGGCGCTGGGACTTTTTAAAGCTGGGCGCTTTGACCTCTGTCCCAAATGTGAAATCTTCTTTTAAAAACTTTTTTTAAGCCTTTTAGTTTTTTGAGAACTTAATAGATGCGGTTATTTTCCCATCATATCCACCCTTCTCTCCAGTAGCTTGTCATTTCCCGTTCAAATTTATGTTCTCTTCTGTATTTTTTTATGTGTGCGCGTGTGTGTACATATACATGTCTATATGTATACACACACCCACGCGCGCGCGCGTACTGAATGTAGTTAGTGTTGCCTGTGTGTACTTGGGTCTAGTTAAGCTTGTCCCTAAAAAAAAAAAAAAAAAATTGACTTCCTGTGGACTCTGTAGGTCTTCAAGTAGGTGAGGTAAAAGTGAGTCTTTATAACTTAAGCTGATTGAAACCTTAGTGTCTTGCAGTCTTTGGCTATCCTGAATAACGCTGTTGTGAACGTGTGTGTGTGTGTGTGTGTGTGTGTGTGTGTGAGAGAGAGAGATAGCTCCCTCCCGGCCATTAAGAGTGAATTGTTACATGATAATCTTTTGAGGCACTGTCAAGCTATGCACCTTTCATCCCTACCTCACTGTATGAGTTTTCAAAATTCTGCAGTTCACATCTGTCTGTCAATTGTCTTGTTATGCTTAAGTGTGAAGTAGGATTTCCTGGTTTATGTTCTCCCAAAGACCAATAACGTTGAGTATCCTGTGTGCGTATTTTCATGCTATTTGAGGATAAAGCCTTTTGGGATCCTTTTCCTTTTTAAAAATCAGATTGTTTTTATTTTGTTAACACCTGTTAACTGTACAAATCAGTGGATTTTACTATGACAATCCCAAGTGTCATACATGTGTATATATGGTGCAGTGGTTGTGTCCATCTGTCTTTTTGATTTAAGTTGTAACAACATAGATTTGAGTGTCTTACCCCATCTATGACTTACAAATGGTTTCTCCCACCCTCTGGGTTATTTAACTATCTAGATGCCCTCATTTGAAGTGTGGGTATACTTTTAAAAGATTTAGTTTCTTTTTGTTTCTTTGAGACAGGGCCTCACTATGGAGCTCTGGCTGTCCTAGAACTCACTGTGTAGACCAGGCTGGTCTCAAACTCAAAGAAATGTGTCTGCCTCTCCCTCTAGAGTGCTGGGATTAAAGATGTATGACATTATGCCCAGCTTAAATTTTTTTACTTTTTGTATGTGTTTTGCCTGCATGTTATGGTGTATTTTCTACATCCAGTACCCATGAATGCCAGAAGGGGGCATCAGATCCTGGAATATTAGTTGAAGATGTGTTAGATTTGTTTCTGCTGTGGAACATTTGTTTAATGATGCAAAGCTGTGTCAGTCCTTTTATGTTGCATTTCTTTAACTCTGTGAAGCTGTGTTATTTTGGTTTAGTAAAGAACTGAATGACCAATTGCTAGGCAGGAGAAAGATAGGTGGGGCTGCTAGGCAGAGAGAATAAATAGGAAGAAAAATCTAGGTTCAAGAGAGGAGGGAGGATGGGGGGGTTCAGCTAGCCACACAGCCAGACAGGGAGTAAGAAGTAAAGAAAAGATACACAGAAATACGAAAAGGTAAAACCCAGAGGTAGATGGCCTAACTGAAGAAAACTGGCTAGAAATAAACAAGCCAAGGCTGGACATTCATAAGTAAGAGTAAGTCTCTGTGTATTTATTTGGGAGCTGGGTGGTGCCCCCCACCCTCCAAGAGTAAAGAGTAATAAAAACCAACTTTAAGATTCCTTAGAACTTGAGTTATGACCATTGGTGGTGCACGTCTTTAGTTCCAGCACTTGGGAGGCAGAGGCAGGTGGGATCTCTTTGAGTTCAAGGCCAGCCTGGTCTACAGAGCTAGTTCCAGGACAGGCTCCACAGCAATACAGAGAAACCCTGTCTTGAATTCCCCCCCCCCCAAAAAAAAAACCCAAAAAACTTAGAGTTGTGGGTGGTTGTAAGCTACAGTGTGGGTGCTGGGAACTGTACCTCAGTCATCTGCAAGAACAGTAAGTTTTCTTAACCACCGAGCAATCTCTAGCCCTTGAAATACTAATCTGGTTTGTCAAGACAGGTTTCTCTGCGCAGCAGCACTGGCTGACCTGGAACTAATTTTGTAGACCAGCCCGACTTCAAACTCAGAGTTCTGTCTGCCTCTGCTTCCCGAGTACTGGGATTAAAGACGTGTACCACCACGTCCCAGCACACAAATCTTAATTTATAATATGAAGATCATATTGAATCTTAAGAAATTGCTCTAATTATTTTCCATATTTAGTTTCCTGTCATTCGGTTTCCTATCCATGTGTTCCTGGGCTGTCTTTCTAACTTAATGCTTCCTACTGAATCTTGTTCTTTATAAAGTATGATTTTTTTTTAAGTGTAGTGCTTTCATAATTCTTCCTTCACTTCTTAAAATCACATTCCACAGGTGAGTGTAAAGCCATTGGTCTGTTCTCCTTATCTTAGAAGTTCTCACAAATTCTGGTATGTGTTCTTTTGATGGTTTTTCTATTTTGTTGTTTTAGTACTTTTTATGGACAAAATAGGCTCTGCTCTAATTTGGTTCTGTAATGTGTTCAGCTATGTTTTAAATCTTTCTGTGAATATATGTACTGGTTCATTATTACTAGACAGCATTCCATGATATTTTGTGCTGTCTAAATCTAAGAGACAGGCCTACAAGTGAATGGAGTGTAGATTTGCATTGTTAAAAGCTGCTGTCATTACAAGCACTGGAATCTATAGAGTGGGCCCCCTGGTTAAAATGCTCTGGAAGAACATAGGGAAACAACAAACTGCCCTATGTAGCAAATGCTCCTTCACTAAGATTCTAAATGTTTTACTTGTTTCATATATTCAGGTGTGTGACTGGAGCGTGCTCACAGGTGTGTGTGTGTCTGGTGCACAGAGGTTAGAAGAGGGCATGGGGCCGTTGTCACTCTTTGCCACTTCCTTTCAGGCAAGGTCTCTCTTTGAACTTGGAACTCTTTCTCCACTAGTCTGGCCAGCAAGCCCCAGATACCCTCCTCATCTTAGGAAATGTGCTATTGCTCTGAAGAGACATTAAGACCATGGCAACTGTTATATAAAGGAAAGCATTTAAGCTGGGCTTGCTTAACAGTTTCAGAGGTTTAGTCCATCGTCGTCATGGTGGGGAGCATGGCAGCAGCACACAGGTGGGCATGGTGCTGAGGAAGTAACTGGAGAGAGAAGGAGGGAGGGAGGGAGGGAGGGAGGGAGGGGCTGGCTTGGGCTTTTGAGACCCCAAAGGCCACCCCATGATATGCTTTCTCCAACAAGGCCACACCTCCTGGTCCTTTCAAATAGTGCATTTAAATATGTGAACCTATGGGGGCCTTTTTTTTTTTTTTTTTTTTTTTTTTTTAAGATTTATTATTTATACAGTGTTCTGCCTGCAGGCCAGAAGAGGGCACCAGATCTCATTACCAGATCCCATTACAGATGGTTGTGAGCCACCATGTGGTCACTGGGAATTGAACTCAGGACCTCTGGAAGAGAAGCTAGGACTCTTAACCATTGAACCATCCATCTTTAATATATTTATTCCAATATTTGTGTGTGTGTGTGTGTGTGTGTGTGTGTGTGTGTGTGTGTGTGTGTGTGCGCGCGCGCAAAAGTAATACATACTCAGGCAGGGCATTGGAGGCATACATCTTTAATCCCAGCACTCAGGTGGCAGAGGCAGGCAGATCTCTGTGAGTTTGAAGCCAGCCTGGTCTATAGAGTTAGTTCCAGGACAGGCTCCAAAACCACAGAGAAACCCTGTCTCAAAAAACAAAAAAATTAGTAATATATGCTCTTAACTGCTTGGCTGTGTTTCCAACCCCCTAATAGAAGCATTTATATGCCAAAAATGCCAGTCTGCTTTCATTTCTTAAAAAAACCATACATTTTTATTTTTAACCCAACAGCAGCAGCCGCTCTTCGAAAACATTCAAACCAAAGAAGAACATTCCTGAAGGTTCCCATCAGTATGAACTCTTAAAGCACGCAGAAGCCACTCTGGGAAGTGGCAATCTGAGGCAAGCTGTCATGTTGCCAGAGGGGGAGGATCTCAATGAGTGGATCGCTGTTAACAGTAAGTTCTTAAGGAGAATTTTGTCTTATAGGTGAGACTTGTAATCTATAACAACTGTCTATAAAACACCAGCACAGATACATTGAGACTGTTCCTGTGAAAGTACTTGCTGGTGTAGTTGAGCAGAGGCGGGAAGAGACATGCGGAGTGCTCTGGCTGCTTCCTGGGGGAGGCCCCGTGAAGGAATGAGTAAGGTCAACTAAAGATGCACATGCAGTGTAAAGTGCTGCTTCTTTAGGGAAATTCCTGCCTTTCCAGGCCCATCACCTGGCTTTTAATACTATTCAAATTATTAAGTTTGGTCTGAAAAAAAAGTGTCAGTGGTTAAGAGTACTTGCTGTTCTAGTAGAGAATTCAGCAATCTCTTCTGGCCTCTGCGGGTGCTTGGATGCAAATGTATATACTCACACACAGATACCAATGCTCATAACTTAAAATATTTTAAAATTAAACCTCAAATTAAGGTTTTGAAGGCACGTGTTAGCCTCTTGCACTTTCAGATTTCTCTTTGAAACTTAACTGCTGTAAATCAGATCTTTTGGGTTGTGGCCATGAAGATGTTTTAGCTAGTAAAGATGCTTGTTGCCAAGCCTGAGTTCAGTCCCTGGAATCCACTTCTTGGAAGGCGAGGATTGTTTTCTGAGCTTCATGTATATGGACATATCTGCATGCATATTTAAGTGTATGCACACAATAAATAAATAAAATTTAAAGTACAGTTAAAAAAAAAAAATGTACACTTTTGTTCCTAGTGTCCCTTCATTCTCTTAAAAATTCCTGAAGGGCTGGAGAGTTGGCTCAGTGTTTAAGAGCTAATACCTCTGTTATAGAGGACCAGAGTTTAGTTCCCAGCACCAACATCAGGTGTCTCTAACTCTAACTCTTGGCTTGGAGGACCCAATGTCTCCAGCTTTACCAACACCTGAACACTTCCCCTAGTAAAAATAGGTCTTATAAAACCATTACTGAGCATGTCAAAGAAGTTTTAATTATGTACAGTCTATCTAAGGCTATTGGAACTTAAACTGAGAAAAAAATATTTACTTTTAAATTCATTTAAAAATAACCCTATCCCAAGTTAACAAATACTTTTATTTTAAAACAAGTAAGTTTCAGTGAGAAATATGGGTGTTGTCTTTGGGAATCTTTCTCGCTGTTTGGCTTCATAACTAGCTAGGTTCTCATTTGCTTCTCCATTTGCTCCCATGCATGCTGGAGTCCCTGCAGACCATGCACCCTCCTGAAGATGCGAGTGAGAGAAGCAATTGGGACCTGTGTGAGCTTACACGCACCCATGAAATAGCATCGTCTGGGTTACTCTTCTTTAGTGAGAGTACAGAAGTTAGGCCTAATGTTGCTTCTTTAAAATATAACTAAGATTCAGGACATAGTGGCACACGCCTTTAATCCCAGCCCTTGGGATTTCTGAGTTTCAGGACAACCAGAGATACACAGAGAAACTTTGTCTTGAAAATAATCATAACAACAACAATAATAGAATATAACTAAGAGGAAAGGTTATAAGTTAGGGAGTTTTTATGAGATGTTTTTGATGAAACAGATTTTTTTTTTCTTAGTTCATTTTTTAAGAAACTAGGAAAGCAGTAGTTCATTTTTTTCAGTAGTCCTTTAGACAGGCTCATGGCATTTTTGAGAAACTTTCTGAGTCTTAATGATTCTCTTTACACCCAATCAAGTTTCCCACTCCTTCCTCCTCATCCTCCTTTGGAATGTCCTCCCTGACTGCAGTCCTTCCAATGTCACCTCTTCTTTGAACCTGTAGCACTTACTGTTGGCGTGTGAGTCCCATCCCCTGCCCCTGCCTCCCGAGTGCTGGGAATAAAGGCGTGCGTGGGCCACCACTGATGGTCAGATGCTGATGCTGAAGCAGATGTTTGAAATGTACCATACCGCCTGTAACTTCCCATACGCCTGTTCTCTAACCCTTTTCCTCTTTCCTACCAAATAACAGTGTGTACTTTAGTAAATTGATAAGCTGTGAATCTTCCAACTCCTTGGAGATAATCAGATAATATAGTACAGTGACTTAAATCAGCTCCTGATTTTTGCTAAGTTAGTTGGACATGGCAGTGTGTTCCAGTGACCCCAGTTGCTTGGGAAGCTTAGGCAGGAGGATTGAATGAGCCCAGGAGTTCTAGACTAGATTGAGCAACATAGACCCCGTTTCAAAAAAGAAAATACTGTCTATTTTCCTTTGGTTTGCCATGGGTTACATAGATACTTAACATGGTTATGGCATTGTCTTTGTAGCTGTGGATTTCTTCAATCAGATCAACATGTTATATGGAACCATTACAGAATTCTGCACTGAGGCAAGCTGCCCGGTCATGTCTGCAGGTCCCAGGTATGTGTCTAGCCTGATATAGAGGCTTTTGAATTGCGTTTTTTTATGACTGATGAACTAATAATAAAGACTATTCTCACCTGTTTCTTCATGTAGAGATAATTCAGTTTGTGAGTTCTTCACTGCTTAGTAGTAGCTCTTATTGTTGACTACTTTAGGATATGAATAAATACTCAGTGTTTAATATTTATATTGTATTGTTTTATTATAGGAGTAGACATATAGAGATTTGAGTTAGGGGCCGGTGAGATGGCTCAAAAGGGTGAAGGCACTTGCTGCCAAGACTGACTCCTACAAGTTGACCTGCAATGTCTCAGCATGTGCTGTGGGTTCACGCCTACACAGATAATGTGATTTTAAAAGAAGTGTGGTTTAGATCCGTCCAAAAGGCCTTTTTTAAAAATTTAATGATTAGAGTTTCAGTTCTTATAAGAACTTTTAGGTGGTCTTTTAGTATTTGCTCATTCTTCTGGTACCTATATAGAATTATTGAAAGTAGCTGCACATCCAGAAGTGAGCTTCTGTCTTAAAGATGCTGGGTTAAAATTAGCCTGAGAGTTTCCTATAGTTTCTTAAAGTCTCGTAGAATTTTTGTGGACAAAGTGTGACCCTGTTTTGATTACAGGTTTCACAGCTGTTGATAACACATTATTGTTCTCTACAGGTATGAGTACCATTGGGCAGATGGCACTAATATTAAAAAGCCTATCAAATGTTCTGCACCAAAATATATCGATTATTTGATGACTTGGGTTCAGGATCAGCTGGATGACGAAACCCTTTTCCCTTCGAAGATCGGTAAGTCACCGCAGTGCTGCCTTTCCTTCTGAATGATGGCTGTAATCTTGAAATGCTGACAGTTTAACAGAGGGAGCCACACTCTCCAAAAAAGCTTGTGCCGTGAACATTCCCCCAGCATGCCTACTTCCGTTAATACTTACTTTCTTCATCTTTTCCAATTTGACTAAATTGGATAGATCTAAAAATAATTACTTTGTGTATGTGATGCATGTGCCATGGCATATATGTGCAGGTCTAACAACTTCTTGGATTTGGTCCTTATACCTTTATGTGTTTTGAAACAGGGTCTCACCCTGTAGTCTTAGCTGTCCTGGCACTCTTTGTAGACCAGGCTGGCCTGCCTGCCTCCGCCTCCCAAGTGCCGGGATTAAAGGTGTGTGCCACTGTGTTCAGCCCTTATGTGGATCTTGAGTATTCAGATCAGGTGGTTAGGCTTTTGTGGCAAGCACCAGACCCACTGAGCTATCTCATTGGCCCTAAACTTCTGATTTAATGTCCGTTTAATATTGATGAAGGGGCCACCAAGATGGCTTAGAAAGTACCAAGCCTGGTAGCTGGAGCTTGATCTCTGAGACTCAGGTGATGGAAGGAACACAAGCCTTAAAGCGTGTGCATGTATGCACTTGTGCTCATGTACACACAAATATTAATGATTAGATACTTTTGGTTTATTTACATTTTCTGTTCTGTTTATGTCCTTTGCCGTGTAAGCTGCGTTTCCCCTAGGGCAGCACCTCCGGTCTTATATGCAGGGTGTTTGCTATATTCACTTACTTTGTTCATTTTCGTTAAAACATGGGTGGCTTAGTTTTTGTGCTAGGATTGTGTGCTGGGTATGTGTTCTGCCCACCACCCCAAATTGCATTTTAATAGTAAGAAAGGTTTTCTTTCTAGATAATGACATTGCTTATCTGTTTTATTTATTCTGAATGCTGCTTAAATTTTCCAAAAGGAAGTTAGCCAGTTTGTTCTGGTTTGATATGAGTGTCTTTCCTTCCCTTCCTGAGTTAAATCATGTATAGAGCAAGCTGCCATGTTTAAGGACCTTGTAAACCTTGTGGGATTGTGTAGTTGCAGATCACCTTACAGGGCTAGCTCCCTGTGTTCTGCATGTCTGAAATACAGAAACATTTTCTCAAAGTAAAACTAAATGTTAGCTGGGCATGTTTACACCTTTAATCCCAACACTCTAGGGACGTCAGAGGAAGATCTGAGTTCCAGATCAGCCAAGGCTGTATCGTGCGAGACCCTGCCTAAAAAAATAAATAGATTTTTAAAAATTTACTTTAAAAATTGTGTGTGGAACAGTACATGAGTGCAGGCCAGAAGAGTGTAACTTTGAGAAATTGGTTCTCTCCTTCTGCCTTTATCTATGTGGTGTCTGGGGATGGAATTTGGGTCTCCAGGCTTGTACTGCAAGTGGCAATCTCACCAGCCTGTTTTTATCAGATATTTTCTCATTGCCTATTTTTTGGGGTGTGTGTTGTTTTTTTTACAGTGTCCTGCCTGCATGTGTCCCTGCAGGCCAGTAGAGGGCACCAGATCTCATTAGAGATGGTTGTGAGCCACCATGTGGTCATTGGGAATTGAACTCAGGACCTCTGGAAGAGCAGCCCTTCAGTGCTCTTCACCTCTGAGCCATCTCTCCAGCCTTCATTATTTTTGATGACTGTAAATAGTACCTGTCTTGGTGCTGGAGGTCAGGCCCAGGGCCCCTCACATAGTTGAGCACATGCTAATCTATGCCTGAGTTATACCCCACCTCCTCCATTTCCTTATGTGTGCTAGGAGCACATTTCTGGCTTGCTACTATTTTGGTTTTGATATTCTACTGGAGAATGAAGTCCATTGCTTGCAGTTTCTGGGGCTCTGAGAGGCTTCTTACCAGATTTTTTTCCTTTCCTTTTCTTTGGAGACAGGGCTCCTTTGTGTAGCTTTGGGGCCTGTCCTGGAACTCACTCTGTATGCTATGCTAGCATTGAACTCAGATCCATCTGCCTCTGCCTCCCGAGTGCTGCATTAAGGGTGTGAGCCACCTCCGCCTGGCGATCAGGTTCCTCTTTGCTTGTCTTCATAGCTAAACCGGCACTTTTGGGAGAAACTTTTTATTTATTTGCCTATCCTCTCCACCCCAGTGTGAACAAGGTCAGGACAACGTGGGGGAGTTGGTCTCACCGTCCACCGCGTGAACTCATGTCATTCAATACATGAGGGTGAGGCAGGAGGGTGCTAGGGGTTCAAGGCTAGCCTGTGCTAGAGAGTGAGACTTTCTCAAAGAAGCAGAATAGCTGTAAGGCTGGTTACTGACAGTCTTCCCTAACCCTTGTCTGTCCTTTCTCACTGATATTTATTCTGTACTGGCTCCACTTGAATATGCTCTATTAAATTCAGTTTGGGAGGTACTTAGAATAAACAGCTTACATGTTTACTCAGGTAAGCTTCATTTCATTTTTCAGGCAAGATCTCATTCAGCTCAGTTTGGCCTTGAATTCACTGTGTCGCTAATGCTGCTGGGTCCTGTTGCTACCTCGTACTACCTGAGGTTATAAAATCTCAGCATCATGCCCTCAATCCTTCCTCCTCAGCTTGTCTTTCCTCTGTAATAGTTCTAAGTCATAATTTTTGTTAGATATCTCAGTCATTGGCAAGATACTCATTTTAAGAGAAAAGATATTTAGAATTTCCTATTAAGATTCTGTCCAAAGAAATAGCTCATATGCTCCAGTGTAATATACGACTAGGGCCTGGGAATACCACAGAAATAAGCACAGTTTATTAAACAGTCAAGCTTCTTTTAAGGGCTGGCTTAAGGAAAAGTAAGATGCAGGGGAGGAATGCAGTTAGCCGGTTTTCTGAGAGGCTGAGAGTGGATCTGAGGAACTGGCTTTCCAAGCACACTTTCTGTGGAGTCCACGGCCTCGAGTTAGAGACAAGAGCCACGTGTTCAGCAGGCATGTACATCCTCCTCAGTTCTTAGTGCGCCTCATGTAGCCGGTGCCGGCCCTCAGGAATTCTGCCTCTTTCCTTAAGGACTTTGGTCTGCCAGCCACACTTGTCAGGAGTGGGGCCCGTTACCCGTGCTACTGCTTCCAGAGCTCTCCAGCTTTTCTCTCAAGAAGGAGTGAGGTCCCCGTCTTCTGTGGCAGGAAGGGCCACCCCTTTTTAGGCTCTAGGAAAATGAACACCTACTTTTCATTTCCAGAGTAATATGGAAGATGAGGTACTCTCTACCGACGTGAGGACTGTCTTCTGTTTTGTTAGGAACATTTCCTGTTACAAATGACAAAAGTTTATATTCAAAGTGCTTTTCTTAGGGAGAAACTGATATTAAACATGTGAATTTGAACTGACCTGCAGTCCCGTACTTCTGCCTTCTATAGGCAGGCAGTGTGGAGTGTGAGAGTGCTCGGGTTGGGTTGGCCTCGCTTACAGTACTGAGTGCTTGAGTTTATGTGCTGTGGCTGCTATACCATCTGACTGATAGGTGTGCATCCAATTACAGGTGTCCCGTTTCCCAAAAACTTCATGTCTGTGGCGAAGACGATCCTGAAGCGTCTCTTCAGGGTTTACGCCCACATTTACCACCAGCACTTTGACTCTGTGATGCAGCTGCAGGAGGAGGCCCACCTCAACACCTCCTTTAAGCACTTTATTTTCTTTGTTCAGGTAGGCGAGGTCTTGAGCATCTATGCAGAACACTGTCTTACTCATAGAAACACGCGTCTCTATACCCTCTCACGGGTTCATGAACCAGTATAGAAGGGCTGTGTCTCTGGCCTGAGAGATGGCTCAGCAGTTAAGAACATAGTTATTGCAGAGGACCTGGGTTCAGTTCCCAGAACCCGTATCAGCAGGCTCACAGCTACCTGTAAGTGACGCAGCGTCCTCTTTCAGCTTCCACAGGCGTGTGCACATAACTCACAAGGCTCGTAGTCAAGCCTGAAATAAGTAACTAGCACTTTAAGAAAGAAAGGGAAAACTCAGAACTTCAAAAGGCCAGACTAATTCCCATTATTTGAAAAAGATACTAAAGAAAAGACAGCTGGAGAGGCAGATGGCCCAGCAGTAAAGAGCACTTCCTGCTCTTCGGGACCCAAGTCCATTTTCCAGCCCTTGCGTGAGGGAGCTCACAGCCACTGGGAACTGCAGCTCCCTGGGCTCTGATACCCCTCCACGCAAAGTAAAACTCAGGGCACTGGCTGCTCTTCCAAAGGCCCATGGTGGTCACAGCCATATGTAGTGAGATCTGGTGCCCTCTTCTGGCCTGCGGGCATACATTAAAAAACAAAACAACAAAAACCCCTCATTTTAGAGCTAGCCAGTTCTGTATATAAAACATTTTGCAGTAGAAAAACCTGATACATTTTTGTGGTTATTATGTATTATGGTTCTGTGTTTGGTACGAAGGCTATATACCACACTCACTGTTTTTGTGCTGTGCTGTGTGTATAAAAGTGAACTCCTCTAGAGGTGGCTATTAGCAGGGTTCAGTTTGTGATTTTTAGGTCATTTTATATAAAGACATGCATTCCATTTTGGTTTTTAACACACCTACAGATCCTTTCACTCCCCCAGAGTTTGGTTACGAAGGGAGCCTGATGCCCCAGCACTGTAAAGGTTATGAGTTGTGTCTTGGTCTTTCCAGGGACCGGTCAGACACTGTTGATATGTAAGAGTTTCAATTTTGGCTCATTATTACATTTCATTCTCTTTCCAGGAGTTCAATCTGATTGATAGGCGTGAGCTGGCACCACTTCAGGAATTAATTGAGAAGCTTGGATCTAAAGACAGATAAATGTTTCTTCTAGAACAGTTAACCCTTCCGCTCTGTCTACTGCTAGCACTCTCACTGCTGTCTGGTATGGACTAGTGATACTGACTCTAAGAAACAGGGTCAAAAGACCCATGTTGTCTGCAGCAAAAATTGTCCCAAAGGTAGGTTGGCCGGATGAGTAGCTCCTGAACAACAGCTATAGCACATCCAAGTCAGGTGCTGTGTGGCCACCCGTGTCCTGTGGGTGTCCTTTGTTGTAACCTATGACTAACCTGTAGTGTGTTACTCATGTTTTGTTTAAGAAAATGATTAGTTTTTCCATGGAGTTAGTTTTGCTTTATTTTACAAATTGAAATGGTGTTCCACTTCTAACCCCAGTGTTTAGAGCTGCCGGTTCATCTTAGATAGCCAGCTTTTTATGTTCCTGTCTGTGTGCTGGTGTTTAAAGATAAGAGTATGTATTTTTTTAGCCAGGCATGATGGTGGATGCCTGTTATCTGACACAGAGGCTAGCCTGGGCTACATGGTGAACTTGCTGCTGAAAAAGTTTGTTTTGCAAAATCCACAAGGCTGAAATCACAGGCATATATGGCATGAGATTAACCAAAAGTTATTTTAAGTGACTTTAAACTTTTTTTGCGATTGTGTCCGCATCCTCATCTAGACAGACAAGACGCAGACACAGTAGGAATCTTGTCTCCTGATGGCAGCCTTGCAGTTCTTCTGAAACCCTTCACTTAGATTGGCAGACATCACAAACTCCAAAAACCTGACACTCAGGCCTCCAAGCCACTTTTCACTGATGATCCGTGAGGCCTTGCAGTTCTAGAGGGGGCAGTAGAAAAAAGTATTTAGAATTTGATTATTTCCTTATGATTCCACGTTTTTCCTGTAAATTGAAACCTAATGTTTATGTGTAGAAATGCAGACTTTATGGCAATAAGGAACAAAGAAGCTTGAGGGTGTGTGTGCCTGCAGCAAGTCTCCTGCTCCTGTTGGAGGGAGCTAACAGCCACTCGCTTCGTGTGTCCTTACACAAAGGCGCGTTGAGCTAGCCTTCTCTCCCACTTTGTCTCCGTATCAAACTTGAAAGGTCCTCATCCTCTCAGGGTAAGAGGCTCCTTTGAGGAAGGCGTCTGCTCTTCACTGGTCCTTGGGTCTTCCTCAGGTGTACTCGCCCTCCTAAGTGTCCTGGACACTCGCCCAGTGGGCAGTGCTGTAGTTTATCAGCATCCTCTGTCAGACCTGGGACCTGCACAGTACTCACTGGCCGCCTGTGTGGCTTTTAAAGGTTACAGTTGATGAGGTTTTTTTCTATTTTTTATTCTAAACTATACAAGAAAGAATTTCTTAGAAACTCCAGTTTTAATAACTCATTTTTAGTATGTTCTTAAATATGCTTGGAATTTTGCTGAAACTACACATCACTGTTAAGAGGAATTCAAGGTGGAATAATGGTTTAGAGAAAAAAGCACCTCCTAACCCAGGTGTGTGCACAGGTTCAGATGTCAGCTGTTTTGCAAGTGTGTGACAGTTAAGTGCAGCCAGAGAGCAGGCTTCTAGATGCCACAGAGAAAGCATCACCCCTCAGCCACAGACTCCATTTGATTTGCTTAGGGGAAATTCTCAACTGGGGCTCAATTTTTATGATATCTCAAATCAAAGGTTTCTCTTTCTTTGTATTTCACTGACAGAAATCCACATGGGTGGATGCTCAGATATGGAGGCAGCTCCAGGGGACATAGAGCAAAACCTCGTTTTGAAACTTGAGTGTCTCCTCTTATGTGTGTGTCCCCCAAGCCCCCATTTCCCCTTTTTAATGAGAACAGTGCCAGACTCCCAAATTGACCTGCAGAGTGCACACTGTGCTGTGTGCTCACCTGGGAGGCAGAGCATGGCTAGAGGGCGCCATAGAACACGGAAGGAGTCAGTCTGTCCTGGGTTCATCTGCCCGCCCTCAGCTGCCCTGCTGCTGTGACAGTGGCTTCCAGCTGCCTGGTGAATCCTAGCCCTGTGGCGCATTAACTTCCAGGACTTTAAAAAACTTGGACAACAAGCATCACACTTCATTGTGATGTAGTTTTTGTGTCGACAGC
Source organism: Cricetiscus sungorus (assembly GCA_030556225.1). NCBI lineage: Eukaryota > Metazoa > Chordata > Mammalia > Rodentia > Cricetidae > Cricetiscus > Cricetiscus sungorus. The sequence continues at coordinate 941,064 of JANBXA010000202.1, read as the reverse complement.
CACGATGCTGTGCTGCTGGCGGAATAAAGTAATTGGCCAGGGTTCTTACACCTGGTCTGCGGGGCTCTGGCTCCCACGGCTGCTCCTGCACAGCTGCAGGTCTGGGTTCTTCATTGGCGCACAGGCACAGTCCTGGTGGTGAGCGTTCCGGCTTGGACCCTGGGCTTCTCTCTCAGCCCTAAGACCCTGGAGCAGTAGAGCGTCTCAGACATGACGTCATTACCTCAGAAAGACGGTGGGTCCTCCACGTGTGTCCCAGACGTGCCAGGGCCCCTCTGCCCTCTGCGGGCTGCCTCCCGCCAGTGTAGAGGCCTGGCCTGAGCAGTGCCAGCCTGGACGCGAGCTGCTGAGCACCGTCTCCTGAGGTTTCTCATCAAAGTATCAAACGAGTGAAGCCAAATGCATGGCCAGTGTTTCACACACTGGTTATAGAGCAGCTTCCTGTGTTGGTCTGCATCAGAAACTGTTTGCATAAGGTAGTCTTGGTTACCATCTAAAATAACTTAAAATTCCTCATGGAAAGAAATCGGTGTTGTATTTTTAAACCTTTAGGGCTTTAGTCTATTTTTCTAAGTCGTTAACTGTACTTTTTAAAAAAGTATTTTGTATCTACTTTTGTAACTTCATCAGAATAAACTATATTGGAAGTAAAAATGGCTTTGAAGTGTGTTAGCCTGCTTATATTTAAATGTGGAAATGGGATCTTTGCAGGTTCTGTGGATTTTGATTAGAGTTTAAATTTGAATGGTTGTCTTTACATAACATTTAGTGTCTGTTTCTTAAAGCTTAGGAAGGAGAAGTTCCTAAATGAAACCAGAGCCTTATTCCAAAGAACAAATCCCTCTGAGTATTGCAGATCCACCCCAGACAGAAATGAGCAGTCTCCAACCTGGGATGCTCGTGGGACTCGGGCTTACGTACATTCCTGGGAAACAGGATGGTATCTTGAATTCCTATATCCTGAAAACCTTCTCCAGTCCAAACAGCCATTCATCGTTGTGGTGGGAGAATTACCAACAAGCTCATTGTATTAGCCAGGATGGTACTGTAGAACACGGGTTTCCAGCCTGTGGGTCACAACCTCTTTGCTGGTCCAACGACCTATTGAAAAACACAGATGTCTACATTACCTTTAATAACAGCAAAGTTGCAGTTATGAAGTAGCAACAAAAGTAAACTGGAGTTGGGGGAACTATATATATCAAAGGGTTGCAGCATTAGGCAGGTTGAGAACCACTGCTTTAGAGGAACAGAATTGGTAGAGTGAATATAAATGCTATTATTAAAATAGCTGACAGGCTGTGGTCCAGCTAGTCCAACAATGTCTGTCTGCCAGTGGAAGGCCAAAGGACTCAGTGGTTGTTTAGGTCACAAGGCTGGATGTCTCAGCTGGTCTTCAGTACATACCACAATCTCAAAGTAGAATCTCAAAAAATGCCAGTGAAGGAACAGACCGGCAATCAAGAGCAAGAAGGCAAAGAAGGAGCAAGCTTGCTTCTTCCGTGACCTGGGTAGAGACAGTGGACAGAAGGCATGACCCGGGTTACAGGTGGACCCTCACCTCAGACCTGACTACAAGTCAGATGACTTAATTGAGAAAATCCTCACAGGTGTACTTGGTCGTTTGGCTTTAGTTAATTCCACGTGTGGCCGAGCGGACAAGCAAGAGTTGCCATTGCCCTCCGTTTCAGAAGAACCGAAGGCGCATGCTAGGTCTTTTTGAAGGACAGTGCTGCTGTGGTTTGGGCTTTTTAAGTGTGTGGAAACTTGCTAAGTGATGGAATGTGTGTAATATTCTTCTTGTGTAGATACAGACGAGCTGTCAATCAGCATTATTCATGCATTGGCACGGTCTTCCTTTGCAGCCTCTCTTAGCTCAGACTTAGAGTCCTGTGCTGTGGCTTCCCCAGTGCTCTGTGCCCGTCTGGTCTGTGTTTGTTTTTTGTTTTGGTTTTGGTTCTGTTTTGTTTCAGTAGGCCTGGAAGTGACCAGAGTCCACCAGGATGGCCCAGTAGGTCGAGGGGTTTGCTCCCAAGCCAGACAGCCCGAGCTTCTTCTCTGGAGCCTCATAGTGTAGAGGAAGAGCAGCAACTCCAGAAGTCTGCTCGTCTATCTACCTTCACATGTGCGCTGTGGCACGTGCGTGCCCCCACATAAGTAGATTTAAGATGATTTTAAACGTAAAATTACTGATAAAAATGTATGTCAGGGTATCTAATGGCTGAGTCTTTGTAAGCTGTTTGAAATTTTAGAAGAATAGAAATAACCCAGACAAGAGTCAGGAAGGCCAGAGTTAGGCTTTGAAACATAGCCAGAAACTATGAGCCATGCATCCTTTACCTTGGTCCAGGCTTTCCAGTCAAAGGCAACCTGGATGTCCCTTGGCTGGCAGATCCCAGGTCATAGGACTCCTTTGGCTTTAAAGGGCCTGGAAGGATATTGCAAGGCTTTACTCAGTTTAGTACTTGGTGCAGGGGGAGTACTTGGTGCAGTACTAAGTAATTTTTAAGAACTGCTCAGGGTGCTAAGAGGCTCTATAAAATGATTGTCATTAAAGATAGCTCAGTGAGGTAAAAACAGGAGATGCATCCCAAGAGACCCTCACTGAGGAATCCCTGTGGCGAGATGGCGTAGGCTTGTAACCCCAGAACAGGAGGGTCAGAAATCCAAGGTCATCTCCAGCTACATGATGAGTCCCAACCCAGCTTGGGCTGTAAGAGACCCTGTCTCAACAGCAGACAAGACAGCGATTATGACCCACAGCAACAAAGAAAGGTGAAAGCCTGAAGAGAGCAGAAAGGATCGGCCACTCCCTGGGCGCAAAGGAGGCTGGGACGAAGGGGCTGGGAAGCTGGCTCAGTGCTTAAGAGCACTGGCCGCTCCTGAAGAGGACCAGGGCTGGATTCCCAGCACCCTTGGGGGTGGGGCAGGGTCCACCCATCTGACTAGTTCCAGGGCATCTGACACTTTCTTCCGACCTTGGACACTGTGCACATGTACAGACATACATGCCGGCAAAACATCCAGACACATACAAAATTCAAGAAAGCTCAAGTTGTAAGGACACTAATGTGGGTTGGTTGGAGGTGAGCCTCAGAAAAGACAAATTGTGTGACCAGATGCCTGGCAGAATCGGTGCGGGACAGCTCTGGTATCGTGTCCTGCGTTTAGGGCTCCAGCTGGACAGGCAGGTAAGGGGAGTCTTACGCAGACTATTCCTTTGTGTGATAGGGAGTATGAGGATTTGAGACTGGACATTTTTCTCTAAATGGTAGGGAGTCTCTTGGAAACTGAAGGTAAGGGGTTCACAGTCGAATGCCAACAGTTCTGTTTGTGGGCGACCTGTGGGGCAGGACTGATAAGCAAGAGCGCCAGTGTAAATGATGGAGGTGTGTTTGACCTTACCTAGGGCATTCAGCTTCAGGTGGCAAACATGTCTGCATTGAAATCAGGGCGGCTTCCCAGCAGGGCTGGCCTACGGTAAGTTGGGGGAGAGGAGAGACAGACAGATATGCTTACCTCCTCAGAACCTATGTGCTTCATTGCCAAAGCATCTCTACCTATTCGCAAACCTGGTTGCCAGTGGTGCCAGGCTTTGTGTAAGTATGGCGATACACTGGAAACGGATTTCTTCAGTTCCAGCCAGACCCTTAGGCCAGTCTTAAACCAGTCAACATCTAATTAGCCAGCCCTGTTCATCTGCACATGTGCTTTGAATAGCAAAAGGGGGGCCACTCTACAGCTGGAAACATTTTTAGACAGTTTTAGTTGTGTTCTTGGCATAAACGAAGAAACTTAAAAGTTAATAAATTACTCCTAATTACACTAACCATAAATTGTAAGGAATCAGGCAGAAAAATCTGTGAATTAAGTAATAGGGGGGTGAGGGCTAGAACACAGGTGTCACTCAACACTGGAATAAAATTTTTGTTTTGAGAGAGGGTCTCTGTAGTCCTGCTGTTCTAGAACTTGCTACGTAGGCCAAGCAGGCCTTGCACTAACAGATCCACCTGCCTCTGCCTCCCTAGTGCTGGGATTAAAGGCATGTGCCAACACCATGCCTGGCCTATAAATGAACCCACTTTTAGTTGACCACTTTAAAGAAGGAAGCCTGCTCGGGTCCACAGGGAGGTACTCACCGCATAGGCACGGGCACAGGGATGTGATGAAATCCCGCAGGCAGGCTTTGGGCTGCAATTTCCAGCCCAGCGGAGAAACAGTTGTTTATGGAGCACCGGCTTTTATTCTCTGACACTGTACCAGTTGTTTTGCTGGTGATTACCTAGCCTTCTTGGTGTGTGCTTCTAATCCTACCTACTCTGGTGTTTTGTTTTGAGCCGGAGTCTGTGTAGCCTTGGCAGGCCTCAAACCAGCATGACCTTGAACCCAAGAGATCTGCCTGCCCTGTCTCCAGCGCTGGGATTCAAGGCATGAGCCACCGCGCTCCCATCCCAAACTGGCATGGAACTCGCTACGTAGCCCGGGCTGACTCTGAACACAGGAACAGCCCTGGGATTACAGGTTCCATCCTAGGGTGTGTGTCCTGCAATCTGGGGAAAATCCAAAACGAGTTTCGTTTTTCACCCCTCATCTAACACACCCCATCCCCTGGCCATCCCTCATCCCACTCTCCTGCCCCAGGTTCACCATCGCTCACCAGCTCTGCAGCCGCCTGTCCTCTCCAGCTTCAGCCCCTTTACTAGGGGCTTCCTCACACGAGCCAGAGCTTTCTAAACAAGCCTAAGAGACCCCCGATGCTTGAATTCCACAGGAGGTCCTTTCCGGAGAGAAGGCAGCTCTGCAGAGCACCGGCTGGGGTGTCGGGACGAGGGCCGTGCCGTGCACTGCCCCGGGGATCGGGCTGCTCAGGTAGGCGACCGAGGGTGGGTCGGGGACCCTGCGGGAAGCCGCTGGCCGGCTGGGGCAGAGGGTGTCCCCGGGCCCGCAGGGCAGCGGCTCCCCGGGCCTGCAGGGCGGCCTCCGGGCGGCAGGGGGCGGGCTCGCCCAGGGCCGCGCCCCGCACCGGGCGCGCGCCGGTCTCTCCGGCTGCACTGTGACCTCGGGCTGCGGGCTGCGGGCTGCGCTGCGTCCCGGGCATGGCGGCCTGGGGCCCGGCGTCCGCTCTGCCTCTGCTCCGCGGGAGCCACGGGGTGAGCCGGGGGGCTCGGGCGGGGCTGCGGGGGTCGGGGTGGCGCTTGTCCGGCCGGCCGGCGGGCTCGGCTCGGGCCGATCGGGGGACAGCAGAGCGGGAAGGAGGCGGCCTTCGTAGCGGGCCGCGGGCCGTAGCCGCATCCCCGCGTCGGGTGCGGGCCCTGCAAGTGTTCCTCCCCGCAGAGCATGCACCCGGGAGTGGGCCCTGCTGGAGCCAGCGCCTGCTGGTTTCCGAGACAGTCTCACCATCTGCCGCTCTGGCCAGCCTAGAACTTGCGGCGTTCCTGACTCTGGGAATGAAGTCCTAAGCCGCACTGCGTGGCCGCTCTCCCCTTTCACACTCAGCTTTTCCTCCCCCGTCTCTTCATCCTCACCTGCCAGCTGGCTCGAATCTGTCTCCCGTGGCGCCGAGGACTCGAGTTGCCCCCAGGCCAGGCCAGGCCATCGGGGACTTTGTCAGTCTGTTGACAGGATGGTGTGTTAAGAGGACAGGCTCCTGAGGATCCTGCAGTGCGGGCCACTGCGCCTCTTACCGACCGTACGTTCTGCCTGCCGTCCGGTTACAGCACCAGTGTTTCTGTCCACCCCCCCCCCAAACCTGCAGTCACACAGCGTGGGGTTCGATGGTTTGTGCAGCACACAGCCCATCTAACAGTGTAGAGGGTCAACCTTGCCTTGGGCTTCTCGCCTGTGTCCAGCGGCCGTGCCTCTCGTCTGCCTCCATCCTGGCCTTTTTAGACCAGCCAGTGAGAGCTGGAGAGAGGGCTCACGAGGATGGTTTGAGTTCGGTCCCCAGCGCCCATGTGAGATGGGGTTCACTGCCTTTGCGGAGGACCCCAGTTCAGTTTCCAGCCTTCCTGTCAATCAGCTCACAACAGCCGGTAACCCCAGCTCCAGGGGTCTGACACCCTCATCTGCCTCAGGAAACACCACGCACAAAGGCTCTTAAATCACACATAGTTAAAAACAAAAGCCAGGTGTGGGGGCACGCCCTCGTGATCCCTGCTGGGGTGGGGGTGGGGGGACAGGTGGACGCCTGGGACTTGCCCTGCCAGCCTAACCCACTCCATGAGCTCCAAGCCAGTGAGCAAATGTCTCAAAGTAAGGCGATGTCCTTAAGAGTGACCGCTGTGCTCGTCCTCCGACCCCTAATGCACACCACACACACATAACCCAGGATGCAACTCTGCAAGCTAGATTAGCGCCCGGCCCTGGCCCTTCCTTCAGGTGAGACTGAGCAGTGGCAGCTTCAGCACCAGCACTCACCGCCAACCCAGCGATTTGCCCCCCCCCACCCCATCTCGGACTTCTCACAGTCCTGTGGCTCTCTTGTTGTCACAGTTCCCTCTGCTGCACTGTGTACACCGCATGTTTGCCTCCCAGACCGAGGGGGAGCTCAAAGTGACCCGGATTCTCAAAGAAAAGTTTCCTGGAGCCACAGCTGTCAAAGTCACAGACATCTCAGGTGAGCGTCCCCCGCCTTCTCCACGGGGCTTTGCTCAGGTTCGAGTTTTTGCCTGGGGAGAGGCTGAAGTCAAAAAGCCAGGAAGGAGGGGACTTGCCATGTGTTGCTTTGGGTCAGCTGGAGATGGGGACTAAGCCACAAACACAAAGGCCTGTTTGGGAGAACTCGGTTCCCAGGCTAGGCCTGCTCAGCCGAGGTCCCACTAACTGATCAGCAAGCCTGCCCCACAGAGGCTCCAAGAGCTCAGGACATAGTCTCTCAGCTTTGAGCTGGACCTCGAAACTGCCCACCCCAATTCTTCTGACACCCAACAATGGTAGAACCAGAATGGGCCCAAGATAGGTTTAGTCAACTATCAGACTTTTTCCGAGAGTCAAACCCAAAGCGGCCACAGGAAACAGGAGATCCAGGGGCAGAATGAGGACCCAGGGCAGACGCTCCAAGCTCAGGCTGGCCCCGCTCTCCTCAGGCCACCACCACACCTCCAAACGCCTGGCTGTTCGTCAGGACAGGGCTGGAGGTGTAGCTTCCGCAGTAAAAGCAGAGGGAAGATGGGGGCCTCATCCGGACTCACCCAGAGAGGGACGCAGGTGCAGGCAGCTAGATAAGAGCCAGCCCTGCGTAGCCACTGCAAGGAGAGCATGGGTTGGGAGAACAGCCAGAAATAGCTTTTATTGGGCTGGGATGTAGCTCAGTTGGTAGGAGCCCTGACCTAGCATATGCCAAGGCCCAGCCCCGATTCCCAGACACATGTAAAACCGGGCAAGTAAACCATGCTGGAGGTGGGCTTCAAGGCCATCCTTGCCCGTGTGGAGGGTCTGAGGTCTAACTGGGTGAGACCCCGACTTAAAACACAAATAAGTTTATTTTATGGAATGTCAGGTGAGGGCTCTTACGGCATTCACTGTAGTGGGAAAGCGTGGCTGACTGAGCTTCAAGAGGTTGTTTAGGTTGTATATCCAGTCAGGAAGAGGAGGGGGACACAGGGAGAAGTGGGGGGAGAAAGACGGAGATGAGAGAGAGAGAGAGAGAGAGAGAGAGAGAGAGAGAGAGAGAGAGAGAGAGAGAGAGAGAGAGGCCGGCATGAAGCTCTTTTCCTTTAGTCCAGGTCTCTGGTTCAAGGCTGAGTTACCCCAATCCAGAAACTCCCTCACACACAGAGGTTTCTGTCCTAGGTGACACTAGATGAAGCTCAGTGGGCCGTCACTGTCAGCCATCGGCTACGAAGAATCTTCTGCCTCCCAACGCCTCCCCTCCCAGGCCTTGGGCTTCTCCTTTCCTGCCCACTCTCGACAGTCGTGGGTAGCAGAGAGGCCTTACAAACACAAAGAGTGCGTTTGGGTCAAGGCTGGCTGCCAGGAGTGAACGGTCAGACCGGAACTGATCTTACCTACACCTGTTAGTGGAAGGCCACTCCTTTCCCGGGACTCGAGTAGTGTGAGTCTGCGACCGTCTATTGTAAATGAAATACCTTTGACTGTTGCAGGAGGCTGTGGGGCGATGTACGAGATTAAAATAGAATCGGAAGAGTTTAAGGAGAAGAGGACCGTCCAGCAGCACCAAATGGTCAATCAGGTCAGTGGCTGCCGAAGGTCCCCCTGGCCTTGGGCGTGGCAGAGGGTGTGGCGGATGTCACTGTCAGTCCCAGCAGAGGAGAGCAAGGCCACCTTTAGAATACCATCAGGAGGCCAGGGCTGGAGACCCTGGAAATACAAAATCAGAGACTCACTAGGTTGAGATGTTGAGCAAATGTAAATACATGAAAAATTGAAAACAATCCATCCAATAGCTACCTTTCAACTCTTCTATAATACTAACACTGTTTACTGTTTCTTTTTAAAGAGGGTCTCACGAAGCGCAGGCCAGCCCCAAACTCATTATGCAGGCGAGGATGGTCTTAACGTTTCTGATTCCCCTGCCTCCACCTCCCAAATGCTGGGGGTATGTACCACCATGCCTGTCTTATAAAGTCTGGGTACGAAACTCAGGTACACTCGGCGAGAGCTCTACCTACAGAGCCTCGTTTGAGTACTTTATTTTTTTAAAGACTTGGTCTCATGTAGTCCAGGCCAGCCTCAAACTTACTATACAGCAGGGGGTGACTTTGAACTTCTGATCTTCCTGCCTCCACCTCCAAGATGCTGGGTTTCTAGGCGTTCACCACCCACACATAGTTTATGAGGTGCCGAGGGTGGAACCCAGGGCTTTGAGTGTGCTAGGCAGGTGCTCTGCCAGCTGCCGTAAAGCCTCAGCCCTCGTTAGGGATTCTTAGGACAGGTGTCCATCTGATGCTGCTGCCTTTGGACCCGTGCTCTCTAATCACCGCCTCCTGAGCAGGGACAGACATACGCCGCTGTGCCTGGTCCAGTCAGTGTTTCCTGCTGTCACACACTGACACATCTGTGAGCACAGACAGCGAGAAACGACACGGTTTTGGGGATTTTGGCACGTGCTCCTGAGGTGGAGCCTGCACCCACTTTAACTTTGGGCCACTGTCTCGGAACCCAGCCCTCTGGACAGCTCTGCTTGGGGTCACTGTCAGCCGGTTTAGTTTCTGACAAGCAGAGTGGTGGCCTTAAACCCCTTTGTCTGAGTTCTCACTTCCTTTACAGGGGAGGGACGTCCCTCCCCCGCTGCCATCGCCTCCCAGCGGCCGTTGCCTGAATGAGCCCCTGGCTTAGGTTCCTTTCTGCACCCAACTAAAAGCTGCTTCCCATCCTCCTGGCTGGCCCCAAGCCCCTCCACTTTTTCTTTCCCTTTGTAGAGATTTATCTGATGTATACAGTGTTGTGTCTGCATGTATCCCTGCAGGCCACAAGAGGGCACCAGATCTCATTACCGATGGCTGTGAGCCACCACGTGGTCGCTGGGAATTGAACTCAGGACCTCTGGAAGAGCAGCCAGTGCTCTTAACTCTGAGCCATCTCTCCAGCCCACCCCTCCCCCCCCACTCTCTGACTCCCTCTTTTTAAAATTGTGTATATTAGGGGAGGGGCACACATGAGGGTAGAATAGAACTTGCCTTCCAACCATCTGGGTCCTTGGGATTTGAACTTAGGTAGTCAGACTTGCCCGGCACCTTTACCCACTGGGCCATCTTACCTACCCTCCAAGTCCTTTAGCTGCACGTAACTCAGCTCGTGTCCTGGATAATGCACCCCTGACATTCTCAGCCCGGGTAGTTCAGCTCGTGTCCTGGATAATGCACCCCTGACATTCTCAGCCCGAGTAACTCAGCTCGTGTCCTGGATAATGCACCCCTGACATTCTCAGCCCGGGTAGTTCAGCTCGTGTCCTGGATAATGCACCCCTGACATTCTCAGCCCGGGTAGTTCAGCTCGTGTCCTGGATAATGCACCCCTGACATTCTCAGCCCTTTGACATTCTCACAGCTCGTGTCATTGGCTGTGGCAGGCTGTGGTGGGCAGCAGCTAGAGCTCCTCCAGATACTGCTCAGCTCTGTGTGGCCGCCAGGCTCAGAGCCCAGGCAGACAGGACAGGGAGGCCTGGCTGGGAGCTGTCCCCACAGCCTGTGGGACCTGGGTTTTGTTCTCAGAGACAGACGCTGCCTGGTGTGACTGGAAGCTTTTAACCGCATGCTTCCCTTGGCCCCTCGGCTACAGTTGCTACTTTCTGGGTTGTGACCCCGAGTAAGTTATTCAACCTCCCGGTGCCCATGCAGCCTGAGAACACATAGTCAGCCCTTCTTAAATATTCCGTATGCTCTACGCTAGCTTCCAGGCAATTCTGCCAGGGCTACAGATGTGTGCCACATCTGGCTTTTTCACGTAGGTTCTGGAGTCAGATTCAGATTGTCAGGCTTGCTTGGCAAGTGCTCTTCGTACCTGGTGAGCCACCGTCCTGATCCTCACGGTGACAGTGTTGCTGGCCTTGAGTTTTTTTGTTTTTTTATAGCTCTATTCTTTATCGTGGTCCCTTTTTCTTTGGTGTCCCCAATACCTAACATTAATACTAGTGCTCTGTCGTGCTCAGTCATGCTTACCAAGCTGTAGCTTTCTGTTCTTAGTGTTTTTCCAGACAGGGTTTCTCTGTGTAGCCCCGGCTGTCCTGGAACTCACTATGTACCCGAGGAGAACTTTGGCCTTCTTTTATTTGTTGAGCACTGGGGACTTGACAGTGCATTGCCTGCAGCCCCATGACTGGTCCCCTCCTGCGTCCACTCCTACACTTACGGCGGGTTAGTCAAGTCCTCAGTGACTTTGTCAGTGACTACTCCATGGCTGTAACAGGTAGCGCGTGACACTCATGTGGGTTGAGGAGCCTCGGGAGATCAGGGGAGCAGCTGGGAAGAGGAAGTGAGCACACTACAAAGCTGCAAAGCCTCAAAGCTTCTGGGGTCCCAGGCAGACCTGTGGCTTTGAAGGCGTCTGGGCCCCTCGCCTAGCCAGCAGAAGCCCAGATGCAGAGACAGAACTAGCCACTAGGGGGCATCGTGGGCCTGCAGCAGGCAGAGGGAAGGGACCTGGCTTTTTCAGGGTCCTCTGTGTCTGCAGAGTTGAGGCTTCCATTGACTACAGAGTTGGCCTTGGTAGGCCCAGTTAGGGACATGACTGAGACCATCTGGGCCCATATCCTGACCTACTAACTTCCTTACTGACTCTGGGCCAGGGGTAGTCAGTATTGTTTTAACTCCACATCCCAGGTGTGTGTGTGTGTGTGTGTGTGTGTGTGTATGCGTGCTGTAGATACTAGCATGAGTGTGTACGTGTGCATGTATGCGCGGTGCGTGCTGTAGGTTCAGGGTCTTTCTGTATTGCTAGGCTGGACTTGAACACCTAAGCTCAAGTTACCATCCTGCCTTATCCCAGGGGTTAGGTTATGGGTATCTAGCACCACAGCAAGCACAGGTGGGGTTGTTGTTTTCCAGGCAGGCTTTTCTGTGTAGCCTCGGCTGCCCTGGAACTAGCTCTGTGCACCAGACTGGCCTTGAACCCACAGAGATCCACTGGCCTCTGCCTCCTGAGTGCTGGGATAAAAGCCATATGGCGCATCACAAACCTAACTCCTATGGACTGAAAACAACTATAAAGGGGCTGGGCGTGGGGGGTGGGCACCTCTCATCCCAGCACTGCAGTCTGAATTGGAGGATCCTGGTCTGTAAGAGCAAGTTCCAGGCCAGCCAGGGCTCTATAGTGAGTCCCTGCCTCACGCAAACAAAGCATTATAAAGGCGGCTGGGAAGGGGCCTACAGGGTCAGATGCTGTGTCTAAGTGTGAGGACCAGAGTTTGGATTCCCAGAACCCAGATGAAACCAGACGCTGGCGTTACAGACCTCCGGGACCACACTCGGCGTCAGTCCTGGGTGATCTCAGTGCCTGGAAGACAGAACGGGGGATCCCTGGAGTAATCTGGCCAGATGACTGGCCTAAACAGTAAGCCACCTGATATATAAAGCAGAGAGTGGCCAAGAAGACACCCAGTGTCAACCTCAGACTTCCAGACACATGGATACACACACACACACACACACACACACACACCTACCTACACACGGGCAAACATGCAGACATACATACACCACACAGACATAGGCAGAAAATATCATGAAGGGAAAATTGCTTAAACAAAACATGTTCAAAGTGTCCTTCAGACAGAGCCATGTAGGACCCTCCGTAGCCAACGTAAAGACGGGGAGAACTGACTGACTTCTCTTCCTCAGGCACTGAAAGAAGAGATCAAGGGTATGCACGGCCTTCGGATATTTACCTCTGTCCCCAAGTCCTAAGGGCACCCAGGCTATGAGACTTCTGATGCTCAAAACCTTGAGGGCACTTCGCCGTGTCAACCTTCCAGAAAAATCTCTACCAAAACAAATGTACCTATTTTGTTCATAGACACTTATGTATTATAATGCAAGAGCTACGTTATCTACTTAGAGTTAATTAAAGAACACAGACACCCACTGCTCCATCCTCGCTTCTCTACCCGCCCAACTCTGTTCCTCCTTCCCATCAGGTCCAGTTTGTGACGCCCACCTCCTACCCCAGGAGTGCGGCCATGGCGTGAAAGATGGGCTCTCCTGCCCCCAGCAGCTGTCAAACGCCAAAGCTCCCAGAGTGGGGGTATGTTGTGCCATCTTGCCCCTGTCCATGCAGGGGTTCATCTGTGCATGCTGTCACAGCTGCCATTGAGTTCTGTGTACACTGCTCTCCGGTCTGGGAAATGCCATTCCCTTGAAGCTACCGCTTCTGGCTCTTAGCCTCCCATCCCCTCTCCCACAAGAACCTTTGATGCACGTTCGTTACGAACATTCCTTTGCAGGACAGCCCTCTCAGTTTCTCATTCTCTGCATGTTTTTGTTTTAAGTTGTTGGGCAATGGGGTCCCGTAGGCTCCCAAGCATTACAGGCTACCATCAACATTCTCGGTTACCTGTAGCTAGACGGTAATGCCTTTTAAGATGCCACATTCTCGATCACAGAACAGGGAAAAAAAATCAAACTACTCACCTGGAAGCTCCATCCCGACTGGCTGGCTTTCACGGCAATGCCAGGAATGCTCCTGGGAAAAGTAATCACCCAGCTGTCAGCTGTAAGCCTGCCTGGTGAGAGACACCCACTGTGCGACAGTGGTGAGAAATTATAAGGATATTATGGGAGAAACCAACCACTATCTGGTTGGCTCTAAGGACCAGTCCATCAGATAGAACCCATGCCTGGCACTGTTAATGAGCCGAGAACCTGCAGCTAGATAGGTCACAGGCCCCAGGGGAGAGATCCTAATTGTTAGTCTGCTAAGCACACAGTACTAAAATGACTCCTAATGGCCGATACACCCATAGATCGTAACATCTCTAAACCCTCAAAGGGGCTGCTTCTTGCAGCAAATCGAGGGGAGGGGGAGGAGGGGATACCCCTGGAGGCCAGAAGACACTAGATCTTTTGGAGCTGGAGTTATATACACAGTTGTATGCTGCCTGATGTGGGCGCTAAAAACTGAACTCAGGTTCCCTGAATCAATAGCAAGTGTTGTTAAAAATGCCGAGCCATCGTCCAGTCCTGCCAGCAGGAGAAGCAGGAGAACTTTTAATGAGGCGGTTGGTGTGGCTAGAGGTAGCGGTGATGGCAAAATCAAAATCAGAACAGAGCATTATTGGATGCAGAACAACAAAAACCAACCAACAAAAACCAAAAGGGTGTGTGGCAGGGAGGGCACTGCAGAGATGACCAGTGGTTCAAAAGTGCCGGCTGCTCCTCCAGAGGACCTGGGTTCAATTCCCAGCACCCACATGGCAGCTCACAACTGTAACTGCAGTCCTAGGAGACCCAACACCTCTTCTGCCCTCTGGGGGCGCCAGGCGTACGGTGCAGAGACATACATATACAGGACCTTGGACAGCGGGTCAAGGCAGTTCTAGAGGATTCCTCTGCCAAAGTCACTGGGCCTCTGGTTTGCTGGGTGACTCATTTCTGCTGCTACATCTGCTTGGTGGGACATTTCAGGCAGAGGGAATGGGATAGAGCTTTCTGTCCATTCATCTCAGCTCAATTCCCCCCAAACCCAGCCACGGCCAGGACTGCAACCTGGTCCCAGGGACAGCAGAGCCATCAGAACCCACCAGGATGCGGCCTTCTTAGCAGCCGTAAGGTGGGAGTACGGACAGCTGAATTCCAAACTGATGGAGGGTAACAAAGCAGGAGAGCTGACAAAGGCCGCCCAGAGCTCCGAGCGGCACCGGCCGGCCACGGGCCGGGTAAAAGCAGGTCCTTCAATTGCTCCAAGGCAGGCTTCTGGGTACCTTTACTTCACAATTTAGTTCTGGTTCAAGGTGAGAGTGCGAAAGAAGAGCCCACACAGAATTTGAGTGCAAAAAATAAATATAAAATTTATTAAAACACCCACAATATTTTAAAGATGCCAGGAGTAATACAGTTCACAAACCCAGTTGTTTGTGTAAATTATAATAAAATACAAATCAAAAAAGGATACATACTTGCAATTTCTAGGCACCCTAAATTAAATTTACTGAAACACTGGGGGAGAAAGGGAAAGGAAGGCGTAGCTCAGGAGACAAACCGATAAAGTGGAAGGAAAATATTAACAAAAAGGTAAAAATTATACAAAATAAAATTATCAGCATAAATTTACTGTACTAAGATATCTACAGTTTAATACACATCCTATTGCCTTGAGACATTGCAAAAACCTACCATTCATCCATCAACCCCAGATAAACTTCATTTCAAGTAGCCACAGTTTACAAAGTCAAGACGGAATATTCAAGTATGGTTGTTAAGTTCACCTCCATTGGAAGCCAGGTAACCAAACAGGAATTCAAAGAGATAAGAAACAAAACACATCCAAAAGCTACACGGGTTCTAGATCAAATCCAAAGCATCAGTATGCCGAGACAGCCAGTCCTTGCTTCTTTAAACACAAGGAAATAAATGACTTCACTCCTGTCTGTCTTCCCCTCCCCACAAAAGAAAAACAAACCAACCATTATTGGACTCAAGAAAACTTTGGGATGTCCAGATGAGCCAATTAGTATCTGAAGTCCCCATAAGAGTGAGGGTTCCCTCTGAACGACGGGCAGTCAGAGCAAGGAGAACATGAATGACGTCCTACAGAAACATCCCTGATTTCAAACAGAAGCGAATGGGGGCAGGCCGAACAGCTGGCTGTGTGTAGGCACACAGCTCAGAGCCCCGTCTGTGCGAAGGAAGCCTGTCGCTTTGCCCTCTCCGGCAGCCCTACAGGAAGGCAGCATTCCCGGAAGCAACTACGCCAAGGTGACGGCCAGTGGAGCTTCCAGCCTGGGCTGGGGAACGCACCTCCCAATGTGTTATTTTGGTCCAGGGTATGTGGTGAAGTTGGCCTGGTAGGGACAGCAAATAAAACCAGGTGTGGGGCTTTTCAAATGACAGCAACCATGACAGAAAGCTTGATGACGGATGGGCAAAGGGGATTCACATTTTATTCAAAAGCAAAACTTAGAATTAAAAAAAAAAAAACAAAAAAATCCAACCACACGCCTTCCCTTAGGCACTCTGCCGTTAACTGCTGAATGGGCAGAGAGAATGACCCCCAGCGGTGTCAAGGTCAAGGAAGTCATCCAATGGACAACCCTTCAGGAATCACACCATCGTGGAATCTTACGTTGTCACAATGTCCTGTTTTTGAGGTATTTTTTAAAAGAAAATTGTGACAGTGAATGATGTGAAAAACGGGGCTTCCTGTCAAGCTCTTTGAAACGGACACCAGCTTACGTGCACACAAGGAGAAGTTTAGCACCGACCAAAAGCGGCCTTGGTGGTATTGAGGGACAATGAAAGCACCTGCCTTAGTCTCAGCACCAGGAGCCGAAGGCTTGCCCGTCCGTGCCTGCCGGGGCCAGGTGAAGGCACTCGCCCGCTGGACCTCGGCCTGTCCACTCGGGTTAGCACCCTGGGCCACAGGAGAATGCCTGCCATAGTAGAAGAGGCAGGGGCCCTGACTCTCCTTCCTAAAAGCCACCACCCCGTTTTCAATATGGCCTGAGAAGATAGCACAAACCCACAGCGCTCACCCAGCCTGGCAAGCCACTGCTGTCTGTCCTTGAAAGGAGCAAGCTGCCTTCTCCATGTGCCTAGCTTTGGCCACCAAGGGGAACAACGATAACAAAAAAAAAAAAAAAAAAAAAAAAAAGAAGCCAGAACACTGCTCGGAGCGGACACAGCGCAGCAAACAAAGGTCTACGAAGACAGCACCAAAAGAGAAGGAAAGCCGAGAGACGGACGGAGCCCACCTTGTTTTTGGTTGGTCATGGTTTCGAGCGTAGATAGCACCGCAGGGGAACAAGATCAGGGACAGTCACATTGAAACACCGTAGCACCATTTATTACACCATTTCAATTCATAAAAACACTCCCGAGTCCAGAAAACACACTTCAGTGACAAAAGGAGGGAGGCTGGTGAGGCACGTCAGGGTTACAGCCATCAGTCTTCCACACGCTTGGCCTTGCTCTGACAACTCAAGGCGGCCTCTCCTGGGTTTTCAGCTGCTGTCAACCACCCTCACTCATCCGCTGCCATCAGCCACCAAGCAACAGAACTCCGCTACTTCTGCTCTTCCCTTTAGCACTCGAACCCGCCAGCTCTGCAAACTACCGTTTCCCCAAGAGCAGGCAGAAGCCCTTTCCACGCGTCTCAGCCGACAGGCAAAGCGGCACCCAGGAGGGCTGGGCTGGGCTGGGGTGTCGGGCACTTAGGCCCTGCTAAACGGAACCCTCCAACCCACGCGACACCCTCAGGGGAGCTACTGACAGGTGGCTCCTCCAGCTAGCACCAGTTTCTTTGTGGGAACCTATGGCAAAATGACTTATTCTAAAGGAAAACCTCCTGGGACAGAACGTCGGAAGTCCTCGTGCACACAGCAGAAGGGAGAACAAAACAAAACCAGAGTGTGTGTGTGTGTGTGTGTGTGTGTGTGTGTGTGTGTGTGTGTGTCACCAAACGCTTGCGCCTGCTTGTAGACTGTGGCCGCGGATGGGCATGCAGGGAGCAGACTCCAGTGGCGTCATCTCCCTCGCTACAACCGTACTCTTAAACTCGCTCGTGCTCTCAGGTTCTGGAGTTGCAATGGCTTTAGTTTTTTTTTTTTTTTTTCCTTCTTCTCATGATAAAAATGTCTTGTCAATCATTCTTCAGGACTTAAAAAAATGATAGTGCCAGTAAAAAATAAAAATTTTGATTTTTCTCTTTAAGAAGCCTTCAGCAGCAAGGGGCGGGGGGATATAGAACTGTGCATAGTTTCGTCTTTAATACACGTCTAAAGCATGCTCGTTTCAACGACAGATTTGAGGTAGGTTATACATGTAGTGTGTGAAAACCAGCTTGGGCTGGAGCACAGCCACAGACGGCGCTGAGCCCCGAGACGGTGCTCGCCGGGCCCTGGAAGGCCAACGCGGGACACCTCACCTCACAGCAGCCCGTTTCCTGGCCTCGAGCTGACGAACCACGGCTGTGCAGGCTTGGGGGATGGACGTCACATGCGTTTTAGCTTGTACTGGTTTCTCCATTCATCTAATGGCTTTACTACCAAAGGGTGAGGAGGGTTGGAGCATACTGAATACGAGTCGGAGAGATCCACACACTGCCAACATCAGAGACACCTGGACCACACTAGGGACACCTGGCAAGCCAACAGCCAACCTGGGGCTTCCACGGGCCGTGCACACGGTCACACTCTCCAAATGCTTTGTAAAATATCATATTTAAGATTATTTAAAATGAAGTTTTTCAAGGCACCCCCCGCATCTACCTAAGCACGGAGTCAGATGAGACCTGCATTAAAAGTACTGATGCGATTAAGCAAAATAGCATTTAAAGGACCCAACTTTCCCTCAAAACTAGAAAATTAGCATGCGCCTTCAAAGACTCTGACTCCTTTAGCTCGTCAAAACAGGTCAGAGGCTTTCCTATAAATCTGAATTCTGAATAATTCTAAATCCTGATAAGCTCTTGGGTATTTATTTCAAAAGCAATAATATTTCATTTTTCTGTCCTGTAAAATAATTGCAACTTTACAGAATACGGTAAAGGTGGATTGACAAAGCACATTAAATATTCAGCTACTATTTACAGTTTCTCCCACAATTACATGTTAAAATGTACTTTTTATTCTTTTCAAGTTGCTGTTTAAATCTAGGCAAAAGTGCTTAAAAAAATCTCTCATTATTTACATTTAAAACCAGACCACAAAAATGCTCAGGACACCTTTTAGCCACTCTCTGCCAGCGCTTCCGAAGGGCGTCGGCCAACGCCCAGCCACTCGGCTCTCAGCTCTGGCACAAGGCACCGCGAAGCAAGCGTGGGGACTCGGGACTTGCCTTCAGCATTGCCACGGGGTTGCTGTGTTCAGTTTACGAAGGACCACACCTGGCCAGAACTACTTGGTAACTGCTGTCTCAGGCATCGGCTGCTACTCTGTGCGTGAGTCCCGACAAAGCCCTCCCGCCCCACACTCACCACACACGTCCGTCCACGCGAGCAGCAGCGGAAGAACACGGCTAACGGCGTGGGGAAACACACACTCCACAAATCGCTGCAGACCAGCTCGGCTCCCAGCCGTCAAGGGCCCAACCTCTCTCGACAATGTCACAGAAATTAAAGCACCAACACTCGCATTTCAAAGACCTACATGAGTGCACCAGGATTTTAGAATGGTGTGTTACACGGGGGGAGGGAAGAGAGATATCCAATGGAGAACTGGCCTCCTCAGAGGAGGAAAGCATAAGCAACCTGTTGAAAAAACGCCTGACGCTTGCACTTTCAATGGCGTGTAGGCCACGCCCTGCCCTGCCAGGGCCGGGGGGGCCCGCACCGTTGTCCCATGAGAAGATCCAGGAATAAGGATAAGTGACCTGCCGTCACACTGGCTTGCTGAGTTCCTGCCCTGAGTGTCAGGAACGTCCCAGCACAATACTACAGCACCAGGCTCCAGCACCGCACCGCACAGCACGCTGGCTCTTCACAGCTTGGGTTCAACTTCTTGTTTTCAAAGATACAGTAGCCCTTTTTCAGTATCAACAAACTTTGGGGCGATTTTTTTTTTTTTTTAAGAAAAAGAAAAAATTGCCACTAAGCTTCCTTCAGCCCGTCACTCACTGGCTTTATCAATGAGATGGGAAGGGCCCCGAGGAGCCTCTCGACTCCTGCTCCAGCGTGAGGTGCTGCCTAGCGAACCAGGACATCATGTGACTTGGTAAATAACGGACAGAGGATTCAGTGTGGAGACTACGCAAGCTTGAAGCCGTCTACTTCCAACCTGGCTTCTGGGGACACCCAACACCAGCATCTCCAGGCCCCCAGATGCCCACAGCTTCTCAACGGGGTGGTCCCAAAGGCTCCCCGGCCTGTGGGAAGGAGGGGTAGACCAGCGCTACGTGCTAACCTTGGTTTGTGGGGGGCAGATGGCTGGGAGGACCTGCAACTCCCAGGAGGCCTTTCCTGCCCATCTGTAACCATTACTACTGTCGCTTTTTAAAAAACCCAATAAATACACATTTTAAATGGAATTTAAAACTACGCTCCTTTGTGAAAGGACACTATAAACTCTTTCCATTATTGTGATATACAAGGATAAAGTTTTAAAAACAAAGAGAAAACAAAAGCCCCTCAAAGCAAGGGAGAAAAAAAAAATAACAATGCGGAGATATAAATATTAAGATCACGAAAAAAAAAAAAATCACCCGACAGCCGTAGTTTCTTCTTCAAAGTGCTGGGGAAATAGAGAGGGAGGGGCGGGTCAGTTCTGAGGTTTGGACCATAAATACATATATATGATAGGCATATCCATATATGTAGATATAGAGACTTCTGCACCCCCAACCCGCCCCCGGGCATGAGGGCAAAAGCACCAGAGGCAGCTCGGGCCGGGCCCGACGCTGAGGTACGCGGGCTCCTGGCACCTAGATCCAGCGGCTGTAGGGGCCAGTGACCTTCGTGTAGGCGTAAGAGGACACGGTGACGGCGGAGTCTGTGGGCACGGCCAGCGCCTGCCGGGTGGGGACAGCCCCCTTCTTTTCTTTGTGCTGGGGCTCCGCCGCCATAGCACCCCCCCACTTACGCTTCTTCCCGTACAGCTTGGCCTCCTGCTGGCCCAGGCCCAGGCGTGCAGCCTCCTCCTGCCGCTGCCGCGCCCGCTCCGCCAGCTGCTTCATCTTGGCCTCCCAGAGTGCCAGCCCGTGGTTGGGCTGGTTGAGGTTCTTATGCTGGTAGAAGACCAGCGAGATGCGGGTGGGGTGGCAGCGGTTGGGTTTCTTGAGCGGCGTGGTGGCGTGCAGCTCCCTCCGGGCACACTCGATGAGGATGGAGCAGTGGGCGGGGGCCACAGCCACCCCGCCGATGTTCTCATCCAGGAAGTTGTGTTCACTGTCTGACCACAGCTCCTCCTCTTCCTCTTCCGCCGCTGGGACACTCTTCTCTTCCTTCACCCCCTTGCTGGAGGGCTCCTCAGCTGTCCCCTCCTCCAGGCTGAAGGGGTCCCACAGCTTCTCCTCGGACTTCAAGGCCCCAAACAGCTTCTCGCTGGCGCCCAGGGGCATGCCGAAGGCCTGCCAGGCTTTGTCCAGCTGGCTGGGCCCCGGCGTGGGGACCCTCCCCTCCTCGACTTTCACGGGGTTCCACAACTTGTCTTGGAACCCAGGGCCACCTTTCAGGGCAGGGTTGAAATCCCCTGCCCCACCCCCCCATGGCTTCTCCGTCAGGCTGGAACCAGTCAAGGCTGAGGGGCTGTTCCCGAACTTGCACGGGCTCCAGGCCTTGCCACGAAGCCGTCCCCCAGCGTGGGGGGCAGAATGCTGAACCTCACCGGTGGACAGTCCCCACTGGCTGTCTGCGAAGTGTGAAGGGGTCAGACAGCTGGCCCCAAAAGAATTGAGCTTGTCTGGAACAATGGTGGGGCTCTCTCCGGAAGGGAACACTCCCCAGTTGCCACCTACACTGTTAGTCCTCTTGGGGGACATGCTTGGGCCTCCTGAGTACTGTCCCCATAGGTGACTGGGTCCTCCATTCTGAGATGCCTCGGGCAAGGGCGTTCTGCCCATCTTACCGGAGTCTCTGGGTACAGACTCAGCCTGGGCCAGAGGGTCTACCGGCTCTTGCTTGATGGATCTGTTGTAGCAATTGGAGCTCTGAGCAAAGGGAGATGGGTCCCTGGGTGCTGGGTGGAGCTGGGGGACCTTGGGTAGCAGATATTCCTTGGGGCCTGGGTAAGCAGGCTGCTGGTGGTGAGGGGTGGGGTGGTGGGCGTCTGTGGAAACAGCCTGGCCCGGCAGCTCGGCAAACTCAGCACCACCGTAGGCCGGGTTCAGGCTGTTATGTAGAGCGTGGATGTCTGGGTTCTTCTCAAAACTGCCTCCACTGCCCCCGTGTCCCCAGGTACTGGGACCCAGGAACTGGGAGGGGAAGACAGGGTTGCTGGACGGGAAGCCATAGTAGCTGAAGGAGGGGAGTGTGTACTTGGAGTGCAGGCTGTTGACGGAGGCCAGGCCGGGCTGCGCGTAGCGAGCGTGGTACGAGTACACGCTGCTCAGGCTGTAGGGGTCGGAGGGCCGGCAGCTGCCTAGCACCGAGTAGCTCTCCACCACCGCGTTGCCGCTGTACTGGAAGGAGCTGAAGTGATTCTGTGGCTCCACCTTGAGGGACGGCTTCAGGCTCTGCTGCGACAGTCCACCCTTCAGAGACAGGCCTGGGGAAGGCAGAGGGCAAGGTGGAAAAGGAGCAGACACCACAGCCTGGCGGTGCCTAGCTGCAGGGGACGGGGGATAATGAGCCTCCTTCCTTGCCAGAGAGCTGTCCTCTCTGCAGGTCAAGGAGGATGAGGTGCCCAGCTAAGATCAAGCCCAGCCTGGGCTTGCTCCCTGGGCAGCCCACAAGGACCCCAAGGTGGAGGGACAGCTCATGGAGAGCCATGTCCTCTGCCACCTCTGTCCGACCCAGAAAATGCCTCAGTTTCGACCGAAGCTCATTTTCCCAAGTGTGGGCTTAGGGACACAGCTAGGGAAGAATGGGCACTCAGACCCCCAGGGCCCACTTCCCAAATAACGGTCTTTCCCCAGACTCAGTGAGAACACACCGGAGAAGCCAAATACCGGTGTCCAGGCCCTTCAAAGAGCGTCTTCCTGATGCACCGAGTGACAGCCCGCCTCAGGACCTGCCCTCTTCAGTGGCCTGTGTGACGTGAGGGGGTGGAGGGGCGATTCCCTTGAGGACAGGGTCCACGCCTGTGCTAGTAACCCCTTGCTTACCCGGGTCAGTGGTGACGCCAGCCAACTCCAGAGCCTCCTGCTTGATTTTCTCCGGTGTGCTCAGCTTCTCCTTCTGCAGCTTCTTCTTCTCGGCTGCTGCCTTCCTGGCTTCTAGCTGCCGTTGGCGGCAAGACTTGGCAGGCTCCGGCAGGCGCCGGACCTCTCTTGGGAAAGCGGTGAGCACCTGGATGGCCCCACTGCTCACCTTGGCGTTCTGGCTCTCCTCGCTGCCAAACTCATCCGTGTTGGCCATCTTGTACAGGGGCAGTACGTGCAGCTGCTCATCTTCAGGGACCTGGCCCACGCTGCGATTGTCTTCCTTGGTCAAGGTACAGACCTGCCCCACACAGGTAGAGAAGGCACTGCATTGGAGCCCGGGCTTGGAGAGAGGGAGCCTGAGCCTCCAAACGCGTGGCAGCCACATGAGTCCTAGCAGCAGCCATCTACCTTGTCCCATCACACGCTCCTGACCACTAAGGTTCTAAAGACTAACACCACAGCGGCCGGGGGGCACTGTCAGAGGCTCAGTGGCACTGTCTCCTACGTCCAGGGGCAGAGGCAGGGCCAGGCCACCTGCTTTTGCTTTACACTGGGTCACAGCCACGGGCTAATAACACCTTCCCCCTGAGTCCTGAGCACTCATCTCCTTTGCTTCCAAGATGATGTTTCTTTTTATTAAGAGTGACCTCAGCAAAACGTAATTGTAGCTGGGCAGTAGTGGCACACGCCTTTAATCCCAGCACTCAGGAGGTAGAGGTAGGGCTCTCTTGTTCTAGGACAGCCAGGGCTGCTACACAGAGAAACCCTGTCTCAAATTTAAAAAAAAAAAATTGTAAACATTATACATGCATATACATGTATATAATACTTTTGGATAACTAAACAGGATATTATGCATAGTTTTTTTAACAACATATTTGAATATAGTACAAATATTTCTTGCACACAAATCTTCTAATACAATTTACCCTTTTTTTGAGACAGGGACTTGCCATGCAGCCCTGATTGGCCTGGAACTTGCTATATACACTAGGTTGACCTTGAACTTGCCTCTGCCTCCCAAGCACTGGGACTAAAGGTATATAGCATCATGTCTGCCCTCTGTTTTTTTTTTTTTTTTTTTTCAGATAAGACTTCACACTGTGGCCTCATGTGGCCTTAATCTTCCTGCTTCTGCCTCCCAAGTGCTGGGATCACAGGCACGTATGACTATGAATACATGCTCTGAGACAGCCCTACCACTCGCTGCCAGACCACCCTCCAACTGTCTTCATACTGTGGTTCTATCTTCCAGATCTGTCACATTCATTTAAGAACACCTGAGTTATTATTAAAACATCTTGTTGGCTTCTATCGCTCAACAAGGCTCCTCCTCCAAGTTTGCAGTCTAGTCTTGTTCTGGCTGTGGCATTTCTGGCAATGACCAACAGAAGACTGCCCCTGTCAGATCTAGTTAACTCAAACACAAAGGATTCTGAAAATACACCTTTGGTACATGAACACTAGACCAGTCCCCGATTGCTCCATATCAGGCCAAATTTCATCCCGCCCTCAATCTGCGCCAGAGCACACAGAGACCATGTCCTCTACAGCCCAGAGCTTGCGGAGGCTGCCAACGCCCCTGCTGAACCGACTCGCTGGTTCCCGTCTTGCTAGCCCTTCCTGCTGAAGCACTGCACAGGTTCTAGTTTCTCTCAATTCTCTGCACCTCTGACCCAGGGGAGTGCCTGGTGTCTCCTCATGTAACCCCAGAATCAGGTCCCACCCCCTTTCCCATGGAGTATGGCATGCGAGTGCGTGTGTCCTGTAATATTCTTCACCCATCAACCTTATTTCTTCCTGTGTGTTTAGGTAGGTTTCAAACAATTCCCCGTCTTCTTTTTCTGAGTTTTTTACCCATTATTTTTAAATACTATTCAATTTTTATAATTTATAGTCATCTTTATAATCAGGCTGTCTTCCTTAACCATAGAGTCTGCCTCGGAACATTATGTACCATTAGCCACTCTTTGCAATCCAAGGACCACCCAGATGCCTGACTTACAGCATGTATGCCCAACTGCACATGCTTACACACACAGACACACACACACAGACACACACACACAGACACACACACACAGACACACACACACAGACACACACACACAGACACACACACACAGACACACACACACAGACACACACACACAGACACACACACACAGACACACACACACAGACACAGACACACACACACAGACACAGACACACAGACACAGACACACAGACACAGACACACACACACAGACACAGACACACAGACACAGACACACAGACACAGACACACACACACAGACACACACACACAGACACAGACACACACACACAGACACAGACACACAGACACAGACACACAGACACAGACACACAGACACAGACACACACACACAGACACACACACACAGACACAGACACACAGACACAGACACACAGACACACAGACACACAGACACACAGACACACAGACACACAGACACAGACACAGACACAGACACAGACAGACACAGACAGACACAGACAGACACAGACAGACACAGACAGACAGACACAGACAGACAGACACAGACAGACAGACACAGACAGACAGACACAGACAGACAGACACAGACAGACAGACACAGACAGACAGACACAGACAGACAGACACAGACAGACAGACACAGACAGACACACACAGACAGACACACAGACAGACACACACAGACAGACACACAGACAGACACACACAGACAGACACACAGACAGACACACACAGACAGACACACACAGACAGACACACAGACAGACACACACAGACAGACACACAGACAGACACACAGACACACAGACAGACACACAGACACACAGACAGACACACAGACACACAGACAGACACACAGACACACAGACAGACACACAGACACACAGACAGACACACAGACACACAGACAGACACACACACAGACAGACACACACACAGACAGACACACACACAGACAGACACACACACAGACAGACACACACACAGACAGACACACACACAGACAGACACACACACAGACAGACACACACACAGACAGACACACACACAGACAGACACACACACAGACAGACACACACACAGACAGACACACACACAGACAGACACACACACAGACAGACACACACACAGACAGACACACACACAGACAGACACACACACAGACAGACACACACAGACAGACACACACAGACAGACAGACACAGACACACACAGACACAGACACACACAGACACAGACACAGACACACACACACACACAGACACACACAGACAGACACACACAGACAGACACAGACAGACAGACACAGACAGACACACACAGACACAGACACAGACACACACAGACACAGACACAGACACACACAGACAGACACACACACAGACAGACACACACACAGACAGACAGACACAGACAGACAGACACAGACAGACACAGACACAGACACACACAGACACAGACACAGACACACACACACACACAGACACACACCCCACTGCTGTTGTGGGACCAGCTTTGTTTAGTCAAAGATAACTTGACTTATCCATCTTGTATTGCTTTCTGCTTTCATTGTGTGGCTGTGTGTACTGAACAGAAGCTTCACTCCACGGGACGCGCCTTCCTTACCACAGTGCACCCGTTGTAGAGGTTGTGTTGGTCCTTGTGGGCGTGGGCACAGAAGTCCATGCAGGCTGTGACTCCTGAGAAGGGCCGCCCCTCCTTCAGGCCTAGGCGGCAGTCCATCGCCACGTCCTCATTGGTCACCTGTGGAGACCGGGGCAGCTGTTCAGGAGGCCCGAGCGAGTAGCCCTGACGCTGCCTGGGGTCCCGGTCTCAGGGAGAAGCCGGTTAAGGGTCACAGCTGTCTTGCGAACCCGGGCCGTCTTCCCGGGAGGACAGTCTTCCGGTGACAAGCCCTGAGCTGAAGGTTAGCTCAAGTGTCTGCCCAGGTGGAGAAGTCAGGCCCAGGCACTAGCGGACAGCCAGGGAGAGGGGAGGGGGCGCAGGGGTCGGCGGTATAAACACAGTGGCTCCAGGGCACTTCTAGGCGGAATCTCCTTAAAGACAAGGGAGGCCGCACTCCACCTTCTAACATCGGGGAACCGGAGTAAAAACACACGAGACGGAGGCCCAGGCTCCTGTACCTGGTTCTGATAGGCCTGTGGAGCAAGCCGCTTGTAGAGGGGAGCGACTTCGGTGGCCAGGTCCTGGAAGCTGTTCCGGAGCACTTCTTCCTGCAGAGGAACGGTTGGGCACATCAGAGTTCCCGCCTGGAGAGCCTGCTGCCAGCAGTGAGCCCCCCGGAACCACGGCTGGGGAAACTGAGGCTCACCAGGAAAAGCCACTGTGGGAAGGCGCAGCCGCCCTGACTGCGAGCTGCTACGTCAGCCCCATGCAGCCCAGGACAAGACAGCAGGCCTGCTGTGACTGCAGGTCACAGGTGTGGGTGCGTGTTCCCATTGTAGAGAAAAGCAAAGCAGAAGCCACCACGACTGTACTGGAGACGCACAGCCGGCCTGTCCCAGAGCCTGTCCCCAAAGAGCTGGCTGCTACAGCCGTCTGAAATGCAAGGTAGGGGTGAACTGGGTCCCTCAGCATGGTTCCTGGACAGGCCAGCAAAAATGCCTGCAGCGCAAAGGAGGCCCGCGGGGCGTCTGCTCACCCCAAGCGTGGCTGCTCTCACGTGTGGCAGCAGCGTTTCCGTTGCCTCTCGGGCCTTACACTATAGCCACGGGGGCTCGCGGGGGCTCGCGGCCATGAGCATGAACACAGAGGGGGGTCCTGCCTTACAAATTAGAGTATTTTAATCTTACACCTTACAAAGTTGTCTAAACGTTTTTGGGGAAAAGGTTCTGAATTTGGAAAAAAGGTTAATGTGTGTGCACGCACGTGTGTTTATGGCATGTGTGTGTGCATGTGCGTCTGTGGCATGTGTGTGCAGGTGCCCGCAGAAAGCCAGAAGAGGGCGCCAGTTCCCCTGGAGTTGCAGATGGGCCGCGAGCCACAATGTGGGTCCTAGGATATGAACCCAGGTCACCTGAAGACTAGCTGGCACTGCTGACCATTACTCTGATCCCTAAAAACGGTTCATTTTACTTATGAAGAACAAAGCCAGGGAGACGTTTACATGGGGCACGGAGGAGGTGCCCAGTGGATGTCCCTGTCCTCAACAGAGTGGGAAGCCCTCCAGGTGCTAGGATCTTCTAGCTCTGGAAGACCAGGCCTGGACCCCAACAGAGGGAACACCCCCGATTCTGCCTCCCCCAATAGGAGCACAAGCAGAAGGGACAGAGGTGAAGAGGGCGTGCTCATTCTGAGCCACCTGCTGCCACGGTCACTGCAGAAGATAGTAAGAACAGAAATAGGAGGGCCGTGGAGAAAAGGCCTCAGCTGACACTCACAGACCCGTCGCCCGCCCTCAGCAGAGGCTGCAGGAGGGGGGTGGGATACCTCCCAAGCCCAGCAATGACTTAGAAGTCGTCCACAGAGGAGGTCCTCCTTCCTCCTAGGATGGCCCTACAAGACGTCCCACAAAGAAATGACCGGGCCACTTTCACACGGGACACCAGCACTGGCGTCGGAGTGTTCAGAATAATTTCTTTAAAGCTGCCACGTAAGCGACCAAGTATGGAAGGGCCTGCAGCGAGCAGTCCTCCGTGTTCACGCCACCTGCTAGCAAACTTTCTCAGCAGGACAAGGCTGCTGAAGGGTCCCAAGCCAGGCAGCATGTATTTCCTACCCATCAGTGCTGTGGCGTGGCAGCCCTACCTCTGCGCAGCTGTTAAGGGTACAGGTAGGCAAGGGTGGGGTGGGAGGGAGGGGTGAGGAAGGAGGGAGGGGGGGAAGGGGAGGGAGGGGTGGGACAGGAGAGAGGGGTAAGGCAGGGGAAGGAGGGAGGGGAGGGGAAGGGAGAGGTGGAGCGAGAGGGAGGAAGAGGAAGGAGGGGAGGGGAAGGAAAGGGGGAGGGGTGAGGCAGGAGGGAGGGGTGAGGCAGGAGGGAGGGGTGAGGCAGGAGGGAGGGGTGAGGCAGGAGGGAGGGGTGAGGCGGGGGAGGGGTGAGGCGGGGGGAGGGGTGAGGCGGGGGGAGGGGTGAGGCGGGGGGAGGGGTGAGGCGGGGGGAGGGGTGAGTGCTGGCGCTGTGTCCTGGCGCTGCGTCCTCACTCACCTCCTTGGGATTGTCCCCCGTGAGGCGGAACTTGCGAGGCGTCTTGCTCCGGGCATACTTGCAGCCGTTGAAGTACATGCTCCAGGAACAGCCGAAGGAGAAGGAGGCACCGCAGGTGTTGGGGTCTTTGCCTTGGCAGGCGCAGGTCCGGCTGCAAAGCACAACACAAGCCAGGCGCACAGCTGTGATCTCTGCGGACACGGCCCCGCCCCTGCAGAGCACGTATCCGCTAGCCTGCAGCGACAAGGACTCCTGAGGGAGGGTCTGCAGGTGGAGGGCACAGGGGAGCCGTGTGCGCGTGCGGGCATTAACCGGCAGGAGTCATTCTCCCCGGGCTTGGTGGCTCTCACCTTTGCGCACTGAGCCACCGCATGGGCCCCTACTCTGAGTCTTGACTGGGCTAATGACTATAGTATTTATTAAAAGCCTCCACAGCTGCGGGGGGCAGCGGAGCACAACTTAAACCCAGTACTCTGGAGGTGGAGGCAGGCAGACCTCCCACAGTTCAAGGCCAGCCTGGTCTGCTTAGTTCTAGGCCAACCAAGGCTGCAATAGCAAGACCTTGTCTCGTCAAAAAAACAAAACAAAACCCTCCAAAATATACACACGAAGGATAACTTTAATGAAACTAAACACAGCCCAGTGAAAAGATGGGAAAAATCCAACAGACAGGGTAATGCTGGCCTGGGGCTAGAACCCAGGGCCGCCCAGCATCCCAGTGCCTCTCCCCAGGGTCCTGTGGTCGCCTCACCCAGCCCCGCCTCCCCAACACATACTCATCATTGAGGCCGCATCTCCGGCTGGTGGGGTTCCCGTACTTCCGGAGGGTGTCCGTTAGCTCCTGGTAGAGGGTGTCTCCAAGGCTTCGAGGGATGCCCTCCCAGGCCAGGATCAAGATGATAATCACGGCATTCTGGCAATGGTGGCCGGCCCGATGCCGCACCAGGCACAGAAGCTTCTCCTCCAGCGTGCCTCTCCGGATCACCTGCAGAGATGGAGGACATCAGCCTGCAGAAGCCGCAGAGCTCCGCATGGTATATGCCCCTCACCACCGCCTCCACAGACCGGGACTGTGGGTCTTTGGGACACAGTATCATCAGGGAAGAAGCGTTTTAAAACAGCAAAATAAAAACTAATTACGATAAAGTCTAAGACACTCGTGACCACCGGGCGTCCCGGTGCACGCCTTTAAACACAGCACCGCAGAGGCAGCTGGATTTCTAAGTTCAAGGCCAGCTTGGTCTTCCGAGTGAGTTCCAGAACAGCCGGGGCTACACTGGGGACCCCGTACACCGGGGACCCGGTCTTGAAGGAAAAACAAAACACATTTGTGAACAACAAGCAAACTTAAGAGTAAGATTATGTAAATTTGCAAGCCAGGGATACAGTAAAGAGTTTTATGGTGTCCCCAGAGCATCTGCAGAGAAACTGGTGCACGTCTGTGTGTGTGTTCACACTGGGAGTGTAACACTATCGGAATAGTCTGAGGCGCTATGTGCAGAATCAATGTATAACCCACAGTTCTGTGGACATAGGGTCAGGGAGGAACTGGGCTGCAGGCAGATGCAGTCCCCCCCTGACGAGGAAACCAGAGGCTGGGTAGGCTGTCCCAACAAGGAAAGGGGGCCAATGCAGTCAGGGGTCAGAGGGACATGTGAGCTTGTGAGAGAAAGTGGAAATGAAGAGCTTTACACGCCCATGCTGTCCTTCCGAGACAGGGTACTATCTATGTAGTCCTCACAGGTCCTGAACTTACTATGCAACTAGGTTGGCCTTGAAAACACAGATCTGCTTGCCTCTGCCTCTCAGATGCTGGGATTAAAGCTGTTCACCGTTGTACTTTGCCGAAAACTTTAAAGATTTTTCTTCATTTGAATATTTACATGTATGTGTGTGTGTGTGTGTGTGTGTGTGTGTGTGTGTGTGCGTGTGTGTATTTGTGAGTTTATATGTGGACACAGAGCCACCAGAGGCCAGAAACGGCACTGGATTCCCGTGTATGAGTGGTAAATCTCCCAACCTTTGAGCCTTCTCACCAGCCCTCAGACTCCCATTTTAAAGACAGAAGTACCACTTTGTTGCTTGGTAAATACACACAGTATTTAGTGTACATTTTAGTGGCCTTAAGCTCATTCACCATGTTGCACAGCTACCACTTCCTCTAGAACTTCTACCCCTAATAAAGATAAAAAAGTTCCATCCTATAACAGCAGTGCTCCAACTCTTCCCTTCTGGTACCCCCCACCTGAGATCACCCTTTCACACGTTTATTTAGTGTGCCTGTGCACACCCATGCAGGTCAACGGGTAAGCTTTAGGACCCAGTTCTCTCCCATCACCCAGCAAGCCTCGGCATGGAATCCCATCACAAGGCTCACGTGAAGGGCCTTTACCCAGTGAGCTATCTCGCTCACCTCACCATTTGTCTTTTTTTCTGGTTGAGCTGAGAATTGCACCTAAGGGCTTATGCGTCCTAGGCCAGCACTTTCATCACTAAGCTATGTCCCAAGTCATTCCGCATTGCAGTTCCTGCCTGTGTAATCTGAAGCTCCTACCTCATGTGTGTGGAGTCATGTGCGGTCTCAAGGTGTCCTGTTGTTGTAGCATGTGCCGTGACACTTGTATTTTGTATTTTGCATGCTACCACACATGCTGCCCTGATCATGAAGTCTTGGTCTAAGGCAGTGTCCCGAGGCCATTCCCCACCTCCCTGCCCACCACCATCCTTTTTCAAACTGTGTGTTGGAATCAGAAGCACACACACAGGTATACTGTGTGTGCTGTGTCGGGGCTCCTCGTATGTAGCTGAGTCCCGGTGGGCTGTGGAGGCCCTGTCAGCCCTGACAAGCACCTGCAGGACGCCGGTACGACAGTGTTTCCCGCAACCGCGTCCTCCAGGCCTCGTGTGTGGTGATGCCTTGCTTGTAAAATTAAAGCCAGGCTGTCTGAAGGTCAGAGAATGCTGCTAACTAAACACAGATCCGGAGGTCTATACATACAGATGGGAAGTGAGGTGGAGACAGGAACTGAGATGGCTGGGTGGCACTGCACGCGGGGACTGTTTTCCACATGGACCAGCTACCCAGAGCCCGGCTCGTTGTGAGCCAGCTCTGTAGCAACAGACACCATGCTTTCAAGAGCTGTGTGAGGGCCAGAAGGGCAAGGCTGAGCGAGCTGGGGTCTGAGTGGATGTCATCCTCCCTGGCAGATGTCCTGGAGCCCTGCTCAGGCCCTCAGCTCGCCCTCAGCTCGCCTCGCTCTTCAGCGTCTTCCCTGGGTGTCAGGTAGAGGACACGAGTACTGGCCACTCACACACACAGAAAAGGGTCCGATGGGCTGGCCAGAGCACCTCCAGCTGTCTTCCTTTACCCCGCCGCCCTTACCCAGAGGTCACACAGTGAAGAATGGAATGAACCGTTCCTGACAGCACAGGGCGCCTGGTCCTGGCATGTAAGTGGGACAGAGACAATCAGTGGCCATGAGGGTCGCAGGTGCAGGGCCCCATGGTGGTAAATATGTCTGTTTCCTCTCACCGGCCCTGTCCTGGCCATGTGGGCCCAGGGGACAAGAACACCCAGGCACAGCTTAGCTGCCGAGACCCAACACTCACCCACTTGGCAATGGGACAGCCTCGAGAACTCTTCCCCTCCTTCCCCGTGTAGATGACCTTCTCGATCCGGATAGCTTTCCCTTTTTCTCCATACCTAGAAAGGAGACAGAAGCCACAGCGGCAGGGTGAATACACGTTAGCAGGCAGGGCCCCGGGAGCTTTAGCCTGGGCTGCTGTGTGGGCAGAGAAGGCAGAGGTCGGACTGGCCGCCCTGCACAGGGCCTCTGGAGGTACAGTGCCTACACCGAGTCCCAGGCCTCGGCTCTCCTGCTCCGATTCTCCCATCCACGTGTCTGTCCATCCTCAGGCAGCACAGTTAGGCAGAATAGCGCCCCCAACCCCTCCTGACCCTGCTTAAACCCACAGGCATCTGCACACAGCCTTGCTGGCCAAGGCCTCCTGAATTAACTGCTGCATTATAAATTCAATACACAAATGAACAAATGTGCGTATGGGGTGGCTTCAGGGATGCTGGGGAGTGGCCCTGCCAAGCACAAACGCTGGCGTTCAGCAGGTGCCCACTTCCGGGAGACCCTGCCTCAGCATTAAGAGCCAAAGGCCTCTGGCACCATCTAGCCAACAGTAGACACAAGTCTGACCATGAACAAGCATTACCCAACGGCACGAGGCAAGGCTGGCTCAAATACAGCCTGATGGCCAGACAGCCGCTCTCTTGCTACAGAATTGTAGCCAAGTCACTGAGTTTGCCTTCTCATATGTGAACTGGCTTGATAATGTATGGCAAGTATCTTAGCGTGAGGGAGGAAGTCAGTAAATCTCTTTCATCTCTTCTGTAGACAAGGGCCCTGGCCATCCTGGCCTGCACACTCTTCCAGTCTGTACTGAGAGCTCCTGCCATGCTCTGCTCATTCTGGGCCTCACTGAGAACCTTTCCAGACATCTCTCTGCATGAAGTTGGCTGGAGCTGAGACAAAGACGTCTCTCCTCTGAAGGGAACGCTGAAGGTGTGCCTTGAGGATCTAAGACTTATAGCTGGGCATCAACTAACTTAGCAGATGCACGTTTAACACCTAAAGAGACAGAGGACTAAAGCATTTTCTTTTCAATCAACATGGATTTTTAAAAAAGACCGACTTATCCTGTGTGAGTGTGAGTGAGTGTGTGAGTGAGTGTGTGAGTGAGTGTGTGAGTGAGTGTGTGAGTGAGTGTGTGAGTGAGTGTGTGAGTGAGTGTGTGAGTGAGTGTGTGAGTGAGTGAGTGTGTGAGTGAGTGTGTGAGTGAGTGGTGAGTGGTGAGTGGTGGTGGTGGTGAGTGGTGAGTGAGTGAGTGAGTGAGTGAGTGTGTGAGTGAGTGTGTGAGTGAGTGTGTGAGTGAGTGTGTGAGTGAGTGTGTGAGTGAGT
>JANBXA010000202.1:855000-905000 GCA_030556225.1 Cricetiscus sungorus | reverse complement strand
ACGGGTGGGAGGGATAACTGTGGCTGGAATGTAAAATGAAATTTAAAAGAATAAACAATTAAAAAAAGAGAGAGAGAGAGGCCATAAAGGCCTGGAGAGACGGCTCGAGCGATTAGGACCCCTGGTGGTTCTTCTAGAGAGCCCAGGTTCAATTCCCAGCACCCACATGGTAGCTCACAGCTGAGGAACTCCAGCTCCAGGGTCAACAGATGCCCTCATGCGGGTACACACGCAGGCAGAACATCAACGCATACAAATTAAAAAATGTTTAACGTAAAAACATTTGGGGGAGGGGGCATGCCATGGCGTATGTGTGGAGGTCAGAGGACATTGTGTGGGAGGAGTCGGTTTCTCTTTTCATCCCCAGGGTTTTGCGATTACAATCCAGGCCTGACATCGAGTGCCTTCGCCCAATGAGCCGCTTGCTGGGCCCTGCTCCTCTCAGAACAGAACCTGATAGCCAACTTCTGCTTTGGTTCTTTCTCTTTAAATGTCTCGCTTCCTGCTCATCATCAAGAGTGTGTCAATTACCAGGCTTAGTCCAAGAGAGTCTACAAGGACCAGCTTAAGCATCACTGGGGATATAACTAACAACTTGGCCTAAGGTTCTTGAAGGGGCCCCAGGGTCATTGGCAGAGGTCTCACTGGACAGGTGGGCAGGCGGGTTCTCAGGCCGGGCCAGTGCCCTTCGGGTGCTCTGCAAGCCTCCGCAGCTCTGGACGCCTGCTCAAGGTGAAGGACTTCCCCAGGGTTTGCTCTCCAGCACGGTCCTAACGAGACTGGTGTCAGTTAAGCTCTGAGGACTGCGAGCAGTGCATGCTGGCTGCAATGCTAGGCTGTAGAGGACCTTTTCCTTGATGAACTCCAGGCTCTGGGTATTGGGGCCACCTACAGACTGGAGCTGACAGCTGACTCCGGTTGTTTACCGACACCAGGGCCCGGGTACCCAGGTGTGGTGCTACACTGAGCTACTTTAGGATTTCCTTTCATGTCTGCTCCCTCCTTCAGTTCTGTGCCATACAAATAGCTAACGGCACTGAAGTCTCCTTGACGTCAGGGTATGCCCTCCCTCCCTGACTTTGGCCACTCTGCCAATGCAGTCATCCTACAAAGAAAAAGCGAAGAGAGATCTAACGTCAGCT
This sequence comes from Cricetiscus sungorus, assembly GCA_030556225.1. Lineage (NCBI taxonomy): Eukaryota > Metazoa > Chordata > Mammalia > Rodentia > Cricetidae > Cricetiscus > Cricetiscus sungorus. Next base: position 903,858 of record JANBXA010000202.1, on the reverse strand, counting down.
GGGACAAGTCACAAACTCGACACCCTCGTGAGAAAGTCATCACCCATCCGCTCCCCTCCTTGCTCCAGAAATGACAACATCTGTAAGATAAACTCAACGAGAAGAGGGAAAGACGAGCTGCTTTGCAAAATGTGATCACAGGTTTTGTGTTTTTAGGAACCGAGCCTGGAAGAATTTATCCTATGAGAAAGCAAAGCATTAATAGCAACTTAGAGGATTGAGGCGGCAACTCTGGGGTGGCCTAAGCAGACTCCCGCCAAAGGGGAGCCCTCCCGTCACCCCCAGGGTGCAGTAAGTGGACCTGGCTCTCAACTCGTCGGCAGCCAATACGGAGACGCAAGCACAGCCTGCTCCATGACTCATGGGGTCCTTAATGTGGAAACACGCCATTTGCCCAGGAAAACATGAGCACTGCCAGCTCTGCGAGGGTCCCTCCCTTGGATCACTGCCTAAAGAATCTATAGCTGGCTGTTATTTTTAAAGCAGGGAGGGAAAAAGCACAACCTCAACACTATCACCCCCTCCAGATTCTTTCTTCAGAATGCACTCTGCTGTAATTAAGGTTACTTAGACTTAGAAAGCCGTCTGGAAATCTTGGAAGGTATTAACATCCCCCCCCCACACACACACACACTCCACAGGAGTACTACCAAATCCAACTGAACCACCACCGCACCCTCTCCCCCTGCAATCCCTTATGGAAGCCCCCGGCCAGGCCTGGTGTGGGGGACCAGACCCCAACACTTGATAGGTGAAGGCAGCAGGATTAGGCCATCAAGGCCGGTGTCAGCTACAGATACACAGGAAGTTTAAGGTCTGCCTGGGCTGTCTAAAACTCTATTTCAACAAACACCACAACAACAAAATGATCACCAGCAAAATTGAGTCATTATCCAAATGTGGCCCTGGTGCAGTCTGCAAGCTGCAGCGGCACTCGAGGAGGCCCATACCGAGGACACACACACACAAACACACACACACACATCTAAGTTTCTTGTTCTGGGCGCAGGCGGGCCGTCCAATCAGGACTGCATTTAGAGTGGGTCTCTGATAACTGGGCTTTTCTGACGGCTGTGTTGGGTAGAGATGCTTCCAGGTGGACCAGGAAATGATGACTACTGCCGGTCAGTGACCTCCATCCTGCTCAGCTTACAGCAGATCCGTTCTCTATCCTATTCCCTGCTGCACTGACAGGCTCAGCCCAGCTCCCACCAACCCCTCGACACAGAAGACTTGGATCCATGTTTGTAGAAAATAAGCCTTCCATGAAACGGCATGCGTAAGCAAATGTGGATCACCTTTGCTTGTTTTACTTAAAATTCTAATGACTGATTTTGAAAACATCAGTGCGTGCACACACACACAGGAGCCCACTTTCTGATCACTTCAGACCCTCCCTTGAGGCTTTACACCAGTTCAGTCTATGTCCACAGCATTCTTACACTGTGTCCTTGTGGCATCTGTAGAAAGGAAACCCAGTCAAACCCAGCTCCCAGGGGGCTCAGTCTAAGAACAGGATCAGAGCTACACCACCACGCACAGACAGCGACACAGTACTATCTGCTGTGGCCTGTGCAGACCTGAAGGCCTCTTTGTGAGCCAGGCATGGTGATGTACACCTTTAATCCTAGTACCCCTAGCAGAAGGGTGGATGTCGAGTCCTAGGACAGCCTGGGCTACACAGAGACCCAGTCTTAAACAAAAAAACACAAAGCAAAAACCCTCAGATAAGTAAATAAAGTCTTTATGTGAAGAGAAAGAAAAAGGAGCTCAGAATTCAACACTTTCTCCCGACTCTGGATGTAATGCCTGAAACTCACAGTAAGCCAGTCACAACACCTCCCTATCATAATAGACTGGACCCCAAATTGTAAACTAGAATAAACTTTCATCGTTTAAAATAAAGATAAGAAAAAAGGGGAGTGGTTAAACAACCCCACAGCCTTAGAGTATGAACATAAACTCACCCAGTCTTCAACTACTAAAAAAACATCAAAAATGAAAAATCCAGACGTAGCTCAACTCAGTCTTTTCCGCTAAACGGGCCTAAAACCAAGAAGCCACTTTTGTAGCAACATGCACCCTGTCCCGAGCACCCCAGAGTCTTTGAAGACTTCCTGGAGAAATGTGCAACATGAAGCCAGAACCAGCTCATAGGAGAAAAACCAGGACAGATGCCACTTGCGAAGTAATTTTGGTGGGGGTAGGAAATCAAGAAAGAAAAAGCCACCTGATTGGAACTAGAGCCCAAGTATCCCTTTGCAGGGTGTCAAGAACACAGGGGTCTGGTAAGCAACACTGCAGAAGAGCTACCCGAGAACGCCAGGCTGCAGGAAACGCCATACACGTGACACCACAGCTGTGTTTCGTCAGTGAAGTTATTTTGTTATGTCCTGCCCCCTCCCCCACCCCCAGGAACAAGAGCAGGGTAGAGGCGTATGGAGGAGGGCGTATAATATCTACAGATGAATCAGAGCCAGGACAGGAAGTGACCCTGCCACCATCCAGATACGGGGTCCCCCTAGTGCCACCTAGCACAACCCTACAGACACAGGTGCTCGGCATCCGTACTCCACCCGCCAAGCCCCATCGACAAGCCCCATTCACCCTGGGTGTCAGCATCACTCACCGCTCCTCCATGAGTTCCCGGATAGAGGCTACTGTGGGGCCAGATCCCAGGTGAGTGTAATATGGGCCTTCATCTTTCTCCACTATTTGTTCTGCAGAAATACCAAGAGCAAGCATTATTTGGAGACAATTTAGGCAACACTAATTCAGAAAAAGGCAAACCAGTAGCAGGAAAGCTGGTAAGTATGTTACAAATAGCTTATAAGCATGTAAGAAACTGTTCACCCATTCCTATCAGGAAATACCCAATAAAATTAATTTCACAATAAACACACACACACACACACACACACACACACACACACACACACACACACACACCAGGAAAATTTAGACATCTGGTAGATTCAAGCCTTGTCAAGACCGTGGTCTCATCATTCAGAATTCAGCTCACCATCAGCCAATAAAGCTAGAGTCCTGTGCTACAGGACAGGGCGGCTCTGCTTCTGCACACGCATTTTAGACCAGGAGTCAGTGAGCAGCAGCTCATCTCACACCAGGGTTCACAGCAGCATGCCCACACAAGCGTCCACCGACAGAGGGGGAAATAAATCAAATGTGGTGCATCCGCATCCATTCCCAACAGCATTGCCCCAAGAACAAGATTTGTTGCAGCACAGGGGTTGGATGCAGGGCCCTAAGCATACTGTGGTAGTCTGAATAAAAACAGCCCCCCACAGGCCCTTGGGAGTGGCCTTGTAGAGGTGGGTGTGGCTTTGCCGGAAGAGGTGTGTCACCAGGCGGTGGGCTTTGAGGTCTCACGTGCTCAAGCCTGGTCTAGTGTGACACTCACTTCCTGCTGCCTCTGGATCCAGATAAAGAGCTTTGCTACCTCTCCAGCATTGTGTCGGCCTGCACTCAGCCATGCTCCCTGCCATAATGTAAGCCAGGAGGCCCAGCAGGGATGAAATTCTGGTACAGCTATCACAGAGACAACCTTAGTGAAATACGTGAGACACAGCAGGTATGGTGATGAATGCCTAGAATAATCCCAGTATCTGAGAGGATCGGGAATTCAAGGCCAGCCTCGGCTACGTAGCAGATTCATGGCCCAGCAGTCTTGTCAGGCAGTTTAGAACTAGCCTGTAACTTCAGCTACATCGTATCCAATGTCCTCTCTGGTCAAAGGGACCTCCATTCTCACGTGAACACACACACACCCTATAAACTTAAAAAAAAGAAAAACTGCACACGTGCTAAAAAAAAAAAAAAAAAAAAAAAGCAGACAGAAGATTATCCAAATAATCAGTGTAGGGAAGGACTGAAAACATGACAATCCACAGGTCGCTGATTAGAAGCAAAGACCCTGCTAAATTTAACTGAAGGGGACCTTGCAGTAATCACAACCAGAAGCCAAGCTGAAGAAGCATCCTGCTGGGGAGGAGTATCTTACCAACAATCCCCTCATCAACCCAGCACTACCACAGCTCAGTGAGGGCAGTCACTAAGAGGTAAGACACGGGGAGGGAGGGACTCCTCTTCGACGGCCACGGTCAAAGCCTCTGCTACGTCCGTGAACTGGTGAGGACACAGGCAGCACAGCCACGCGCCAAACAAACGCACAATCGGTCTGACCCAACAGTTTCTAACGTTCCAAAGGATTAGCACGTGGGAATCTGGTTGCATTTGCCTGTGTGCACAGCCAGGTGTGAAAGCACGCATGCGCCACCTCAGCCACCCTCTCGGCAGGCTGAGAAAGTGGTCAGTGAGTTTGAGGCTGTCTTGGGCTACAGTGAGATTCATCTCACCTGAAGGACAGGAGCTAGGGTGGGGAAGTGGAGGGATGGGACAAGGGGAACTATCAGAGGTTAACTACAGTGCCACCACCGAGGGCTGGACATTAGAGCGAGGACCCCAGGTGTTTTTATCGGGTGGCATATGTCCAGCGCTATACATAGCATACTACCTGTACATACATACATACGCACAAAGGCATACACGGGTCGTTACCAACACTGGAAACTCAGTTACGGCAGTCATAAGCCAAGTTCAGCCTTACCCTCTGTTCTGGTTTTGAAAAAAGAGCTATGCTGGAGTACAGCCTAGCAGCTGCCACTGATGGCTCTCGAGTCTAGGACAACAGTCATCTGTCCTCAAACCATCTTTCCGTGCCACCAGTTACAGCCCTCAAACCGGTGCACTCGTGGCTCTTCCTGCTGAGGACTCTACACACAAGACGACATTCCAACGTGCGGTCCACAGCACCCTGCACTCAACTTTGTACCGCCACCGCCTCCTACTACACAACTGCACAGGCCGCTGAGTCCTCGCGCGCACGTTCTCACGGAGAACAGTACCTTCCTTCATTTCTCTTTGCTATGTAGTGCATACACACATGAACACATGTGTGGAGGACATGTTCCACCATGTACGTGCATGCTTACACATGTGCAGATCTGTGTGTTGTGTGTGCAAGGGCCTGGGGTGGACGTCAAGCATCTTACTTCCTCCACCAATCCAGCTAGTCTAGCTGACCAGCTTGCTCCAGGATCCCTGGTCATTACAAGTAGGTCACCACGCCCCCCTGGCATTCGTGTATCCAAATGCCAATCCCGGTGCACGGCAAACATTCTACTCACTGAGTGAGCCACCCTGCCCCCACCCTCCACTTTTTTTTAAAGATAAGTTCTCTCACTGATCCTGGAGCTTACCATTTTGACTGAACTGACTTAGTCAATGGACCCCTGGACCACCTGTCTCCATCTCAGCACTGGGGCTACAGATTTTCATGTGGGCCCTGGAGACCTAGAGGTTGGCCCTCGTGCTTACTTAGCAAGTACTTTACCCACCGAGACATTGCCTCGGCTCAAAAGCTCACCTTCAAGGCCGAGTTCAGAGGCAGTGTGCCTCGTGAGGCCCTGCCAGAGAACTGTCCTATCACACAACCGTCAATGGTACAGAGAAGAACAAATATGGATCCTGTGGACGGGAACCTGGGCAACCATGATGGATATGCTCCCAAACTCTCTAATCCCTATGCCTGTGTGTGTCAAATAAAAGGCTTAGCCTGGGTTTGGTGCATACCATGAACTCAACAGGCTGCTATTGTTCAGGCTCTGTCAACAACTTACACAACACCTTCATGAGCCTAAAAGCAATTAAATGATAGGTATACGTTACAGAACAGCTGGGGGTTAGATGAGCCGTCAGAGGCCAAGGCCTCAACATCTCATGAACGGCTCCAACCACAGTTAAAACATGACTTGCTCCAAATATGCCCTGTTTTGAATCATACCAACAGAAGACGACAGAGGTGCATGGCAGAGGCCGGGAGAGCGGGGTCGAGAATGTGGGGGCCGGAGCTGGTGGTCTGAACACTGTTTATAGGCGCTGGCAGACGCCAGCATGGCATACAGAAAACAGAATGCAGAGTATGCCAGAACTTCTGGGCTTTGCTCCAGCTTCTGCTGTGTAGAGAAAATCCAAAGTAAAGGGCTAACTACAGGGTCTCGCAAGGCAGCGACACCAGGGACGCTTTGGTGGCTACAGTTTGCAGCAGGGAAAGGAGACAGTCGAGGAGACGCTGAGAACCCAAGCTTGGCAATTCCATCCCAAACCAAGTCAGGCTGGAAACCGGCCGGTCAGGTTTCTCGGGAGGACTGCCAAGACACAGGGAGACACCCCGAAAGCCAAGAAAGACCACATCTACCTGTAGCCGTTAACACAGTGCAGGTTCCTTTTCCCGAGAGTCCTCCTTTCCTGAGAAGGTTTTCTTAGGGGGAGAGAGGGCATTCTATGAAAAGAAGTCTGACCCAACACATATGCTTAATTACGAAACTTGCGTGCTCACACACAAACCCTGACACTGCCTATTTCTTGTTATGTAAATATCCCATCTTATAGTTTTGGCTTTAAAATTTTACTTTGCGTGTGCACACGTGTGCCATCACACACACGTGGAGGTGGGGGGTCAGAACTGCTTTACACAGTCACCATTACAAAAGGCACTTTTGTAGGTTCCCGACTCAGGAGTTGACATCATTAGTACTAAGAGAGTCAACTATAAAAATCCGTTATATGAGAGCCTATATGTAACTATAATCGCGAATGTTTAATGTGTCACTCAGCTCTAACATGGAGACCCTCACACCCGAGATAACCAGACTCCAACGACAGAAGGACTCTGCAACCCGTTGAGCTGCCCGCGGCTGTGCAGTGTGCTGCAGGTCCCCCATGCTGCAGTGGGCCTTGGATGCAGCTGTCCGAGTCATTTCTTCCCCTGTGAGTGACATCTCAACCCGTACTCCTGTAAGCAATGTCAGTACTGTTCATCGGTTCCCCAAGGCGGACTTTGGTGGCACCCAGACTTTTTTCATGAGATCCCTATGTGGGGTGAGTAGATGTGTGTGTTGTGCTTTCCCGGCAAAGTTCTGTCACACAAGTGTGTACCCACTGTGACCTAACTCCCTTCCCATTAGGGCCCACTTCCGAGAAGTTCCATTTTCTCCCGATAGGGCCACAGGCTAGGAACCCAACCTCCAACACACAGGGGCATAAGGAGCATAGACTACAGCGATCACTATGGACTTGGCATCTACTCACTCACCATCCGTGAATGCCCTAACCTTCTAGGAGCTGCGATCACTTGCAGCTCTTTATGCTGACTTTTATTGTCATCCAGCGAGAGGAGGGCTCAGGGAAATGGTCAATCCAGGAGTGCAGTGCATGCTCCAGACAGCTTGTTTAAAAAGCAAAGAGTACAGGTGGAATGCCTAGGGGTGGGCAGAGGGTGGGGCGTTCCTAAGAGCACAGAAGCTGGCCGGAGCAGAGTCCAGCCAGTCAAACCTGGAGAAGCTGAGCGAAAATAAGTGTAGCAAACCTTGAACACAGGCATTGCGAGGGATGCTTAACTGAGAAACAGGGACACAGGGATGAAGGAAAACCTCCCCGATAACCACTGAAAAAACACATTCCGTTTGCTAGTCTGTCCAGTGTTTGCATGAATCATAAAAAGGGAAAACTGCCTCGTAAACCATGGGGACGCCTTGTATCATTTGAAATTGAGCTTGCTGAGAACACCTGTAGACTTGTTTAACAGACCCCCTTCCGGTATATGCATTGAGAACAATGCGAGCTGAACAAACGGGTCATCGGTTTAAGATCATGTACGTCAGGCCCGCTTGTGTGCTGCTAAGCATCAAATGTCTGTAAAGAATGATTTTCCATAGTGTATGTGAGACAGACAGAGAGAGGATCGACTGATTGACTATGAATGTTAGGCCGGGGACTCAGACCAGAAAAGGGTATCGGATCCCCTGTAGCTAGAGTCACAGGCAGTTGGGGGCCAAACAAGGGTGCTGGGGGGGCAAACAAGGGTGCTGGGGTATAAATTTAGGTTCCCTGGAAGAATAGCAAGTGCTCTTCGTTGCATAAATAGTAACTTGTTTCAATCCTGAGCCACAGCACATCTGAGGACATCTTAATTAAACAGCACTGAAATCCAGCACATGATTTACAAAATATTAATTTTTGTTTTATGTATATAAGTGCTTTTATATATTTATATATATATACATATACACACACACACACACACACACACATACATACATCTATATATATCATGCCTGGTTCTCACATGTGGAAGCTAGAAGAGGGCATCAGATACTTTGGAACGGGAATTAAAGACGGTTGCAACTACGCAGGGATGCTAGGAACCAAACCCGTGTCTTCTGAAAGATCAACAGGTCCCTTAAACACTGAGCCATCTCCACAGTCCCAACGGCATCCTCAAAACTAGTGTGAGGATAGCAGGAAATGTTAAAAACGACAGGAGAAGGAAATGATCGGTATGTAAAATAAAAGAAAACTTTAAAATAGAAAAACGTAAGCGTAAATGAACAGACAACGCTAACAGGAGCCTGGCTGACACCATGAAGGCATCAGCTAAAGCTCCACCCCGACTTTAGAGACAGTCTTCCTTTGACGAAACACGGATTAAGCCACTGCTTACATTCTGAGAATTTGTCATCCGAGAGGAAATTACAGGTTATCTTGGCTTTCTGGTAGACGTAAGTAAACGAGAACTAAATGCATTTTGGTGGGCTATGTAACACTTCACGCATGATCTACCCTTTTAAGATTTATTTGCAAGCACAGAATTAGCCACAGGTCCTGTGCTGTACAGTAGCTTCCTAGGACTTAATTATGTCTGATAACTTTATGTCCATGAGACAACTTCCCACTTGTCCACATCCCTGACAACATCATCCTGTCTTTCAATCTTGTAAGTTAGACTATGTTAGATATGTCATCTATCACCTAAGTGGAATCACGCAGCATACTCCATCATGTGATTGGACTACTTCACCCAGAGAGCATGCTTGTTTTCTCAATCTACTAACTTTCAAAACAATGCCAGGAACTAAATACAAGGCAGACAGAATGACAAAATCATTACTGTCATGACCAATTAAAAATTAACCCTCAAGGATCACAGGGGATCTGAACAACTGTTGGGAATGCTTGTTGGATACAAAAGGGAAGAAGTAACTTTACAATGGCAGGGCAGTGGTGGCACACACCTTTAATGGCAGTGCTGGGGAGGCAGAGGCAGAGGCAGGTGGATCTCCGTGAGTTCGAGGCCAACCTGGTCTACAGAGTGAGTTCCAAGACGGCCAGGGCTATTACACAGAGAAACTATGTCTCGAAAAACCAAAACCAGACAAACAAAAACCCAACAACTTTACAATAACATTATCTGCTTCCACCACCTTAACCTGGTGTTAACACGGCATCACTAACAGAGGGAACATTGGAACCCTGGGGCCGAGCAGTTTCACCATTAGCTAAGCAAGTCTTTAGATCCAACTCTCAATCCACAGGAAGCAAGCATCCAGAAGGGCATTAACACAGACTCCGTGTGGATTCGACAACCAGGGGCCAGCTAGACACTTAGATTTGCCTGTCCTGCCAAGTGGGACCTTGGGAAATGCACAACATTGTAGCCGGGGTTACAGTGCCTTGCAAAGAGCTGCTGTCAGTATTCAGGCACCTGCACTGGCCTGCCCTTCTGACAGGATACGTCCTCAGCTGCAGCCACTAAGAGCAGCACCTGTGCACAGTCACTATGTTCCCTTTTAAAGGGCCCTGCCCAGCTCCCATCTCTTTCCCTCCCTCCCTCCCTCCCTCCGCTTCTCTGTCTCTCCCCCCTGCTACTCCTCTATCTCTGCCTCTCTTCTGCTGCTCCTATCTCCAGAGGCTGGTCTCCCTCCTCCCCTCCCCCTTCCCCCTTCCCTTTCCCCTAATAAACACCTGCACAGGAAGTCTGTCTTTCTCACACGGCTTTTTTTTATGAACTACAACATTGGTTCCCTGACCTGGAATCCAATCCAGGCTGCGGTGGTGGCAGCAGCAGCAGCAGCAGCAGCAGCAGCAGCAGCAGCAGAAAAAGGGAGGAGTGTTAGCATCTAGGCACACCTTAGCCTCGCGCCTGGGGACCTGGCACAGTGCAGCACCCCTCCAGGCATAGCAAAGCGGTACCGTGGCTCTACGCAGGGGCAGGAGGGTCTCTCCAAGAGGCTGGCTTTGCCTACTCCTGCTCTCTTTCCACTGTTTTCTCTGAAGGGGCAGCCAGTGCTGGTAACCTCTGAGCCGTCTCTCCAGCCCCTTTGCTGTGTTCTTGTGAATATATTCCCTCTCTGGATTATAAGATGTTTAACATAAGCAGCGAGTGGCCCATGCCTTTGATCCTAGCATTCAGGAGGCAGAGATGGGGGTGGGGTGGGAGGAAGAATCTGAATTCCAGGCTAGCCAGGGATATGTTAGACCCTGCCAGGAAAGAGGGGAGGGAGGGAGGGAGGGAGGATGGAAAGGGGAAGAAAGGGGCAAGGAGAGAAAGATGCTTAATAGGATAAATTCATTTCAAATATGAGTACCTTTTGTATTTTATTTTGATGCTTTGGTTTCTGAAGCAGGGTCTCATTTCATGTAGACTTAATTGGCCTCCATCTCAAGCTATTATCAAGGATGACCTTCAACCTAAATTTCTGCCTCTATCTCCCAAATGCTGGGATCATAGGCACATACCAGCATGCTTGGTGAAGCTTCTGTTCATATGGTTGTCAACCTTTCCTAACTCTGTGACCCTTCATAAGACCCCAACCATAAAAATTATTTCTATTGCTACTTCATAACTGCAATAGTGCTACTGTTATGAATCATAATATAGATATATATGCTTCCAGGTGGTCTTAGGCAACCCCTGTGAAGGGGTTATTTGATCCCCCAAAGTGGTCATGACCCATGGGTTAGCAGAACTATTATTCTGTACATCTTAACATATGTCGCATTTGCTGCTATAGCCTGTCCCTCAGCACAGCTTCCCTATCTACCATCCTGTGCGGCCCCTCAAAGTCTGCCGTCCCGAATGCTGGCCACGTCTTAATGAGTCTTTTACATGCATGAATGGGGATCTCACTGGGCACTGATCTCAAGTTACTCCAGAGCATTTCAATACTCAGAGAACTTCATACACCCAACATAAGAACCTTTACTCATCAATCAGTAAGGGAAAAGGTCAACCAACTCTCACGGGCATTCGTAAAGGCATGCAACCCCAGTACGCCACTAAGGAGACCTGCATAAAGGCACAATGAGATTCTACCATGCAACAGTGACAAAGACTGGTCTACTCGCTGGTGGGGACACAGCCGAGCTGGCGTGAGTTTAAGTCACCACAATCACTCTGCCCAGCAGATGGTACCACCTACAGCACAACACGGCCTCAGCCCTAGGGATAAATCCAGAGATCCAGCCAATACCCCTTCATTCTGAAAATGCCTCTGAGGCGCCCACACCACAGGTGGCCTTTCCCGTCACCCCCAATTTGGGGTTGTCCCCACGCACCTGTTTTGGTGTTTATTCTGAGACAGGGTCTTGCTAAATTATAAGCTGGCCTTGACCTCACTCAACCTCCGCTTTTCCTACCTTGGGCAACAGTACTCAGGATTATAGGCCCGTTATCACTGTCTCAACATTAATCTTTTGATGGGGAAGTTTATGTCCAGGTACCTCACTTTCAGCTTCTCATACTGTTTTGCAACGGATATTGTGGAGTGTAGTGAATAATTCTTTGTTGTAAACTGTTGTGTGGCCAAGGCTTAGCAGCATCTATGGTCTCTGGATGTCAGCAGTGTTCTATCTGCTCTGACAACCCAAAATGTCTTCAATCAAGACAGGGACAAAGTAGCCTTCCTCATTAAATGGTTCTAAACTCATTTGCCCGAAATAGATATTACCCTTGTTTACTTAGCTACACTCAAATTCTTCCCTTAGAAATGAAGCCAGCAAAGACAGCTCGGAGGGCTGGAAGGGACGGAAGCTGGGCAGGCTCTGGTAGGGTATTTCCAACTGAGGAGTCCCAGCTCCAGCTGTACGGCTGATGGAGCGAATGCCTCTAAATGTCTACCTTTGTGCCCTGAGGGCTGCGCCAGAAGCTCTGTCCTCGTGGGCACAGACCCTGGTATTACTCTGGGTCATCTCATCTGGTTTGGTAAAACCTGGCACCGAGTAGGACTTTTGTCTGGAATTGCAGTGAGTACCTGTCTGTGCAGGCCTCGACACTGCTGGGGCTCACCTACAGTCGACTCCTGGTGTCTGCGTCCCTTGCTGACAGCCAAGCGGAGCAGAGAGCCTACTACCCCAGCAGATGCGGGAGGGGGTCCTTTCAGTGAGCTCCAGCATGCCTTTCCTACAGGTGGCCTCTGGCTGGGTTCCTGGGGCCCCAGGATTGTTCCCCCGACACCCAGTGCTGAGCACCCTTACTGCTGTCCTTTGAACATGCGTCGATGCTGGCAGACAACCCCGTGGCTTACGATTGGGGCTAGCACCAGTTTTCAGGTGAGGAAACTTTCTCATTGTATTCCCTTGGGCTCCTCACGTTGGACAGCGAGACAAGAAGTGAACTCAAGTTTTTTTTTTCTTTCTGAAATATGTAAGAGCTTCGGGGGCGAGCTTAGGGGAGCCACACCATAGTTTTGGGAGAATGCTTTCCTACATGGTTCGAGCCATCTTCCTGAACCCTAAGCACTCAAATCTTACACTCATGAAGACAGGAAGTTCTGTTCTACTACCGGGCTTGGGGGAAAATGAAATGTACTTCTTTGTATCGTTAGCAACGAGGCAAATGAAACCACTCTTAATAAAGAGGGACCCCCATTTCTGAATGACCTTCCACCTTCCCCTCCCTCTCTACACACGCATGCACACACACACACACACACACACACACACACACACACACACACACACACACACACAGGGCAAGCAGGAAAAGCACCTGGCAAAGCCTGACAGCCCCAAGTTAGATCCCCAAGACCCACGTGGTGGAAAGAATGGACCGCCACAAGTCATCCTGACGTCCACAAGCATACTGTGGCCCGGAGTACACTCACAGCGTGGGGAAAGCTAAAAGCACCTGGGGACACTCAGCATCGCTTTCAGACACTGGTGCACAGAGGCCGCGTACGGCCAAGCCCAGATCACGCTGTATTTTATCTGTACCTATGACCTCTTTCCTAGTAACCATCCTCTAAGACCTCAGCTTTTTAAGGCCATGTTATGAGCAGCTTGAGTATACAGCCAGTATATACCCATTCCCAAGAGTGCCCACTAGCAGGACACGCCCTGAGAGCGGTCAGTCCACAGCAGGAGACAGGCAGATGGGCAGGACCTGCCCTTGATAAGGGGTACTGATGTACTTTTTGTTTTTGTGTTTCGAGACAGGGTTTTCCGTGTAGCCCCAGCTTTCCTGCAACTCTCTCAGTAGACCAGGCTGCCCTCTGAGAACTCAGATCCACCTGCCTCTGCCTCTGGGGTGCTGGTATTAAAGGCACGCGCCACCACTGCCCAGCTCTGGGTGGAATTCTTAAACACAGGTTACTTGCTGCAGTCTGTTACTGACAATACATCCGAGTACCTTTATATACAACAGGCCCATTAGCTGACCACCAAGGTAAAAAAGGACGCATTTATACCTACGCTGGCCTCACATCTGTCAAGATAAAATACAGAGGTGTAGTAAGGTTGACCAGTTAACCCAAAAATATGCGGAGTACCGGCTAGCCTCCATGCTCCAGGCTGGTCTTGAACTCAGAGATCCACCTGCCTCTGCCTCCCAAGCGCCAGCTTTAAGGCGCTCTTAAGCTAGGCACCCATACTTTCTTGCTTGAGTTTGTTGTCAACTGATTCTCTGCTTTTAGTATCATTCCTCCTTCCCCTGAAACTGCGCCCCTGCCACTCCCCTGCCACTCCCAGCCACACCAGAACTTGCCTTTCTCGTCTCCCTTCACTCCTCATGTGGTTCTTGCGTGCCCTTCCTCCTCCCCGATGCCCACAGCCCCTTCCTTTGTATGCGCCACTGCTATCCTTATTTACCCCGTATCTTCTAAAACTCAAACATCACCTCTGCCAGGAAGTTCTCCCTGACACCCTCTAACTCAGGACCACATTCTCCTCTCTTATCCAAACACGCTATTGTTTAAATTATTTTAAAACTATCACATCAAACTGAATATAAGGGAGAGGGGACCTATGAGAGCTGCAAGAAACAGACTCTCCATGATTACAAACCAAGATTACCTTATTGGTCTCTATTCTGTCCCTACTCATGTCACCTGGTAGACCCGGCTGAAGCCACATCTGACGAACAGTGCCATCCCCTCCCCTAGGCTTTCGCCAGGCTCCAGGCAATGGAGAGGTTTCTGTTGCAGCCGCTTCTTTAGTCAGGACAACAGGCCCCAAATGCAGCAGTCCTGTGAAATCCGCCCCATCTTCCCCCGGCCCCCACATCTAACCTGGGCTCTGGGCTAGCCAGTCACCACAGCTTCCTGTTGGCTGCTCCTCGGATACATTAAGACAATGATTACAAAGCTAACACAGATGCTTCCTCATCTAGGAGAGGAGTAGATCTCAAAGGATCTTTTCCCACTAAAATGTCTGGGTTCATCTTCTGTCCTAATCCGTCTCCTCCTCTGGACATTACTCCATTCTTGAGCAATAATCACTGCCCCGCTCACCTCTGCCGAGTGTTACAGGTTGGTCAAGGGCAAGCTAGGGAATATTTCAACACCACCCCACGTAGTTAGGGATACAGCATCTCTCAGATGAGAGCCAACAACTTCCACATTGCCTAGATCTATTTTGATATCTCATGGCTGCCTTTAGTTTTAGTATCCAAGATTCAGTGAACAAAACTTAGATATATCCCATCCAAACACCCAAGAACTACATAACAATTTTTATTTTATTAAGATATTCTGCATGGCACCAACTAGCCTGTAACTTATGTAGGCCAGGTTGGTCTCAAACCCCCGATTCTGATTTTCAGTCTCCCGAGTGCTGGAACTGTGTGTGTGTGCCGCCTCATCTGCTCTGTGATTCTCACAAAAGGGTAATGCCCTTGATATTTTGGTTATGGTTATCCAGTGGTGCTTGAATGCGCCTGGACAGCACATCTGTCCAGAATTAGCAGGAAGCACAAATGCTAAGTTTCTTGTACTATGTTACAGGCAATGTCCCTTTTTGGGTTTTTTAAAAAATGCTGTTTGGCTGGGCATTGATGGCGCACGCCTTTAGTCCCAGCACTTGGGAGGCAGAGGCAGGTGGATCTCTGCGAGTTCGAGACCACCCTGGTCTAGGAGAGCTAGTTCCAGGACAGGCTCCAAAGCCATACAGAGAAACCCTGTCTCAAAAAACAAAAAAAAAAGATGCTGTGTATGTGTATTGGTCTTTATGTGCGAGTCCAGTACCCACAGAGGCCAGAATGGGGAGGCAGAGCCCCTGGAACTGGAGTCACAGCTGGGTTTGAACCTGTCTTGTAGGTGTAGGTAACCAAACCCAAGTCCTCTGCAACAGTAGCAAGTTAAAAGGAAAATAAATAAAAGCGTGGCATGGTGATCAAGGGCAAGTGCTTAAGTTAGAATCGCAACCCCACTGTTGGAAAAGTATTTACCCTGACTTCTGCTTCCTCGTAGTTATAATGGGGCTACCTTCAACCCTCACACCATGTGACTACTACTGTGGGTTATATGTGGCATAGTGACTGTGACTTGCTTGCTCTGGCGCCTGGAGCTGAGCAGCGTTTGGTGAATGCTCCCCGCTCCAGAGTCAGCCTGCATCTGAAGGTTAGGGAAGGGCCCAGACATGCACTCCCAGCCAGTGACCGATGGAGCTGGAATTCAGAGCCTAAGACGGCCTTGACCAACCCTCACAGCCATAAACTAGGACTTAACAAGTAACACGTTTATTAAGTCCTCTAAGCAATAGGCAAGGACATTGGAGCACTACATTCAGGCACATGAGACAGACATACAAACACGTAAAGGCAAGAGGAGGAATTCTCATGACCCGAACATGCTTCTCCCCAAACTGGGGAGTCTTCACGGACATACTTATCACATCTAACGGGCAGTGTGGCTGGTGTTCACCGGCCCCCTGGAGTCTGGGGGAGTTGGGAGTGGACGAAAGGTCCAGACCCTCCCCACTAACCGGGACAAACGCTTTACAAATCCTATCGTTTATTTGTTGTCTGCACATTTGAGCAAGTCAGAAAGAAGCCTTTGTATAGCACGGTCACAAGGATTCAGCGTGCTTCTCAGAGCATTACCGCATCTGTTCTGTCAGTATCTGGAATGCACGTGTCCTTCGCGGACCATTCTGAAGCAACAGGTCACAGAAGCCAGAGCACACCCCAGGCTGCCACCTCACCAAGGACCTCCTCTGAGATCGCCGCATCCATGGGAGTGGTTCCCAGGGCAAGACCTACAAACTGATAGGCTCTTTAGCCCCTGCTCGGGGCACAGGGACACTAATTATGTTAGGACTCCTGACAGACACTCCCTCCTGCTGCACAGCCACTCCAGACTCAGGCCTACACAGCTGGAGCCCACACTCCCCTCCAAACCGGTCCTGAGTGAGGTACACCCAAACCCGTCCCTCTTCCTCCTCCAGAGCCATCCATCTATCCATCTGCTCCCTCCGCCTCCCTCCCCCTCAGGCACACGTTTTCCTACAAAGCTCCTGGCATTTTCCTTCTAGTTCCTGGATAGTTTCTCCTTCCACCATAAGTCAAATGCTTAAGATAACAGACATCACTTGCTCTAAAGCCCCAGGAACTTACTAACACCCTGCGATAGAACTCAGCTCCTGACATTGGCTCCCCTAGGCCCCGACTGAGCTGACCCCATCCACCACTTCAAAGCCACCTCCTTTCAAGCCCAAGGCACACTCCTGACATCAAGAACAGCTCGTGGCCTGCAGGGCTCTGCGAAGGCACCACCTGCAGGAAGTGACATCACCACCTGTGATGTCAGTGTCACAGAATCTACAAAGACCCGGAGACGGCCTCTGGGCAGGCTTACGGGGGGACGATCATCTTTCGCACAGTAACTAAGGTAGAAGGGCCAGCCCACTGTGGGTGGCGCCATTCCCTGGCTGATGTTCTGACCGTGCAAACAGAACAAGGCATGTGGGCAGCATTCATCCCTCTCTACCTCCTCATCGTGGTCGCCATGTGGCCGGCCAGCTGCTTCAGACTCCGCCCGATCCCTTTGACTTCCCCGCCATGACAGAGTGCACCCTTAAACCGAGCCAGGATAGATGTGTTTTCCATTACATCACTTGTAGCTGAGTTATCTCTTTGCAGCAACAGGAAAGAAGCGAGGACAGCCTCCATGGTGGCGGCCTCAGTTAGACTGGCACTGGCCTTCAGGCACTGCCCGCTTGCCGGCCAGCTCGTTTGCACAGGACGCAGCACGGTGGGTAAACCATCTGCCAAATGCAAGAGCCTAGAGACCCAAGCCCGCCAGGCTGCTCCCGGCCCTTCCCCAACAGGCGAAAGGACTTACCAACACAATCGCAGGTGGGAAATTCAGCCTGAGCCCTCTTGGCAGGCGTATCCAGAAGACTCTTGGTGGGTGTGTCCAGGTACTTGAGGGGCGATTCCAAGAAGCCACTGAGGGTGGGTGTGAGCGGGTGCTCAGCCTTGGTGGGCGTGGCTTCCTGGCCCCCCTCCTCGGAATGGAAGCACGTGGTTGACAGCACAGTCACAGCCCCTGAAGACTCAATCTTGATCTTCTTGGGGGACCGGGTGGCGAAAGGGCTGTCCGGAGCTGGGAGACATGTGGATTGGTTCTCAGGGTCTTGACTGGGCACCGAGGGAGGGCCGGGAAGCCCAAAGCTGTCCCCAAATTCAGCTTCAAACTGCCGGATGAGCGCTTCCAGCTTGTCATCGGCAGGGGGGAGGGGGCCGCCGGCGGGGCCTGGCTGCAGGACTGCCATGGGGCTGGGGGACCTCATTTCCTGAGTAGGGGGCAGCAGGCTGTCCCCGGAGGGGCTAGGTGCAAACAGTGCAAGAGGAGGTTCTGGGGGCAGGGGGGCAGCAGCACCCTGGGAGGCAGGAGGGGGGGCAGCGAGCGGGGCAGGGGGGGGTGCCTGTACTTCCTCCGAGGCTTGGGGCCTCAGCCCTTCCAGGACGATCTGCCGAAGAGGCAGGAAGAGAGGCTGCATGTCCCGGGTCCTGGACTTCTTGATCTGAACGGGCTTTCGGACGCTGGGCTTGACCCCAGGGGTGGTTTTCTCAGCCCCTACAGGCCCTCCAGCTGGGGTAGGGGGCTTCTTCTTCTTCTCCTTGGATGGCTTGTCAGGAGGCCGTGGGGCAGGTGAGCCTGGTGGGGCCCACCAGCCAGGAGCCTGAGGCTCTGTGGGGGCAGGGAAGGAGGCGTCGTGGGCCTGTTCCAAGAACAGGCTGCGCTTGTGGTGAAGGTGTTGCTGTAGCGCCGTCTGGGCCTTCTGGTGGGTGTCGGGCTCCGAGGATGGCAGGGGGGCCTCCCTCTGAGAAAGCGGGGAGGGTGAGGGTGAGGGTGAGGGGGCCTCGACCTTGACCTTGGGCTTGGTGGGCAGGGCCTCGGGCCGCTTGAATACTGACTGGATGTAGTCGCTGGCACTGCCCAACAGCTGTTCTAGTTCAGCCATGGGGTCCGGGCTAGGGCGGGGCGCAGGCCAGGAGTTGCGGGGCGTCGCTGGAGGGGTGTCAGTACCCCATGCTTCAGGGAACTCAGTTCTTGGAGTTGCTGGAGGGAAGGCTGGGCTGTCGGGAGCGAAGGATGGGTGCTCCTCTGGGGGAACCACAGGCCATGAGGGTGCGCGGAGGTAGGACTGGGGAGACCTGAAAGGGGCCGAAGGGGGCAAGGCCTCAGGGAGTGGACAGGAAGCCTGGGAAGAGGGATGTGACGGCTGAGGGAGGGCGGAGGAGAGCTGTGTGAGAGCCTCGATGGCGATGGCTGTCTGCAGGCTGATGTTCTTCTCCTTGGCAATGCTCAAGGCGCTCTGAGACAGAGGCAGGCCCTCCAGGGGCGGCACCTGGGGCACCTCGGAGCTGAGCAGCGGTCTGGTGCTGGCCGGGAGGCCAGCCTCTGCAGGAGGCAGCGTGCCCGGGAGCCTGGGCCGCTCCTGCCCCCCTCCCTCCATGGCCGCAGACTTGATCTTCCCCTCCAGCCACTCGAGGTAGTCGGGGCACTCCGGGCCATCGCAGTTGCAGTTGGGGGGCTTCATGCCATGCCTCGCGAGGGCCAGGGCCGTCTGAAGCGTGTCCAGGTCTTCGCCGCCCTCAGAGCAGCTCTCGGGTCGGGCACCTCTGCCGTTGTTCCCAGCCTCACCACTCATCTCACGGTTGAAGGTTTCATAGAGCCGGGTGCTAAGGGCCCCGTAAGAGGACACAGCTTCGGCCACAGCCGAAAAGGCCACCAGATCGTGGGCATCTTCCAGGCGAGCAGTGTGAGCAGAGCCTGAGGCAGCGTCCCAGTCGGGCTTCTGGTCTACCCGCCAAGGACCTGGTGTTCCCAGCAGATTGGGTCCGGCGGGCTCTCTAGCACCATTGACCGGAGCCCCTGACGTGCTTAGCTGCCTTGAATCTCCATGGTACACTGGCCCTGAGTCCATCTGACCTGGAACAGGTCCATCAACTGGGCTGAGCTCTGAGCCGGTCTGAAGAGAGAACAGAGGTGGGGGGAAGGAGAACCATAAACCACACTATTTGTAACGTATGCCCCGCCTTCATGTACCCAGGTATACTTCCAAACCCCTCTTCTGACAAATTCTCCCCTGGTACCTGTTAAGCCCCTGTCTATGCTCACGAATCTCCACTACTTAGCTGGCTTCACCAGCTGCAGTGGAAAAGTCTATAAAGGATCAGAAAGTGGGGCAGGGCAACAGCTCAGCTTGGGAGGTGCTCTCCTTGCAAGCATAAGGACCCGACTTTAATCTCCGAAACCCTCATTTGAAAGAAAGGAATAGCACTCGTCATCTCAAGAGCTGGGGAAGCAGAGACAGACCAATCCTTAGGGTCTGCCGACTAGCCAACCTGGCTGACTTAGCAAGCTCTAGGCCATTGAGAGCTTGTGGGCTGGGGGCGGGGCTGGGTGGCTCCTGAGCTATGACATCCAAGGCTGTCCTGACTTCCACATACACACATATGTGCAAACACGCAAACACATCAAGAGGTCTTATGTGGTACTCAGTGTCGCTGAGCCGTGTAAAAGCCCAGATCAATTACAAAAACCATGAATACCAAAAAAGACCCTTAAGCTTCCAATAACCAAAGTCATTCCAGGCCCCTGCTGACTCTGTGGCCCGGGGTGGGGTGGGGGTAGAGGGGATAACAAATCCAACATGGAATGATGTGTTGTGAATACGAAGCTAGACATCGAACGATTTCCCACTTAGCCTGGGCAGGATCAGCCCTAACTTCCCATTGGGGAGGAAACTCAGTCCCCTTCTCCCTGTTAAATCATCCTAAGAGAGCTAGCTCACATCCCCCATGCAGCCCCAGGCCTGAGGAAACACTGAGGATGACCCTTCGGAGCCCCAAATTGACATTAGCCCCACCACATGCTGTTACTGGCCCCGCCCCACACCGAGATTGGCTCTATTACAACACAACCAACTGTGCTGATGGCATCTGAAGTCTTGCTTGGAAAGATTCAGGCCTCTCACTCAGGAACAACCATTAGAGACTAAAGCAGGACCAGAAGGATAAAAGACTTAGACTGAACACTAAGTTTACAAGATTCCAAGCCCTTGGAAAGTCCTTTCCCATCCAAGGCCAGAAAAACCCTAGAAGGAGCGACGGACTCCAGAGTCACAGGCAGGTGGGAGACATCGAGATACAGGATTGACAGCCACAGGCAAACCTCAAGGGTCACAGAAGCTGCTGCTCCGTCCAGGGACCAAGCTCTGCGGAACCCGCAAAGGCACAGGTCTTCAAAGCTTGGTCCGCAGTGGCTAGCAGTACTGGGAAACTGGAAACTGAGGAGCCAGGGTCTGACTGGGAGAAGTAGGTCAAAGGGGTAAACGGGACCCCTAGTCCCTTCTTACTTCCTGGTTCCTGGAGGTGAGCGCCCTTAGCTCTGCGACCTGCGTCCACCATGGTGGTTTCATCGGTGACAGGCGGCTACTGACCGAATTCTCGGAATTTTCCTATCTCTGTGGTTTTGTTTTGTTTTTCCCAGCAATGGAAAGCTGGTGAAAGTAACGAGACCACCTTAACCCATGATCGACTTTAGATATAGCAATGTCTTCAACATTGTCACCAAATAACTCACAAGAAGCAACTGAAGGCTCACAGTCTGAGAGCACAACCTGTCACTGTAGGTAGGGTTTGATGGCAGGACTCCCACAGCTGTGACAGTAAGGGTGTGACGTCAGCAGACCATACACGGAGAGGGAAACGCTGGGCTCAATTGGCCTTTCCTTTCAGCCAGTACAGGATCACAGTTTGCAAGAGTGCCTCGTGTACAGGGTGGCTCTTACCCCTTCAGGTAACCCAAGGGCGTGCTTTAATGCCCAAGGTACTTCTTAATTCAATCAAAACTACCCACTACAGCTATCATTACCACAGGTCAACATCAGCACCGTAGCCTGGACAGGACAGAAGACTCACAGCTCAGAACCCCTGCAAATGTAGAACCTGAATCTATTCAGGACGAAATCACCAGGTAAACAATTCTGCAGTGTTCTACACAGGACCCGGAGTGTCCTCTCAAAACCTGTCAAGAACCTCTTCCCATCGAT
Source organism: Cricetiscus sungorus (assembly GCA_030556225.1). NCBI lineage: Eukaryota > Metazoa > Chordata > Mammalia > Rodentia > Cricetidae > Cricetiscus > Cricetiscus sungorus. The sequence continues at coordinate 882,162 of JANBXA010000202.1, read as the reverse complement.
ATAGACAAAATACATATTTACACGTTACACTCAAACCAGCGGAAAGCAGCTATCGCCCTGCTGACGCAATCTGCTATCAACGTGAAGCAGACACTGCTTTGTCTACCCTAACCTTGACTTGGATCACTATAATTGGACCAGGAAATGCTTCTGGGGGGACTTAGCTCGGTGCTGGATCACATGCCTAGCATACGTGAGACCCTAGGTCCAATCCTCGCTGTTGCTCCTCCAAATGGAAGCAATTACCACTCAAGAATCTAACTCGGGTACTGAGGAAACGGTTCAGCAGTTAAGAGCTGCTGAGGGCTGAGTTCAAATCCCAGCACACACTTGTTGGCTCATAGATTCTTCTAACTCCAGCTCCAAAGGACCCGAGAAGCCCCTTCTAGCTACTATGGGCACGCTCATGTTTACACACACAAAATCTTATTTTAAAAACAGCGAATGCCCTTATTATTAGGACAAACATACGTAACTATTTATCAGTAAAGGGAGATAATATTTCTGACTTAATCTCAGTCAAAATGTGTGTATAAGTATAAATAAACATATACATAGAGAAAATGCTGAAGCAAATGAGACCAAATGCAAAGATTCTGGGACCACAGTAGCTCTGGTCTTACAACTTGGTGTAAGTTTTAAGAACCTGTCAAGATAGAAAGCTAAAAAATAAGTTAGTTCCTTGGGTAGCATACACAATGCTTTTAAGATGGCTAAGATAATGCCAGCCGCAAGAATGTCATGCACAGACCCCAACACTGTCACACACACAGCTGTCACAGCTCCAGAGCCCCCAACACTGTCACAGACCCCACAGCTCCAGAGCCCTCCATACTGTCACACACAGCTGTCACAGCTCCAGAGCCCCCAACACTGTCAGACCCCACAGCTCCAGAGCCCCCAACACTGTCACAGCCCCCACAGCTCCAGAGCCCTCCATACTGTCACACACAGCTGTCACAGCTCCAGAGCCCCCAACACTGTCACAGCCCCCACAGCTGCAGAGTGGTGGTGGCCACTGGGAATCAGTCCTGTAGCAATGAGGCCTCAGCCTGCAGATCCCACCTCATTACTGCTCTTGTTATGACCACTAAGCACCCCTGCTTCTCTAATGTCTGAGCTCTGAGCCTGTGGTCCTCAGTTCCCGGCCTCTCCAGGTGGCGGTGGTTCGCTCTGAAAGCCCCTCCTACGCCCGCCCACGCAGTTTGCAGAGTTAGCTGCACCTCTCTTTCTCCAGGACTCTACCCCGCATCCCGTGGGCTCTTTCCCAGTTTTCACTCATCACACACCGCCAGCATTACGTCTAAGCAGCTGCCTCCCGCAGCGGGTGGTAGTTAATCCTAAGGCTTCCTTCCTGCCCATAGCTGGTGCAGCAGGGCACTTCCAGGACAAGGAGTCCTCTGTCCCCCACCGGCCGGCCGTATTAATAGCTGCTGGAGAACTACCTCCTGGATATCTAGGAACGTGAGGAGTAGGCCCCAAGGTACTTCAGGGACTTACAGTGTGGCTTACAGACCTGCAGCCATCAGATTTTACATGCTTATGTGTAAGGACAGGAGGAGGAGCATGCATAACCAAGAAGAACATCAGAGTAGAAGAGTCTCAGAAACAATTGTCAGGAAGACTAATGCTACATGAGCAGAGGCCTCCCCAAAATGGGCAAGACAGCGAAAAGGGATTTTAAAAGTTATTTTTGGTGTATGAATAAGAACGAACTGAGGCTGGCTGTGTGCCACTCAGTCCCCTCAGAAGGAAAAACGCTTTTCAGACCGAAAAGAGTGAAGGGAAAAGGAGACATACATAGAAAGGGGAGGGCAGGCAGGAAGGCAGGCAGGCAGAAAGGCAGGCAGGCAGAAAGGCAGGCAGGCAGAAAGGCAGGCAGGCAGAAAGGCAGGCAGGCAGAAAGGCAGGCAGGCAGAAAGGCAGGCAGGCAGAAAGGCAGGCAGGCAGAAAGGCAGGCAGGCAGAAAGGCAGGCAGGCAGAAAGGCAGGCAGGCAGAAAGGCAGGCAGGCAGAAAGGCAGGCAGGCAGAAAGGCAGGCAGGCAGAAAGGCAGGCAGGCAGAAAGGCAGGCAGGCAGAAAGGCAGGCAGGCAGGAAGGCAGGCAGGCAGGAAGGCAGGCAGGCAGGCAGGCAGGAAGGCAGGCAGGAAGGCAGGAAGAAAGGCAGGAAGAAAGGCAGGAAGAAAGGCAGGAAGAAAGGCAGGAAGAAAGGCAGGAAGAAAGGCAGGAAGAAAGGCAGGAAGGCAGGAACGCAGGAAGGAGAGGGAGGGAAGGAAGGAAGGAAGGGAGGAAGGCAGGAAGACTGGCAGGAAGGCCACCATGTGTGGGAGAGAGGAGAAAACGCCCACACTCCCGTTCCCTCACTAAGGAACCCACTGACAGGTTTCTCGGGTCCTGCTGGTGAGCCCGAGCAAGCCTGCCCGCTAAGTTGCCAATGGGCACGGAGGGCAAGCGTGCTCAGCACTGAGTGTGAAAGCTGGCAGGTTCTTGAATGGGTAGCAGGACCAAAAGTCGTCAGGTTCGACGGGACACTGTCAACTCAACCACCTCCAGCCTGCCTTACCGTCTTGTGTCCTGTGCTAACGGAGAAGGAGTGTTACCCCGATTGCATGAAGCTCAGGTCAGCGCCTCCAGGGCTACCACTAAGACCCAGCTTAGCGGGCTCGCCCAGAGTTAGTGCTTGTTTGTTTTTGACAGATTTCAAAGATAACTGCACCACGAAGCCTAGATTTTCCACCTGGCAAATTTGTCTACAGGAGGGAGGAGCCACGTCTTCTACAGACCGAAACTGTCTCGAGCACGCGTCTCAGCACAGACTCCTGAAACCAAGGCCAGGGGCCAGCGATTGATTGCTCATTAATACCTCAATCAATTATAACTTCCTTTACTCGTGCTACCTTTGAAGTCTCTGAGCTTCTGATTGACAACGGCATCTGAAGACGCTCAGGTTCCACAGGGTTCGCCACAATTCTGAGGCCAGCTGTGGGAGTGTGGGCTTGCGGGCGCTGCCACCACAGCCCAGCCATACTCAGACACAAGTTGGTAAGTTAACCAAGTGAGGCAGACAAAGAGGGGATAGCTTAGCAGCCTGGACTCCACTTGGCTTGGGCTACGCACGCTCCTTCTTGCAAAAATGCAGTTGGCAACCTGACACCCCTCCTCTCTTACCCACCCCTCTCTGAACCTAGGAACCAATCACTAACAAGGGATCCTGGTGTACGCACAGCTGCACACACACCTCTCTGAATAGACTGTTTCTCCTTGCCTTATTGACCATCAATCTTAGATCCTATCCTGTCATATTAGAGTTGTTTCTGGGTACAGAAGATAGACCATTCTGGACTGAACTGGTCTGAACTATGTGTGCAATAAGATGAGTTGAACTGTCTTTTCGATGTGAACTTTTAAAGAGAACGCTCTGTTTGCCATCTTAAGCTTAACTAGATGTGTATGATTAGAATATGTATTTTGGTGAAGGACATGCAAAATAGAGGAAATGGTCAAAATAGAGGAAAGCTGTCAATAAAAACAGACTACCCAGCCGGGCATTGGTGGCATCTGACTGTTATCCCAGCACATGGGAGCAAGAGGCAGGTGGATCTCAGAGTTTGAGACCAGCCTGGTCTACAGAGTGAGTTCCAAGACAGCCAAGGCTACACAGGGAAACAAAAACCAAGGACAACCAACCAACCAACCAAAAACCAGACTACCCAAAGCCTATAGTGCCCAGAGCCCTCCTCCTCTTAAATCTGAGTGTGCCTCTGTTTCAAACTCCTTTAGTAAGCGATCAAGAATCTGGACACACCTAGGCCAGACCCTGGCCACCAGCAGCAACAGCTGTTCTCCACGAGGACAGATGTTGAGAACAGGAGGGTTAAACTATCCGTATGTGGAGTGGCCGTGCCACCTGCCAGAACAAACAGGCGGAATCATCAGGTGCCGAAAGGTCAAGAGGCTGGAGAGAGAAAACCAGACTGAGTAAACACAGCCCTGTGCTGACACCATGCCCATACACCAGGGAGACACAGCAGCACGTGCATGCTCAGACGAAACGCGTAATGACCCATACTTCCCGTAACGTCGCGTGGCAGCGTCCAAGGGCCCAGAGGGCTCCATGGCTTTTCTCACGACCGTCTGACCACGATCCATAGTAAGAAGAACTTAGGGCAGCTGTCAGCACAGCACGTATGAGCTCAACTACTATGCCTGTCCCGTTCCCTTCTCTCCCGCTTCCCCTTTAAATCTAAGCTAGTATGCCTTTACCTATGGGTCTCGAAAGTTTGACGCATGGCCACAACACAGCCTTAACAGGGCACAAACAGTCCCTTCCTGAACGTAGGCTTCCTTCCCTCTGAGGCCGCAAACAACAGCTGCTGCAGTAAGCTGTATCTGATGCAGTTGCAAGGTGACAGAACAGGCCTGGGAACACCCTAAACGCACATGGTGGCGTTGTGTGCTCAGGTGCATTTGGGCTGGTAGGGAAAGCAAGATGCGAGTTCTCTCCAGACACGTACGCACGGGGGTGGGGGGCAGAGAGGCTCCTTTCCGTGGCCTTTGAGCTTAGGCAGGAAAGAGACAGGAAGAGGAAAAAAAACTTACAGATGGAAGGACCAAGCAGGTATGTGATGAGGAGGCTGGCAGGCTTTGGGCACGGTAAGCTGTTGAGTTCAGCTGGTAGAACATCCGCCGCCTTGCATGTGTAAGGCCCTGGGTTTGATCCCAACCATGCACCAGATAAGCAGCAGGGACACAGCAAGAGTAGACTTACATTCCAAGAGAAAATTCAGTCTTTGAGACCTGTTAAGTCTCAAAGGTTGTGACCCAAAGGCTAGGCAGACACTACCTTCACTATCCAGATCTGTGACATGAGGCCTGAACTAACTAGCAGAAGAACGGCAAGGAACATGTCACAGGGGTAAAATACTAACGTTAAGAGAAAAGGAACAAAATACTTCCACTGGGTGAAGTTTTTCTTGACCGATCCTGCTTGCTCCAGATTACTCCACAGTCCGGGCCAGAGTTGAATCTCATGCCCAGCCTCGCTCTGTTGGGATGCATTGCCAACTGTGCCATGAGCTGCTAAGGGACGAGGCCCCCGGCGCATCTCCAGAACCTGCGCCTCTCTGCCTCCCGCAGAGCAGACTGGCATCTGTCTGTCTGTCTTATCCTCCAAGCTTTGGAAGGCCCTCTGAGGACCCAGGCGCAGTTAATGGTCTCTTCCCTTTCTGGCTACAAACCCCACCCACTGTCCTGGGGCCCCCCACCCCTGGGCCTCTTCCTTGACCAGTGTTGACAAGAGTTCCCTGTGAGGTCTTACCCAGGTTAGGGCGTGCCCTCATCTGCAGCAGCAGTGACTGATCCCGGGAAGACCAGAGGAGTAAAATCAGGGGGACACAGCGAGTCCTAATCTACGTCTCCTGAGGAGCTGTGTGTACCTGCTCTCAGAGCTCACCTTAACACCACTCCAGTCTCCGTGCAGGCCACAGGAGCCTCTGCTGGAATGTCTTTCTGCATCCTGCCTGGCCTGACTCTAGGTTCCTCCTGCTGCCTCATTCGTACAGCAAACTCCCCTTCGGGGCTCCCTAATCTCTACCACCGTCTCCCAAACGGCTGCAGGGATCCAACAGCAGCAGCCTGACTTCCCTACCCGCGGATCCCAGAACTCCTGACAAAGGTCAAGGCTGGGAAAAGGGTGGGTTCTCTACTCTCCAGATAATTCAGTCCATCGACGCCACTAGAGAGGGGGCCACAGACCCAACCCCAGCATCCTGAGCTCCTCCTGACTCTCAGTAAGTGCATGCTCACAGGCTCTGCACTACTCTACTGAATGGAAAGCAAAGGGAGGTGCTTAGAGATGTACCAGGAGAGCAAAGAGCTGCTGCTCATCCCTTCTCAGCTTTGGGAGGGCAGTTAGAAAGAGTGACAAGCCACAGAGCTGGCCTGCTGCCTGTAAGCTGAACAGCACGTTTGCAGAAACCCATCCAAGTGTTTGCAGCCAAAAGGAGCAAACTCACAACAACCTCCGCAAATGACTTTCTCCACCGTCAACTCTCTAGGGTGAGGCAAGAGGCTGCCTCCCCACCTCAAGCCCAGCCCGGCCCAGCGGCTCCGCTCAGCCAAGCTAACAGCTGTTGGAGGGCTTGAACTCTGCGGCCCCACCCTCTCCCTCGGCTGAATTCCCAAATGGAAACTGGCCCTGCCACTGTCACAGCGAAGTGGCATATTCTATCTAGAGATGATCAATTATTCATCTCTTCGGAGGGTCCTTCCCTCCTGAGGTTTGCTGACAAAGCTGACGTGCAATGCAGAGGCTTTTAGGGGGCCCTAGCGGAGGATGCACGCCGCTGCCAACTTTGGCAGGAGAGTATGCGCACACGTGCATCCTCACTGGCGAGACGCAGCGGTGTGCCACCTTCACAAACCTGAGAAGGCTCACGTATACCTCTTTGAACGACCACACAACGGCAGAGCCGATTCTTGCCGGGGAGGGGTTAGGTGCAATCCTCATGTTACCAATACAGCATTTGAAAGCCTCCTGCTTCCCAACTATCTCAAAATGGGCTGATAGAGATCTTTCGGTGACTGGGTGATGCTCAAAAAAAGCTGAAAGTCTGTCTGCCTTGTCCCTGAGAGACAACCTCTGCTACATTTATTTGCCAGGAGGACTGTGCGAGTTCCTGCCCTCTGACCTGACAGCAAGCCACGTGGCTGCCAAGAGGCAAGGGAAGAGGTTGAAGTGAAAACAATCCTGTTGACTGTCTGCCAGCACCCTCAGAGCATCACGCTCAGCACCCCACACTCACCCTCAATCTTCTCAAGCTCTATAGGCACAGAGCAGAAGGACACTGGGCATGGAGCAGCCAAGTAACATTTCCTGATCACACAGTGCTGCCATTTTTCATCACCGAGTACTCTGAATCTCTCTTCAATAAATAAGTAATCCAGTAAGGCAAGAGAAATTGAAATGCTACAAATGCCCAGATTGCATTAATAGGAAAGAACTACAAACAACCTGGGTGTTCCAGAAATACAGGAGTGGTTTTAAAATGAGGAATTAACATATGTAAAATGTTCTTACTACAGAAACACACACACACACACACACACACACACACACACACACACACGCGAAAGAGGGGGAGAGAGAGAGAGAGAGAGAGAGAGAGAGAGAGAGAGAGAGAGAGAGAGAGAGAGCAGGCAGGTGGAGGGATGGCTCAGAGGTTAAGAGCATTAGCTGATCTTGCAGAAGATCCAGGTTCTATTCCCAGCACCCACACGGCAGCTCACAACTCTAACTGCAGTTCCAGGGCATCTTACCCTCTTTTGTTCTCAGGATTCCAAGTATGCACATGGTACACGTGTTCGGGAAAAACAGTCACACACATAGATAAAAATTAGAAGTTACAGGTCAAGCCTGTAATCCCAGCACTTAGGAGGCCGAGATAGGAAGGTTTGAAGTTTGAGGCCAGCCCGAAATACGCACACAGCAAGACGGCCTCAAAACAGAAGGTAACAGTGAGCCGCTTGCCGCCACCTTACTAGGGATGTAGCTTTAAGCAATTCCTGTACTTCCATTGCCTCAATCTGTACCTTGAGGGGAGGGTAGGAATGCCATCATCCTCACCAAGTCATGGAGGATCGAACAAGCACGACATGTTTACAGCAGCACAGGAATGCATGTGGCACCAGCCGGAACCAGCTGGCACCAGCCGGCACCAGCCAGCAGGCCAGAGAACGGTCATTTTGAAAGCATTTGTGGACTATGTTTAATGTCCAATACATGCCCTGTGGCCCCGTAGTGGGAGAAAGCACGTACACACATGAAATAGCCAGCAGTGCACAATTCACAGAAGCATTAACTATCAGCAGCAACAGGTGAAAAACACTGACACTTTAGAATGTCACCATGTTGACGGAAAAAGACAGGGTCTCGTCTAGACCAAACTGGCCTCCAACTTTCTGTGGGGGAAGGTGACCTTGAACTTCAGGTCCTCCTGTCTCCACCTTGTGAATGCCTCAACTGAGTATGTGTCACCACACCCCAACACCCCATTTTATGCTGGAGACTGAGCCCAAGGCTTGCTGGTTGTACTGAGCTACACACCACCATCTTCAGGGGAAGTTCTCCTGATGGGGAACGGGATGCGGTCTTAAAAAATATAAATAAATAAATTTCAACTTCAAACACTGCCTGACTTAATTCTGTCCCTCGGAACAGTACATAGCCAAACAGAGCTGACCTGGCAGGTACACACACACACACACACACACACACACACACACACACACGGGCTTGGCTCCCGGTGACTGTGTGCACATTAAGCTTCATATATGATGTGTGTACATGTGTGTCAGAGCAAGCACATAGATGTTCTTACAGTTTATTGCACTCAGTTCTCCTTGAGAGAGAAAGGGACACAGCCCCAACAGCAAACAAACACGTGCAAGCCTATGGCTGAGAGAAGCTGAGGGGACGGGACCTGTGGGCTCTGGGTGCAGTTTCTGTGGCTACAAACTGGTCTCTCATGCACGGGTCCAGTAAGAAAGCCAGGGGAGTGCCTGGGAGACGAGAGTGACCAGGAGGAATCTGAAGCCTTCACCCATAAGCCACAGGTGCCATGGCTGCCAACTTCAAACCCCAACCTGTAGCCCTGGCAGAGCAGCTGCCCAGCGGGGCCCCAGCCGGCCACAGCCTCCAGCCAGAGTGGAGGAAATGCAGCCTACCACATCAAAGGACGAGCAAAAGGTAAAGTCTCCAGCACACCATGAGCAGGCCAGACTGTCAGAGTGGTTCCCAGGCACAACAGCACTCCCCACGCAGCCCTGCTATGCAAAAATACAGCCCCAGAGGCGAGCGGCTGGCCACAGGGCCATTGGGCCAGCCCCACAGGGCATGTCCTCAGACTGGGACACTGAGGGCTCAGCCAGGCCCCGCCTAGTACTGCTCACAGCCAGCCTCTCCACCTCCTGCCCCAAACAGCCTTCTTAAAAGGCTCAGGAAACCAGTGAGCAAACATTGTTACCACCACAGTTCCATGACAGAGACAGCCTTGGTGAATGGCCCCGTGACTGTTTCCTGAAGGAACCCCCCAAGCCCCTCAAAACCCAGGGGGCTCGGGTATGTCAGAGGAGCTAGAATGGGGGGGGGGAAGCAAGCAGCCAACAGTCTTGCAGAAAGGTACAAACTGCATCAAGCGAGTAATTCCGGCTTGAATGTAACCTTCCAATGCTTCTGGCTCCACATCAGCTTTGGCAGACAAGCCAAATAAGGCACAAACTAACCAAGCTCAGAGTTGGCGGGTAGCATTGAAGTCGACTCCAACATCAACAGCGGCAATTTCAGACGCCACAGCCTCCCTGCTACCTACCCCTCCCCACTACCCAGTTGTAACTCTTCGGGAGAATAAAGTGCCCCAGTAGCAGAGGGGTCTCAAAGTTATTAACAGGTCTCATCTCTCTCAAATTCTCTAAGAGCTCGCTCGCTCCCCCGTGCATTCCTTTCTCAAGGACTCGAGGGGAGTCATGTTTTCCCACGGGGCAGTCTAGGGATGGTGCCATTGGTGCTTACAAGACGCCTGGGATCCCTACAATGCACATAAAAAGCTGGGTGTGGGGTGCTGGGGAAGTGGAGATAGGTGGTCAAGCATTCTAACCTTCACAGCCATCAGTGAGGTCCTGTCTCAATACAAAATGAATGTGATACTTAAGGATGTTCACTGCCCTAAACACAGACACACAAATCTCAAAGCAACACAGAAGAGCTTTGCCCAGCACCTTCGCCCAACACAACACTGAAAGAGTCTTTCAGTCCACTGATCCCAGGCCAGCGTGCCCTGTTACAACTGGAATCTTTACTTTTATTTCAGATAGTAAAAGACTGACGACATATGTAAATAAGTGAGAAGCTAGGGTGAGAAATACCCCTCTCCCGATAATAATGCTGAGCCTAGGAACTAAGGTTTAAAGAGCTGCATTTCTAAAAAGCACTCGCTACGTATTAGTGAGAACTGGTTCATTGTGATCAGAGAGAACATTGGGGCGCATTATGAGACAACTTAATGGAATAGTAAGATACTCGTTGAAGCCCTTAAATCCCAAGGAAACAGATGGATGAAACTAGCAGACACCCTACCTTATGAGAGTTATGACAACACACAACGCGTACAAATAACTGAATGCTCTTTAAAAGGTTAAAAAGTAGCTGCATCGTCCCCAAGCGAGGACGATGAAACTCCACCTACGAATGCATCAGCCTATTGAACAATCACCTTCCATCTAGCCATACGGAGTTACATATAAACCATTCGTCTCTCCGACAGAGTCAGCATCACTGTTAAGCACCAGGCTACTGTGGCAACAGAGCAGAGTCCTCGTCTCTTGGACCGGCATTTGTTAGAGGCGTCACTGTCCTACATTCACCGTCACTAAAACGTGCAGGAGTGCAGACGCCCATGTCCACGTACCCTGCCTCTGAATATGCAACGAAAGGGCCGCTGACCCCAGACTTGTCCGAGTTGGTCTGCTTTTTGTGTGGTGACTGGCAGACTAACAAAGGCACACACTAGACTCATTACAGAGCCAGGGAGAGTCTGGTGCACATCTCCAGGGAATGAAGCGAGATCATAAGAGAAAGTTCAGGGCAGCTTCGGGGAGTTGTGGAGCTGGGGCTTCCTTTACTCAGGTGCAAGGAGGAGGTGAGCACGCCAAGACCGAGAACGCCTGGTCTGTATTTGGTGCCCTTTTTATTTGAAGTGAGCGGACCTCCAGACAAGCCACGGTGTGCCACATCCCTCAAGCACGCATGACTGTCCAGGCAGGTTGTTTGAAAATCCCTTCCTACCATCCATTTGGCCTTTTAACTCCCCCACTGACCGCAGACACTGCAGACGGCAACAGTAACAGGTGGGGCTTCACTCGGCTTAGCGCAGTTTAAACACTGCAGTACTAGCAAGCCTTGGACAAAATTGCCCGTCAAGACGGGAGGGGTAACAGCAGCACCAGGTCTGCGGTTCCTGCCCCAGCTGGCACGAACGAGGCCTGCGAGGCATTGCTTGAGAGACACAGGTCTGAGAATGCCCAGCAGGGGTAGACAGACAGCATGGCCACGGCCACATGTTCCGAGGAGGTCTGGATCAGCATTGCTCTGGGTCTCCACCCGTCCATGGTGAGACGAATACAGAAGACAGGAGCGCTCACTTCAGAACCTACATCAGAATCGGACACTGCCACACAAGGTAAGCTTGTTTCTTCTAGTTTCGTCCAGTTATCTGTCTTTAATTTTACAAAACGACGTATGATGGGTTAGGAAAAAACTCAGTATGGCTAGTGGATCCAGCAGTGCAGGCAAAGAAGAGTAACAGCTGTTTTGTAGTGCAGTAGGGTGACTGTGGTTAACAATTAACTGTACACTTCCCGACAGGTAGGGGAGGGGCCGCAGAGAAGGCTCAGTGGCTCAGAGCCCCGGCTGCTCTTCCAGAGAAGCCCAGTTCCATTCCCAGCACCTGCACTGTCGCTCCTTGGAATCCAAACCCTCTTCTGGCCTCTGGGCGCTGCGTATACATGGTACAAAGATATGCATGCAGGCAAACACTCAAAAAATTTAAAACGCACTCAGGAGGTAGAGGCAGGTAGATCTGTGAGTTCCAGGACAGCCTGGTCTACAGAAGGAGTTCCAGGACAAGCTCCAAAGCAGAGAAACCCTGCCTCAAACACACACAAAAAAAAACCAAAAAGACTTATAGCATATACCACAAGCCACAGAACTTGAACACGTTCCTCAAACCAGGCTCAAAATCCCACTCACAATGACTCAAACATAAACATAAGAACTACAACTCTTTAAAAGACAGGCACACACCATCACCCCAGATGAGAGAGTATTACAGACAGTTGAGTAACAAGGAAAAAAACAGCCTTCACCAGCGAGATGGCTCAGCAGGAAGAGGCGGCCTTTGCTGGTTTCCAGTCCCAGGGACCCACATGGTGGAAGGGACAGAGTTAATTCACATGGGCTGCTCTCTAATAAATGTTTCTGCTTCAAAGAAATCCATTAGCTACAATGTGTCAGCGGGGAGTCACACACCAGGGCAAGGAGATGGGGCAAACCAGGAGACTGGCAAATCATACATCTGATAAGGAACCATTTGCATTAAAAACTCACACAACTTAGGAATAAAAAGACAGCCCAGTTTACAGATGAGCATGGTAGCAAGGCACAGTGGCCCCCATCTGTATTCTGGTGCTTTCAAGGCTGACGCAAGAGTGAGAATCCACGATCTGCCTGGCTTATACAATGTTACCCTGTATCAACTCCCCACACACACAGGGAAATGCCACATTTACACAGAAAACTTATACATGGTTATTTATACCAATGGTATTCCTAACAGCCAAAAGGTAGAAACTACTCAAACTTGCACCCACTGCTGAATGGGCAGACTAAATGTGGGCTAGCTGTCTAACGAGGCACTCTGATAGGAAGTTTTACACACAGTGGGCTAGCTGTCTAACGAGGCACTCTGATAGGAAGTTTTACACACAGTGGGCTAGCTGTCCAACGAGACACTCTGATAGGAAGTTTTACACACAGGCAGACCTTGGGAATGTGGCGAACAAAAATGAGGGACTCCATTTATGTGAAAATGTCTAGATTAGGCAATCCACAGGCAACGAACACATCCATTAGCGGTGGCCTGGGGCTGAGAGGACTAGGGGAGTCCAGGGAGCTGAGTACTGTGTGCACGGAGCTTCTTGGGGTGGTAAGACACCTTATGAAAGAAAGCGGTATGAGTGGTGCACTCTGCATATACGAAACCACTCACTGAACTGCATGGTTTAAGTGGGTCAGCTTCATGTTACGTGAATTATATCTCAATAAAAGCTTAATTTTAAAAATGTGCTGGGTGCTGGTGGCACACGCCTTTAATGCCAGCACTCTGGAGGCAGAGGCAGGCAGATATGAGTTCAAGGCCAGCCTGGTCTACAGATCGAGTTCCAGGACAGGCTCCAAAGCTGCACAGAGAAACCCTGTCTTGAACCCCCCCCAAAACAAAACAAAACAAACACACACACACACACACACACACACACACACAAAACTTCAGGACAATGAGATGACTCAGGGGTAACTTGACCCACGGGGTAGACGAGAACCAACCCCAGGAATTACCCTCTGACTTACGCGCGCGCGCGCGCGCGCATTTGTGTGTGGGGGGAGGGAGGGGGGTCTTTAGATGGAAATCTTTCTCTCCAATTCCATTAGAGGCTGTTAGGCAGCAGAGGTGGAACACCAGGTCAAAGAGGGGGCAGGGGTTTGGGGGTCACGGTGGGGGGAGACACTTGGAGGGGACACGGGGCGGGGTAAAGTTGGGGGGGCCTGGCTGTGCAGGTGAGCTCATGATTACAAATGCAGGAGCAGCAGTGGAAAGACAGGAAAGTGGTTTCAGCTCCAAGCATTTCTCATTCAGTTACAGCAACAGGAGGCCCCAACCCCAGGGGCCTGGAGGGCGGTTCCTTTCCCACCAAAGATAAACCCCTCACACCTCACCTCAGGGCTTTGAAGGGAGGAAGCGCTCTCAGCAGGGGTGTGGACCAGAAAGCGAAGGCTAATCATTCACTAAAAAAGCTACAAATTACTTTTCTTTTTAAACACCCACCACCTAAGTGCATGGAGATAGCCTAGGGTGCCGCATCCCTTTTGTCTTGTAAAGAGCCCTCCAGCCGCCCTGCACCTGGAGAGCTGTGGGGCGGCCGGACCTGCACCTGCTCTCCCAGGCCACAGCGGGCGCCCGCACACACACATTTCTCAGGTGAGGGATGGGGAGGAGTGTGGCTCAAAGTCCAGCCTCTAACCGAGGGTGTTCCTCCCAGGAAAGGGACAACTGAGCTGGCTCAGGGCGGAGAACCCGTCCCAGGCGGCATTCTCAGGGGCACTAGAGTTTTAAAGTCCTCCCCTCCCAAGCTTCAGCCTTGATCCCAAGCCAACACCAAACCAGCCAGGGAAGGGGTGGGGCACAGGCTAGGCACAGCAGGCGGGAGGGGCAGAAGGCAAGGAGGGCAGTTCCTGGGAACCGGCCGCCCCGCCCCTCTGCCAGGCACTTTAGCTCCAGGCCCAGGACTGGGAGCCAGCTTCGCAGATAACCGACCCCCCTCTGCTCCTCAACTGTCCTGCTGCTGCCATGCCCCAGAGAAGTCATTTTACCGAGCAGGGCCCCTATTATCATAAAAGCAAAAACAAAGCAACACGAACAAACAGACCCACCTCCTCCCATTCAAGTCCTAACCAGGATCAACCCCACTTTGCTTCCGTGGGAAGCAAGATCAGGTGGTTCAGATTTAAGCTAAAAAGACATTTAGAATGGGAAACTTACAATCTAGATTAAAGGACACTTGAAGAAAAAAAAATACTGAAAATAAAAGCCGTGGTGGTGGCACACGCCTTTGATCCCAGCTCTTGGGAGGCAGAGGCAGATGGATCCCTGAAATCGAGGCCAGCCTGGTGCTATAAAAAGTGAGTTCCAGACAGCCTGAGCTACACAGTGAGGCCCGGTCTCAAAAGAAAACAAACGAAACCCCAAAACCTGATAATTAAACCCAGGCCTGATGATTCAGGTTTATACCTGTACCCAGCTACTCGGGAAGCCCAAGGCAAAAGAAAAAAGAAAAAAAAAAAAAAAAAAAAAACAACAACAAAAAAAAAACACCAAATTCAAGTCTGAGGACAGCCTAGGCAACTTAGTTTAAAAGTACATAAATAAATAAAAATAAAAACGGGGCTGGGAACATGGTACCCAATGGCACAGACACCGGCCACATTTGCACATGTCTGCACATGTCTGCAGGTGACTGCAGCCTTTCATCTTACACGCATGAATGTTCTGTCTGCATCACACGCATGCAGGTGCCCGGGAGCATAAGAGTCAGATCCCCGGGAGGTTGTGCGACCCAGCCCAGGTCCCTCTAAGAGCAGCCAGTGCTTGTAACCACCGAGCCACCCGTCCGGACCCCACAGCTCTGCCTATGGCTGTGATCTCAGAAGTGAAGGACACCAGGGTTTCTACTTATTTTCAAATGACTCAAAAGCTACAGGGAGAGGGGCTAGGCATGTGGCTCGGGACCTGCATACAGTTCACACTAAGATGCTGGCTTAATTCCTGGTACCAGGGAGAGATGAGAGGGAAGGAGGAGGCAGTGTAACACAGCACTAACACCTGAGGAAGTGGATGAAAAGAATTCTTCATATTCTTCCTCTAGCTTTTTGGTAACTATGGAATTATGCCAAAACTGCACATTCTTAAAAACGGGGAAGCTAATGGGTGATCCCTAAAGGCCTTCCAGTCTTCTAGATGAGGTTATATTTTCTCCATTTTACAAATGAAAATAATCCAGTGGTCAAAGTCACGGGCTGTCAGTGACCAAAGGGCTCTGAGTTTCAGGATCTTTACTGAAGAGAGTAGGGGCAGGCAGCATTGTGCAGACTCAGGGCTGCCAGAAACCATTGCCAGGCAGAGTCCCCTCCTGCGGTGAGACCCCTCCCTCCCCTCCACAGGGCAGCAACTCTCTTCTGGCATTCTAGATGCCGCAGGCACAGACAAAGGCTCTCACAGAACATCCAGGCCCACATGAAGCAGCTCGCGGCTCAGAACGCGGAGCAGTGGCACAGGATCACAGCCCTCAAAGCCCTCTCTATCCCAGGAAACATCTGGAAAGCTTTATTAGCAAGCTGCCTAAATAGGTCTTGGGTCAGAAGGAGGAAAAATCAAAACCACAACTGCAGACTCAAAGGTAAATTCGTATCAACAAGAACAATATCTGGTACTAGGAAAAAAACACAAAAACAAAAAAACCTGGATCTCAAAATTCTGCAAAATGAGGAAAGTTAATTTCACTTCAAGGAGGTACAGGCGAAAGTGAACACAAGTTGGACAAAAATGAATCATTAGAAATAAAGACTGAAGCAGCCGATTACAAAACAAAATACAGTGACTTTTATACATAAACCTAAGTGATGGCTCTCCAAAAGTCCAACTGAACACACGTCTAGAATAGCCTAGCTGAACCAGGAGGGGAGAAGCTGACCCAGGAGGGGAGAAGCTGACCCAGGAGGGGAGAAGCTGACCCAGGAGGGGAGAAGCTGACCCAGGAGGGGAGAAGCTGACCCAGGAGGGGAGGAAGCTGACCCAGGAGGGGAGGAAGCTGACCCAGGAGGGGAGGAAGCTGACCCAGGAGGGGAGGAAGCTGAACCAGGAGGGGAGAAGCTGAACCAGGAGGGGAGAAGCTGAACCAGGAGGGGAGAAGCTGAACCAGGAGGGGAGGAAGCTGAACCAGGAGGGGAGGAAGCTGACCCAGGAGGGGAGGAAGCTGACCCAGGAGGGGAGGAAGCTGAACCAGGAGGGGAGGAAGCTGACCCAGGAGGGGAGAAGCTGACCCAGGAGGGGAGGAAGCTGACCCAGGAGGGGAGGAAGCTGACCCAGGAGGGGAGGAAGCTGACCCAGGAGGGGAGGAAGCTGAACCAGGAGGGGAGGAAGCTGAACCAGGAGGGGAGAAGCTGAACCAGGAGGGGAGAAGCTGACCCAGGAGGGGAGAAGCTGACCCAGGAGGGGAGAAGCTGACCCAGGAGGGGAGGAAGCTGACCCAGGAGGGGAGGAAGCTGAACCAGGAGGGGAGGAAGCTGAACCAGGAGGGGAGAAGCTGAACCAGGAGGGGAGAAGCTGAACCAGGAGGGGAGAAGCTGACCCAGGAGGGGAGGAAGCTGACCCAGGAGGGGAGGAAGCTGACCCAGGAGGGGAGGAAGCTGACCCAGGAGGGGAGGAAGCTGACCCAGGAGGGGAGGAAGCTGACCCAGGAGGGGAGGAAGCTGACCCAGGAGGGGAGGAAGCTGACCCAGGAGGGGAGGAAGCTGACCCAGGAGGGGAGGAAGCTGAACCAGGAGGGGAGGAAGCTGACCCAGGAGGGGAGGAAGCTGAACCAGGAGGGGAGGAAGCTGAACCAGGAGGGGAGGAAGCTGAACCAGGAGGGGAGGAAGCTGAACCAGGAGGGGAGGAAGCTGACCCAGGAGGGGAGGAAGCTGACCCAGGAGGGGAGAAGCTGACCCAGGAGGGGAGGAAGCTGAACCAGGAGGGGAGGAAGCTGAACCAGGAGGGGAGGAAGCTGAACCAATAGGCTCAACCAGGAGTTCTACGCCTGGGCTACCCAGTGAATCTGAGGCTACTCTGGGCTACACAGCAATAATCTGTCTCAATGCAGTTTAAAGGAATATAATCACCAACAGTGAATGTAAAACACCTGACCAAAATTTTGAAAATATGATGTTCTAGGAAATTTTTATATAGAAATATTGAAAGCACCAAAGAAAACATCTACCAAAGAATTACACCTGTTTGGTTAACTCATTTCTCTCTTATTAAGTTTCCCCGGATATCTGAGGTATCTTACTCCTCCACTTATTTTTCCACATCTGCAGACAGGAATCTAGGGGCTCAAGACTGGCCTGTTAGCCAAGTCACCTATCCAGACATGAGTCCCGCAGCCTGGTGTCCCCAGGAAAGCAGCTTGGAAGAGTGTTAAAATATGACCCTGATGGGGATGGGGGGTCAGCAGGGGGCATGGGAAGATGGGAGGGAGAGGGAACTGGGATTAATATGCAAAATAAGATTGTTTCTAATTTACATAAAAAATTTAAAAAAATATGCCCCTGAGGCAGCTCTGACCATAGTCAGATGTGGGCATTTCTGCCCCTGCACCCCCTAGTTACCTATGCAAAAGTGCTCCAAAAGCCAGCAGCATCTCACCTGAAAGCATGTGTGACATGCAGAGAGCCCCAGGCCCTAGAAAACGAACCAAGGGCCCCGGTCATCTGGGTTAGCAGTGAAACACCAGAAGCCTGTGAGACCCCTTCTTGCCCAAATGCACTTTAATTCCTGTTTCCTAAAGTTGTACCCATTTTCTGTTCTGACTGTCACAGCTTGGGGTAGGGGGCAGCTGACAGGGCTCGATGTGACCACACAACCGTAATTTAAAAGCTTAGTACAGTAGGGGCTGGCAAGACGGTTCATTGAGTTAATACCCGCTTGCTGCTAAACCAGAGGAATTGACTTTGATCCCTGGGACCAACACGGTGGAGGGAGAAAGACTTCCAAAAAGTTGTCCTCCAACTTCTATACGTGCCCTCACACAGATGTTTAAAAGGTTTGCAGAATAAAGGCAAAAAGTATTACCTCAGGAAATACTACAAAGATCTTTTAAGAAAGTGTTGATACCAATATATGAAGGTCTCTGAATAAAATTAGCAAAAAATAAAGTAAAAAAACCACATTCACATATGAAACTATCTCAACTAAATGTAATTTTAAAAAAATCGGACTTTTTATATCATTTTATCTCAATTAGACAACAGTATGTACAGTAAACTTGTAGGATTTTGATAATGGGTAAAAAATTTCAATGAAGACATAAAATGAAAAAGACTCTTCTATAAAGACCAAAATATTGATGAGTAATAAATGGGGGGGGGTCAGAATACCTTTCTGCTTACTGGATTTTCCTTTTCTGCAATGAATCTACATACTTTGTGACAAACAGCAAAAACTTTCAACTGTTTCCAGAGTTTGGCCAGATCTGAAGTCTAACAGCTTTTACACTTACTCTCCTGCATACACACACACACACACACACACACACACACACACACACACACACAAAAAGTGTTTTCTCCGGGGGGCACCCGCAGGTCTGACAAGGAGGGGCTGACAACGTGAACTACCCACTGAGAAAGCCCCTTCCTTCTGTGGCCCAATAATGAGGGGGAGGCCCCAGGAGGCTGAGGAGCTGGATGAGCAGGGCTCTCACAGGCTGGCAGAGGACATCGGCCTATCCATCACCCATGTGCACAGACAGGCTTGGCCAGTCAGAGATCTGAGCCTGTGCTGTTCAGGGAGGGTAATGTGGGCACAGGGAGGCAGAGTAAAGCAAGCTTCCTCCTCCAGGTCTGAGGGCCCGGCACCACAGGCCTCTGCAGGAATGCTCTGCCCTGGGAGGAAGCATATGGATCAGCTCCACAGGTTCAGTGTCATCTGTCAGTTCCTGCACTGCGCCCTGAGGAGGCAGCTCCTCCAGGCCTGGCAGGGACACTGCGGTGGCTGCCAGAGGCCCTCGGTCAGTCCTGGGGCCACCTGCACACAGCATCTCGCCCAGCCGGTTGGGCGTGGAGATGGACCACTGTGCTCACAAGCAGGACCGGGTGGGAGCTCACCACAGTACTCACACCTCCTCCCCAAACCCCAACATTCCTGGGTGTACCCCTGCTTTCGGTTGTGCCCAAGGATTTAGAACAGACGAGCGAAAGGTTAGAGAAATCTTTCCGAGTCTGCTGCCCTGCTAAAGAGAGGCGGGCCTCCCAGACACAGGAAACACCACAGCCCGTGGGAAAAAGAGGATCTGTTCACATCTCTACCCCCATCTTCACCTTAAGCACATCGAGGCAGACAGCCTGGCCCCTGCTTCACAGCCGTGAAGTCCCTGCATATCTAAGCCTGCGGGCTCCACGAAGCCCTCTGCTCACGTGCCTCGGGAAATCTAGCATGGCTAGGTGAGAACCTTAGCTCTTGGGGCAGCAGAGACCAGGACTTGAGCATCGGGGCTGATCAACTAGCAAGAGCATGCCACAGAGAGGCACACCAGCACAGCCACGCATAGAAACAGCCTTTCCACGCTGGCAAGATCAGTTAGGGAAGACAGCACTTACTGCCAAGCCTGACGATCTGAGTTCAATCCCCAGGACCCGTGGGATAGATCGAGAGACCCAACCTGTCCGCTGTCCTCTGACCTCCAGAAACTAGCCCACATGCGTACACAAACAAAAACCCCAAACGCCTCTCATTTCCAGATTCCCAACAGAAGCTAAAGGTACAGTAGCCGTGGGGAAGACTAGCACCCGGACAGGCAGAGATTTGGGTGGGGATGGACTCTGGCACAGAACAGCAGGAAGTACGACGCTACCCTGAGCAAGGTTCCTGGGCAGAGCTGTGTGCACACCTCACCAGCAGCCTCCCAAGCTGCGCTTCCTCCCCTGGTGAAACCTCTCCTCTGCAGCTGGAGGGCCCCTTTGATCTGTGCTACCTTTTAGGCATCCGGGAAAGGACAGGCCAGGTCTCCCAGGATTAGAACTGATCAGGGTGAATGAGAAGATGGGTACTGGTCATTATGGGTGATTAGGAGGTGTAGACTCCTCCCTTAAGTGCCCTGTGGGAAAGTGGCCCAGGACCCTCGTTTTCCTGCAGAGGCAGAGAGGGAAGGGCGCCCATCTGCTACCCAGATCCCAGCCTCCAGGCTTGGAGCCAGAGCTGCCCCAGGCTCCACTACTCCTCCACTACTCCTGACCTTGGCCCAGGCAACACACTTTGAAGACGTGAAGCTCACGGTCTCTCTCACCAATTTGATCCCACAAGCATTTATTAAAAGCATTTACTGCATGCGAGGCTTTGTGCCAGGTGCCGGGGATGAGAAATTGATGAGTACCCTACCACAAGGGACCTAGACCCAAGCACTACAGTATTGCCACAGAGAGACAGAGACAGGGGAAGCACCACAGACAGCTGATAAAAAACAAAACAGGTATTTCCAAGGTGCCTTCAGCAAGGAGCTAAAGACACAGCAGCTGGGACCGAGAAGCCAGCTTAGCAGGGAAGCTATGCAAGCATAGGGCCTGTGTTTAACCCCAGCCCCCACACTGAAGGGCCAAGTGGCCATGCATGCCTCTAACCCCAGTGCCAGTGGGGTGCGGACGGGAAGACTGTTGGGGCCTACTGGCTACCAGCTTACCTTGTGTTGAGGTAAGAGCAATAGAACAGGACGGCTGATGTCCTCTGGCCTCTACAGGCACACACATGTGAGCACGCACACGCGCACGCACACACTCACCCAAGGGCGAGTCCAGTTGTATGGGGCCCGCCTGGAACCAGCCTAGCCATTAGCACTACCACAGTGGAAGCCACCGGGCTTAAACACTGCATTCCCAACAGCAATGACAACGAAGGACGTGCAACAGACGCAGACAAACCGTAAAGCTCTAGTAGAAACCCAGATGGCTAAGGCAGAAGGAAAGATGCATTTCCCCGGGACACAGGGGCCGAGCATCTTTAATCCCAGCACTTGGGAAGCAGAGGCTGGTGGATCCGAGTATGAGGTCAGCCTGGCCAACAAAGTGAGACCCTGTCTCAAAAACTAGGAGTGGGGTGGGGTGGGGAGGGGGCAGGGACAGAGATACTCTTCCCTCTGCCCTCAAATCTCTAAGTCCTTCAGATTCTCACTGAAACACCCAGCATTTCTCACGGAAGTTGACAAGTCTTTCACAAGCCGTATTTTGGCAATGAAAAAAGGTAACCAAAAAAAAAAAAAAAAGACAACTATAAATAAACTTTTAATTTATGTGTACCTGTCTGTGGAACATATGCAGTGTTATGTGGATACCCACAGAGGCCAGAAGAGGATGTAGAGGATTCCAGGTCCCTGGAACCGGAATTGAACAGTTGGGAGCCATCCATGTGGGTGCTGGGAACTAAACTCAGAACCTCTGGGAGAGCAGTGAGTATTCTCAACCAGTCTGAGCCATCTCTCCAGCCTCATAAGGGTTCTTTTTAAAAACCAAATTATTCCATTAAAGCAATGGAACAAACAATCAGGAATTTAAGTGAAGAGAACCTCAGAGGCCCTAGAATACCAATGAGCACGTGAGACACTTCATGGAAATAGAACTGCTGAACACACTTAAAACTTACACGAGGCAGCCTGGCGTTGGTGGCGCACGCCTTTAGTCCCAGCTCTCAAGAGGCAGAGGCAGGCGGATCTGAGTTTGAAGCCAGCCTGGTCTACAGAGCGAGTTCCAGGACAGTCTCCAAAGAAACCCTGTCTCAAAAACTAAAACAAAAAGAAACCAAAAACCTTATACTAGGGATAATGGGGTCTCTCAATCAATTCAATCCTTGCTTCATGCCGTATGTAAAAATAAATTTCACCTTAAAAATGTGGTGGTACACGCCTTTAATCCCAGCACTCGGGAAGCAGAGGCAGGAAGAGCTCTGAGTTCAAGGCCAGCCTGGTCTACAGAGAGAATTCCAGAACACTCAAGGCAATACAGGAGAAACCCTGTCTCAAAACAGAAAAAAAGAAAAAAGATGTGGAAATCTAAAACAGAACAAAAGTTCAAAAGAAATCATACTTAATAAGCTACATCTTACCCGAGACACAGAAAACAGCAAAACAGAAAAACTCATGAAACCCAGAGACTTGCTGGAGGGGTGATGGCTGGATGCTTTAAGCTCATGCTCAGGACATGCAGGGCTCTGGGTTCAATCCCAGTCACTGAAACCACAAACCTATATGTTTGCAAAAGTGTGTGCCAGGTTTAATGTCAGCAACATTAATTTTGTGGAACAATAGAAATTAAGAGCACATACCGTATGCAACACGTAATACGAAGGAAAACGCAGGACAGTTAGTATTTTAAGGCATTCAATTTCGCTTCTAAAAACTTTAAATCACCAAGTTGACAAAATTTAGTTTTAAAAAGGTCATTTGAGTCTCCTTTACCTCTATAGTGTAACTGTGTGTGATGTGTTCACGCCGCCGTGTGCACATGCCACAGGGTGCACACACGCATGCCACCATGTGCACGCACGAAAAACAGCAGCAACTTTCGGGAGTTAATTCTATTTCCACCACGAGTTCCAGGGATCGAAACTCAGGCCACCATCAGGCTTCAGCAGCGAGAGCCTTTGTCCACTGAGCCATTTTGCTGGCCCTCAGGAAACCTTTTGTGGGAACAACATGGTAATATCCACTTAAATGCCATTTTAGGTCAGGTGTGCTGGTGCACACTTTAGCCCTAGCATTTGAGAGGCAGGGGGATTTCTGTGCGTTTGAGGCCAGCCTGGACTAACAGAGTGAGTTCTAGGACAGCCGGGGCTACACAGAGAAACCCTGACTCAAGAAGAGTCGTGAGCACCTATCAATGGCAAGCAAGTTAAAGAATCTGTAGTATTAAAACTCAGCGGCTGTTTTTGTTGCTTTTGGAGAGCATCTTACTGCATAGCCCAGACTGGCCCTGAATTCTTCATCTCCCTCCTAAATGCTGGCATTAGAGATGGGTCGCCAGGCCTACTTTCTGCAGAAAAGGCTAAGATAGCCACACTGAAAAAGAAAAGTGTTCTCAGAATATTTAGTAAATACATGGGTATGGCTGAGTGGAAATTAAACTGAAGAAGTTTTTGGTTATTACAAAAAAAAAAAAAAAAAAAGGAGACAGACCTGAGTTTCCAGTTACATGGTTTTATATTATTTGATGCCTTTAAATGGAAAAGGACTATTTTTTAAAAATCAGAAATGGCCAGGCAAAGTGGTGCAAACCTTTAATCCCAGAACTCGAGCTTTAAGCTCAGAACCCAAGCTTTAATCCCAGAACCTGAGAAGTGCAGGCAGGCAGAGCTCCGAGTTCAAGGTCAGCCTGGTCTACAGAGAGTTCTAAGGCATCCAGAACTGCATAGAGACATCTGGTCCACCCTTCCCCACTGATTAAAAACAAGTTTCAAAGATGGGGCTGGAGACACGGCTCGGCACCTGAGAGCATTTGTTGCTCTAGCAGAGGAACCGGAACACAGACCCCAGCACCACGCGGTGCCTCCAAACCATCCAGAAACCTAGCTCCAAGCTTCAATGCCCTCCTCTGACCTTGGAGAGTGCCAGGTACACATGTGGACCTTATCCATACATGCAAGCAAAACACACAAAACAAACAAATCTGAACAAGAAAAAATGCAGAGCATGGAAAAAAAACCATAGTATGGAAGAAATGAAATGCAGTTAGCTACACATACGTTATGTGAACAATTTAAAAATGCATCTGACTGAAAACACCTGGTTTAAGTGTTCTAAACCAACAGGCACAGGACAAAGAAAAGCCAGGAAGCCAACACCCATCTTCCAAGACGGCAGGGAGACCTCGTGGCTCAACCAAGTGCGTGTGACTGACTCCAAGAAAGATACCAAACCATATGGTGTCATGTACCTTTTCACATCCTAGGAGAATGGAATTATTTCAGCTCTATTACTTAAAAGGGCACCAATGTATAAGGAAAACGTCCCACTGCACTGTGTGAAGTTACTGTCATTCTATTACCAACACAACAATGAAAACACAAACGCTACAAGTTAATCTCATAATGTAGGCAAGTCAGATAGTGTTAACACTAAGTCATCTTGTTGTTTTTATAAAACGGACAAGGAAAGAATATTATGTAATCTTTAAGCCATGCTCAATAGGTTTCAAAATTAGCCACTTCTAATGGGAAAAAATTAAAGTGGAATGAGATCATTTCTTTCATATGACATACAAAGAAATCGCATAGCCCCAAGACCTCCATAATCCACAACACCATGCTTAAAAGCAAAACACTAGTCATTCACTTTAAAGTAAGAAGAGAAACAATTGTCACTAAGAGAAAGATGCTCTCAAGCCAATTAAGTACCTAGCAAATACATAACACAGGACACATGTCCCCAACTCCGTCCATCAGGAAACATCAGCTCCTGGGTCAGGCTCTTGGCCCGATTTATCCTGGCTACCCGACTCAGACTTACCACTAGAACTAATGGACAGAGCTATGAACGGTTTGTTTACCCATGAGCTCGCTCTGCACGTGCAATGTGCTCTTAAGTGACACGGTGGCAGGCTGCCTATCACCCAGGGTGAACATCTCGGCTCCATTCACCCACACCACACTGGGACATGGGTCAGAGAATGAGATCTGTACAGGTACTCCAGTTAACTAAGTGACCACAATGTGACTTGCCAGCAAATTCCCTCCCCTGCCACCCTCAATTGTTTTTTTTTTTTTTCAAAGAATTGTTATTGGTATAATTTTTTAAAAATAGAATGAAGGACTAGAAAAGGACACAGGCTTTTATTTTTAACTCAATATTGGAGACCGGCATCAGCTTAAACACCCTGGTGTAAAATGAAGCAACGTTGCTAAGTCACACTGGGTAGGGACTTGCAAGGTCCCCTGCCCTGTGCCCTCTCAGTGGCCCCTACCTGTGCCAGAGCAAGC
The DNA here is from genome assembly GCA_030556225.1 of Cricetiscus sungorus. Classification (NCBI taxonomy): domain Eukaryota; kingdom Metazoa; phylum Chordata; class Mammalia; order Rodentia; family Cricetidae; genus Cricetiscus; species Cricetiscus sungorus. Next base: position 857,063 of record JANBXA010000202.1, on the reverse strand, counting down.
ACACAGGTAGGTCTGCGAAGGTGTTTAAAGGTGTCCCTTTAAACAGGCAGAGGACACGTGAAAACACCCCAGGCCCAAAGCCAGCATCTAATGCCACACTACGGCACACCCTGACTTAGCTCAGTGCCACGGAAACTCAACACTGAGCAGGGCAAGTCATTCCAGAAGCCACATGTTGGTTATGTAAGGTGTGTCTCTGAGGATTTGCCACAGTGTACATAGCAAGTTTTTTTCCTCCTTCGGATGCACTAAACTTCAGTTAAGAGCTTAAAATGCCATGCCTGCCTGCAGCCCAGGCTCTCTGGAGGCAGAAACAGGGAATCCATGGAGCCAGCTGGCTGCTGAGGGGCCAAACCAGCAAGCTCTAGGTCCCACCGAGGAGCTCTGACTCAATATGTAGAGGTAATCAGGTGGCCGTGGCAGCAGCGGTGCACGCCTTTAATCCCAGCACTCAGGAGGCAGAGGCGGGAGGATCTCAGTGAGTTCGAGACCAGCCTGATCTACAGAGTTCCTGGTCAGCCAGGGCTGTTACACAGAGAAACCCGGTCTTGAAAAATAAAAAATGTAGAGGCAGAGTAAGGACGACAAAGTAAACCTCCAGCCCCTGTGTACACGCACACACGTGCACACGCACCTGCAAAGATGAGAACGCAGGCACAGGAAAGACAAGACTTCAAGGATGAGAAGAGAAAATTCCGCCCCTGTGACTTGCCCAGAGCCTCCTTCTGAACATCACACTTTAGTAATCGCTGAGCTCACAGATCGGTCCCAGGGGACAGGACGTTCAATCCTGTGCAAAGTCTGATGATCTGATCTTAACTTCCCAGACTCTCATCATCTGGATGCAACCCACAGGTATTGGAGACACAGAGCCAAGCTAATGAGGGAACTGCCTGACTACACTTTCTGCAGTCAGGAGAGCCTCAAGGCCGCTGGGGTCTGCTGCCCTCCACCACGGGCATCAGAGTCCCTGGGGCCCAGACACTAACGTCCCCCTCTTAAAAAGCTGCTCTAGATAATTCTAACATACAGCAGGGGCCAAGAGCTGCTTAACTAGTTAAACCAGAGGGACTGGTGGCTGCAGACTCTCAAGACAAGCTGAAGCAAGGCCCAGCCTGTCGTGGTGGGAGTGTCTAGGGTGGCTTGTTCTGGCACCCACCCAGCTCCGCCTCCATGTCCCACATCCCCAGACCTCAGTGGGAGACCTAGCGGGGAGCAAAGGAGTCATTCTAATACTGTGTGTGTGTGTGCCCGTGTGCGTGTGCGTGCGCGTGCGAGTGTGTGTAACACACAAGCCTTTCTAAGCAACGTAGGGCTCATGAAGCTGGACAGGGAACCCTGGGTTCTGGCTCCTAGCCAAAGAGTTCAGACTGGTCTCCTTGCCAGGACAGCCCCAAGACACACGCCACTGCAACCACACAACCCCAGAGCTAAGCCCTAACTACTACCCAGGGGCCAAATGATGCCTCTGGGAGCCCACAGCTGGAAAACAGGAAACCAGTGAAAAATAAGAGGCCAGGCCATAGGGCAGAGGTAAGCAGAGAGCTTAAGTGCAGGATAAGAGTAGATTCACGGGCAGTGAGGCCAGTAAAAAGGGAGAACCCACACGCCAGCACTATTAGCTGGGACCCCCATGCCACCTTCTTCTGTCTCAGTCTGGAATAGGAACCCATACCCAAAGTATGAACCAACACACGGTTTTATCTTGGCCAGGCAGTGCCACGGCACTCTTCCTAGATGTTCTGACCCAAGGCAAAGCTTGCTCAGATTAAAGCATTAGTGGTGGGACCAGGGGCGACCGAGCCCTAAAGAATATCCTAGTGTAAGAAAGTAGGATAAGGATATGCTGAGAACCCGGCGCCAGCTCTTGGGCATCTGAAGTGAAGGAAACTATACTTGCACTGTAGTCCATCAAGCTGACTGATTACTCTTCAAAGATGCTTAGTTGGAAATGTTTCGGGTCCAGAGCTAAGTTATCTTGAGCCATCCTAGCCCCTAAATAGCCGTTTGGTTTATTGACCACCTCTGAGACTGAACATCCAGTGACTAGGTACATTCTTTTG
>JANBXA010000202.1:600000-850000 GCA_030556225.1 Cricetiscus sungorus | reverse complement strand
CCATGAGGCAGAGCGTGGGAGCCCAAAAGCAGGACAGCCTGGTGCTCTCAGGCCCGGCCACTCTTCTACCCAGGCAGCTGAGGGGAGGAGACAGCACCGGGTAGTAGGCTATGGCATATTCCCCGGAATATCATGGGTAAACGACATGAAGTTTAACATGCAGTAAACCCACAAGTTGAGCTCATCAAGCTCAGCTCTGTGCGTGTGCCAGGCACTGTGTGAACCCACACACCCGGGTGAACCTGGCAGCACTTAGCACACAAGGAGACATAAGCATCATTTCCTCTGGCTGCCGGACACCACTGAGCCTTGGGGCTTACCCCGCCTACCCCTGTCCCGTGGGAACTTGTACACACACACACACACACACACACACACACACACACACTCTTTACCCTGACCATAGGACCAGGAGGAGCTCTTCTACAATGACCCAGCAGTAGATTGGGCAAAACTCTCATTCATCCCCCCCAACAGGGACACCTGAGAAAATCGGATTTGCAGCAGAGACAAAGCCAAAAGCAGGAGCTCAGACCTGAGCACTGGAGCACCATGGCCGAGAGGAAGCCAGGGTTCTCAGGCAGACAGTGCACCAGAGGCAAGCAGACACCTGCTCAGAACAGTGGGTACCAGACACTCCTGCGAACCTGCGAACAGGGAAAGCCAAGAGCGGTGGGTTTTCCCCAGCACTGGAGCTGGGGTGCCTTCAGAACAGATCCCAGGGCAGCACAGCGCATGACAGGAGTTCAAAGTATACTAGCAGAGTGCAAGGAAGCAGGTCTACCGAGGAGAGCCATCACCCCAGGCAGGCGGGAGGGGGGCTTGAGAGAGTAAGCAGACAAGGGAGCTTCTCCCTCCCTGAGCCCATCTGTCCCCACCCTTTGTCCCGGCCCATCGGAGTCTGCCTCACAATGGCAACATCTCCAGTGCCTATACTTCTGAAACAGTGTCCCCAGTGGCTGCAGCTCCCCCAGCCAGCAGCCGGTGGCCAAAGGAAGCGGAGGTGGGGAAACTGGGCTCTGGCTCCCAAGAAAGGACAGTGTACGTGAGCCAACGTGAGCTCAGCGCTCTCGGCATGCACAGGATCACCAACACTTGCACTTGCCTGAGGGTCTCCCAAGTGGCTACCAACAACTCCCAGCCTCACCCAGCACGCCAGCTACCTCAGCTGAGGTCACCTGGCTCTTCCTCCCTAAGAAACTGTTTCTAAAGCAAAACCCGTGTCCTTCCCCCAACACTTCCTTGGAAAGAGGCCAGGGACTAACCCCAGCCTTCAGATCCACCTTGAAAGCCTGCCCAGGAACCCCCAACCCACACAGGAAGAAAGCCCCACCCTTTCAGTGCCACCACCCATGGAGATGGCAGAGTGCCATTTCCAGCACCTTCTCAAGGCTTCCCCCAGCTTTCCCAGGAAGCAGGAGGAAAGACTAACAGCATGCTGGGACATTCACAGCTCGCCCACCTGCTACCTAAGCAACCGGGCTCCGGGTTTCCTCTGTGCTAGGGAGAGCCCCTCTGGGCCTGGCCTGCCCACCGTTCCCCATCACTTCAGCCTCTGCTCTTGAGAGACAGCCACACTGCTCTTCCTGTCCCCAAGTTAGAGGACACTGCTGAGTAATTCCAAACTTAAGGTGGGCCCCCAGCCCTGTAAACTGGGCCAACCTAGAAGGGTTAATCATGGCTTCTTAGTGAACAGAGTCTCCATTCCCCTACCAAATGCACACCCCACCCTCTGAAACCCCATCTGGAAAGGATAAGAGCCTCCTTTTCTGCTTCCCCCACACCTGGGGACACTGCCTTCCCAGTCTCCCAGACACCAAGTGGCACAGAATACAGCAGACACCCGCCAGCTTCCCAGCCATGATGTTGCATCAGCCCCCACCCTACCAAAATATCCTCACCCCCACCACCTCCTCTCCTCTCTCCAGCCATCTCCATGGTGACAGCAGCATGACTAATGACACCCTATCAGCTTCAGACACAGGAGTGCAATTCTCCCTCCCCCTTACTGTCTTTCACCCCCTTCCCCGCGACGCACCCCGGGGATTTCTGCAGATTGGATGCAAACCAACAGTGCCAGGGTCATTCTCCAGAGATTTCCAGGGGCAGGGGTGGGGAGCAGGTTGCATGTCTTACACACACACACACACACACACACACACACACACACACACACACACAGTTCAACAAACCAAACCCCAACTGCACCCAAACCATCCAGCTGAGAAAGCAAAAAGAATCCAAACAAAACCCACACAGGCCTGAGAATTCATTGGCCGCCCACACTCCCGCTGCCCCTCCCCCTCAGCTGCTGCTACGACACACACACACACACACACACACACACACACACACAGAGGAGATTAAGGGATCGCTAGAGGACACCCTTTATTTATATCCAAACACTTCACCCCCACCACGCGCGCGCACACACACACACACACACACACACACACACACACACACACACACACACGGGCGCGCGCGCGTGCACGCACAAACGCAAAGCACGCAGGGTACCTTGACAGTCGCCCCTTGTGCCCAAGGCCCCGTTCCTTCACCAGCCTTTATTTTCACCTGCAAAACAAGCCAAAGACACCGGTGAAGCAGACTGGAAGCAGGCAGGCCGCAAAGCGGTCCTGCACAGGCCCCAGCGCCCTGGAGAGGAAGGGGCCTGGGAAGAAAGGCTGGACGGGGCCGGCTTCCTGCTCCAGCTCCTGCCGAGCGCCGCTGGGCCCCTGCGCCTTCCACTGTTTTGTTTTGCTGCTCGGATCTCGGGCCTCTCTAGATCCCGGGGCCCCGCTCCCGGCCTGCACGCGCGCGGCCTCCCCTCCCCTCCGGGCCCTGCGCTCTACCTCGGCCGGCCTCCTCTACTGCATCGGCCGCCGCCGGGCCTCCCATTATCCCCGCCGAGGGAGCGCACCGAGGGAGGCACTGCAGAGGCGGCGGCCAGCTGCCGGCTGCTCCCGCCCCGCCAGGCTGGTGTGTGCGAGGGGGCGGCGCGCGCGCCAGCCAATCCCGCGCCCGGCCCTCCCCGCTCAGGACCTGCCCAGCAGCCAGGCGGGGGCCTTGGTCGTGGAAGCCATAGCCACAAGGGCTGCCTCCCAGGCAGGACGGGAATCCCGGGGCACCCCCCACCAGCAACCAGCGCGCACAAGGCGCCCCCTGCACCACCCGCGGGTGCACCGGGAACGCAGGGGTAGGTGGCACCCCACACCGGCCACCCCCAGCCAGCCAAGAGCTGGAGCTTCAGTCCTCCAAGGACTCCAGGACAGCAGGAGCTTCACACACACACACACACACACACACACACACACACACACACACACACACACACATATACACACACACACACGCACGCACGCACTTGCACACCACACACACGCACACACACGCACCCGCTCTGCAGACTGCAGATGAGTGGAGTAACTCACCGAAGGTGACGCGGGCGGCTAGAACTCAGCGGAGCTTAAACTCCCAGCCAGGTCTGTCCCCTCTAAAGACCATACCCTTCACCATTCTGTAGCTCTGCTGCCCTGACCTCTAGCAACCGAGTCGGGAAAATGGGCTTGTAGCCAATACTTTGTACTTCCCTCCCTGGCGCCCACCTCAATACCCAAAGACCACTCTCGATTGGTGCTGAAACCGTGCCTCAACCTTCCAAACCCCACTTCCCCCGCCCCCGCCCCAGCTCCCAGACCAAGAGTCCCAGTCTAATCCCCTAAGTACAAGCAAACCAGAAGCCAGAAGGGTGAGGGGGAAACCGCAGGGTCCTAGCCGTTCACAACCTGTATTTAATTCCAGACACCTCTCCCGTCTATTCCATCCCCCCTCCGAGGGGAAGGAAGCTTCCACCTCACTACACTTTGGTGCCCACACATGCTGCCCCTAGCCCTGGGAACTCACCTCTCTCAGCCTCTCTTTGGTCATCTGTAGAATGGAGCCAGCAGCCATTTCATACAGCTGTGAGGCCCCGAGAGGGCACAGAGCCAGCTGCCTGACACAAGGTAGCTGCTGCCGCCGCCTTGCAGTGCGGTGCATTCCTGCCAGAGCTCAGGGCGCCTTCTCATTCTCACAGATGAATAAGCCGAGAGTGACTCAGTGCCGAGCACGCCTCTGCTCCAGTGACTGGCTCTGTTACCCCCCCACCACGTGGGCAACTGTGCCCCGCCCCAGGGCCCCCAGTGGGTACTCAGAACCAGAAGAGCTGCCTCTGAGACAGCTCAGGGCCCACACTTGCCTCCCCTTTGGGACAAAGGGCAGTATTACCAGGTCCCTCCCAGAGCAGGAAGGCAGGCGGATGACGGGATAGGGTAAGGAGCAATGTCCTAATGCCCTACATCAGAACTTCAGGTGACAAACTGTTCCAGATTTGGGTCTGTTTGGGTTTTCTGCAATTTTTTTGTGGGGGGGTTGACAAGAGTTTCTCTGTGTTAACAGCCCTGGCTGTCCTGCTAGAACTTGCTCTGTAGACCAGGCTGGCCTCGAACTACCCGATTGGAATCCACCTGCCTCTGCCTCCCCTATAAGTGCAGGAATTATAGGCTTGCACCACCACCCAGCTAGCTGTGTCCGTGACTTTGAACTCACTTGAGCAGCCTAAATGAATCCTCCTCTCTTGGTTTCCTAAAGCCCCGTGTTGTAGACTCACCCACCCCACAGAGACAAGCACAGCTCGGATAGTTATCAATTAATACTGTCACTACTATGGCTCCCACGGTGTATCAGCTCCCTCCCCCCCCCCCACGCACCAGGCCCTGTGCCAATCACCCCGTAGTATCATCTCAGACCTAGGGATGCTGAACAATTTGTCCTTCAAAACTGGTGGGCTGGAATTCAATCCCAGACCCTTCCCATCCCCTGTGACCCCCTTTCTCTGCAAGCCCAGGGAGATAAAAAGACAGCTGGGTCACTGAACGTGGCCACTTCTGTCAAACAGATCTGAGAATACTACCTTTCCACTCTCCCCAAAGCTGCTTGACCCCTCCCCCGCATGCTAATGTACTGCATGGCCGAATCCAAACAGTGCTTCCCCCAGCCAGGTCCTCAGTCACCAAGCCTCCCCAAGTGTAGCCAGGCTCCTCCCTGCCCCAGAACAACACATTGCCTCTTCTGTCACATCCTACCAGTTATTTTGTTTCCCACGTGGGTGGGGCCCTGCCTTCCCCACTTTCCTAGGCTCTGTGCAGAGCTGGAATGTGCTGAGCTGCCTGCGCCCTGCCTCAGAAGTGTGGTGTGGTGGGGGCGGGGCACTGAGATGGTGAGCCCCTCTCTCCTGGTCAGACTTCTAGAGAGGTCTAAAGCCTCCTGCAAAGGCGGGGCCTACGGTTGTGAACTACGGACCAGCACGCCTCTTCAGTTTATGGAATTCTGGAGCGGAGTTCCATCTTCCATACTAACTCTGTGGCCCCCAACTTCAGGTATCACCCTGCCCTCCAGCAGCCACTGGCTAAACGAGGGAGCTTGCAGCCCCCAAGGCAGCCAGCTTGCTCCCATCCTCACCCCACTGTGTCACGGCTTGAGAGGCACGGGATGCCTGTCAGAACCACTGAGCCAGGACAGTTCCTTTCCCGTCCTTCGCCCGTCTTCCTATACGTGGGACTCACTGTGACCAACGCAGAGGTGCTGGGGACCCTCCGCACGAGGGCAACGGTCCTTCCCCAGTCTCCACTTGGGCCTCCTAGCCTCCTACTGGCTGCAGAAATGAGGCCTCGTGGAAGAAACGCTGACAACCTCGCAAGTGTGGCTATCCATAGGCCACACTGACACAGACAAACAGAACTCAGGCGCACTGGGAAGGGGAAACTGCAAATAAACCCAGTGCCGGCCTTGTGGAGCCCAGCAGAGGGGCTCACACAGGGCATTATATTCAAGTCTCAAACCAGCAACAGGCCAGGAGTTTCCATAGCCACCCATAGACAGACGATCGTGTGGCGCACACCTTGCCCAAGGCCACTCAGCCCCACGGGACCCAGGACTCCTGTCCTTCGAGTGTACACGGGGCACACTCATAGTCCTACAATGCTCAAGTCCATCCACCTCTTCCAAAGCGACAAACCAGAGAGGCCTCTTCCTTGCCTTGTCCTGAACAAGGTTCTTCTGCACAGGGCCCTTCCTTCCTTGCTCAGTTGAAGCCCACCTCCTCCAGGAAGCCGCCTCTGGTCCTAAGCACTTGTCTCCGTGATGTGTCCTGCCTCCCCAACCAGAGTGGCCGGCTGGAGCCCTGCCTCTCCAGAGGGCCCAACACCGCAGGCGCTAGGAACTTACAGTGAGGGGGGAGCCTGCGACCTCCTTCCTCCCCGTCACACAAAGGACGCCGCCAAAGAAGCCTAACACTCCCTCTGCCCTTGGAGCCCGTGTTTCCGTGTCCACGCATCAGTTTCCGCCCAAGTAACTGCAACCCATCACACATGCATCATCCTCTATATTTGAAACCCTTTGAGGTTGTCATGGGAACTGCCTTCGCCTTCATTCACTGATCAGACCTCACAGTTAGCGTTGGCAGCGGAAGCCTGTGTCAATGGCGATCACCAGGGAGGGGGAAAAGATGCTCCTCCCGGGGTACAGCAGATGCACTGCTGACCTGAGGGGCAAAGAGAAGCCCCATCACCCGCACCCCCCCCCCCGGCCGACAAGGTGCCCACCCCGAGCCACTCTGCCTGTGCTCAAGTGCGACCAGTGCTCCTCACCCCCCTGACGCTACGACCCTTTAACCCAGAGCTTCCTGTCCCGGTGACGGACCCTCCCATCATAAAACTAGTGTTGCTACTTCGCAACTAATTTTGCTACTGTTATGAAGCATAATGTAAGTATCTGATAGGCAACCCCAAGGGGTCAGGACCCACAGGTTGAGAGCCACTGTCCTAGGTGCTTACAAGGTGCCCTGCATGCAGCTTCATTAGGGTCAGATTCAACTGTCTTCTGGACCACCAAATGTCCCAGGACCCACTCATAACCAGAGGCTAGAGGACACACTACAGGAACAAGGTGCAGAGTAAATCGAACCCAGGGTGGCCTGGCGGAGACCACCAAGAGTAGCTTGCACACATGTGACCTCCCTGAAGAGCTGTGAGCACCCTAGCAGCCTGCCTAGTCTTCCCACACCTCTGCATTCCGCGTCAAGCCCTCCGGGCGCAGCAGAAGGGACAGACAGGGCCTTCTCAGTCCTTGACAAGCAGACTCTCCAGACCTATTCCTTCCCTTCCCAGCTGGTCTGCAAGAGGCCCAAGAGTGACTAAGGCCAGAGTCTGTCCTCAAGTACTCCTCCCTTCCAGCTTTATAACAGCATTCTGGTAAAAAAAAAAAAAATAAATAAATAAAAAGTTTCCTTGGTCTCATGAAGGACAAAGTTAACACTGTTACCCTCCACTCTGGCACGGGTTCCGTGCCTGGCCCGGCCCATGCCAATCCTGGCAGGGGTTTCCTGGGTAAGGCTAGCTAAGGTTAAAGCATACCTACCCTTGATTCTGGAAGGTGACAGCACCAGAAAGGAGCTGTACTTCTCCAGGAAAAGGGGCATTGTAGTCCCGGGACCCAGGAAAACATTCTAGAAGGTACCAGCTGTGGTCCTTGTTCTTTTCATTCTGTCTGCTGGTCCCACTGCATCTCTCCTCACCCCACCCCGTCCAGGCCTCAAGCAAGAGTGCCAGAATCACTCCTGGAATCTTCGGGGGAAATGGTTACCTCCGCGTAAGGGGCACATCGATAAAAGCATAAAGACGGGCGAGAACAGCCCAGTGTCTCCCCAACATGAACGACTCCGGGAACACGACAGTCTAGTACATCTGGCCACTGGTTTTCGACCCAGCTTCTTCATACCCCTCCTAAGGCTGCCCCTGGCAATCAAAGGGGCACCCACAGGCTCACCAATGCACTTAGACTGCCAGTGACATTCCCGCTCCATTCTGAGCGCCTGGGTCGCCGTGCTAACGGCAATGGGAGGCATGGGACCCGTCCACCAGCTGCTGGGCAAAGCTATGCTGTAACTCCCACAACAGCTGAGCAGTTGGAACAGAACAGAACCATCGGAGGACCCAGCCCACCTCCTGCTGGACTTGAAGCAATCAAGCAACTCCCAGACCCGAGTTCACCTGTCTGATGATGCCACACAGAGCTGCCTTTCATCCCCCCCCAAGTCCCACCCCTGCCTAGAAAAAACTCAGGCGGTCAACTCCTTACACAAATGGTAGACAGGCCACCAAAGTGTACACAGTCCAGGAGTGGGAGCAGTCTTGGTCCCACACTGATCACAGGCAGAGGCTTGTAGCAACACAACCCTAACAGACTCTACCAGATCAGCCAGCTGGACCGGAGTGCACAAAGATGAGGGGTCTTGTCCTCTAACATCCTGTTCCCGAGCGCTTGTCTTCTCCCATAGGCAGAGATGGAGTCTAGACATTTGAGTTCCAATACGGCCAGCCCACCTACCGCCACACCGCCTTCTCCAGGAGACAGCCTAAGGCAGAGGGCTGGCTCTGGGCTGGGCTTGTGAACAAGTGTGTGCAGGACCAGAAGTTAACATGAACAAGGTTCACAGAGGCTTTGATCAGGAGTGTGGGAGGGAGGGTCCCTGTGGGGAGCCACGCCTTACTCCCACTGGGTTCCAGAGAAACACATGGCCATGCCTTCAAGAGCGAGTTCTGTAGTGGGTTAGAATCTAGGGGGGTGTTGTTCTCTTCCGTACCGTGGCTCTGAGCCATGATCCCCAAACCTGAAGGCTATTTCCCCAACCTGAAAGAGTCCACGGTAAGGCTGGATCTGGGGACCACACAGGGACTCCCATGTCCAGCTCATACCTGTGCCCAATAGACCCTCCACGGCAGTTAACTTTTGAGACAGGGTATTAGAATTCAGCTGAGGCTGGCTTGGGACACATCACATGAGAGGCTGGAGTACATAAAGAGTTAAGCCAGACTCCAACTCATAAATGCTTCCTGCCTCCGTCTTCCCCAGTGCTGGGATTACAGGTATGAGTCACCACCACTTCCAGCAAAGAACATTCTTTATCTGCACCGTCCGGCATGCGCCATTAGCTACACGCAGCTAATTAGAAGGTGGCTACTGTGACCATTATTGTATTTCTCATTTAAGCTGCGCACAGATTATGGATCTCACACTGGATAACTCAGGTAAGTCATGCTTTTAAAAACTGGGGTGGCTGTGCATAGTCTTGAGAATGTACTAAAAGCTGTATATTGTCTCCTCAGAGAATATTACACTGTCACGGTTTCATGAGACATTCAAATGAACCTTTCAGGAAGCTCGCAAACCTGACCTCAACCCAGACCCGACACTAACCCCAGCTATAGAATAACGTCAAGGGCTGGGGGGTAGCTCTGTCAGAAAGAACTTACTTATCCAACATATTTGAGGTCTAATCCCCAGCACGACAAAAAAATAAAAACAAACAGAAGGGGGGATGGAGGTGTTTCCATGTAGGAAAGTACTCGCAGCATAAGCATGAGGGCCTGAGTTTTGATCACCAGCACCCATGTAAAAGTTCAGCATAGTCTGTGCTGTGACTTCAGCCCTGGAGAGGCCGGGACAGAAGGACCCGCGAGGCTTGCTGGACAACCAGTGTAGCTGCAAATGTGAACTCAGTGGAAGACGGTCTCAAAATAACCAAGGCAGTTAGGCTGGAAAGATGGCTCAGTGGCTCAGAGCAATGGCAGCAACAACTGTCTATACCTCTAGCTCCAGGGAACCTGATACCCTCTTCTGTCTCCATGCATGGAACACATGAATACATGGCAGGCAAAACACCCATATACACAAAACAAAGATCGCTCTTTTTGTGTGTGTGAGTGCGCGCGCACGAATGTGTGTGTACTTTAAGAAGATGGACACGTCATGGTGGCAAGAGAGAGACAAATGGGTCTCTGTGCTCAAGGTCAGCCTGGTGTACATAGTGAGTTCCACACCGACCAGGACTAGTTTTGAGTCGTCACCTCTAAAACAGAAGACACTCAATATTGATCATTATTGGTCTCCACACACATGCACGCAAACATACTCATACACGTAAAGTACAAGATATTTCTTCTGCAAAAAAAGCTATCTAAGGAATATAAAATGACACGTGATGTTACACTCCCACGACCCAGAAAGGCTCTCACTCCAGAGGATGCCTTGTAACACACCACTGGTCCATGCCCAGCCTCTATCCAGACCCACACAGGCACAGGAAGCAGCACCCCTCAGACTAGCTCAGCATGCAGGGAAAAGTGTAAACAGCACGTTCTTTTTTCTAACATGACTTTAGTCATCCTGCTTAGAACCTACTGACAGAAGGTGTGCAGACCCCTCCGCAGGACGCGATGATGCACTCCTCCCACAGGACGGACGTTTGTCCCTCTACTCACTGGTAAACTGACTGGCCCAGTGTCCTTTGATTGTCCTAGACGAGATCACTCTCTCAAGTCTCAAGATAGCCAGGCAAGGCCCACACCTTTGATCTCAGCACTCGGGAGGCAGAGGCAGAGGCAGGCGGATCTCTGTGAGTTCAAGACCAGCCTGGTCGACATGAGATTCCAGGACAGGTTCCAAAAACTACACAGGGAAACCCTGTCTCAAAAAAAAAAAAAAAAAAAAAGATAAGCTAACAAAATTCTTTACAGCTCTTCTTAAAACAAGTCCGGGGGGGGGGGGAGGGGAGAGGGCTGAGCAACAGCTCAGTGGTTAGCATTTGTTCTTGCAGAGGACCCAGGTTCAAGTTCTTGTACTCGTGTGGTTTTCAAACCATCCATGACCCCGGTTCTACAGAGAGCCAACACCCTCTTCTGACCCCTGAGGGCACCAGGCATGAGCATGCTGTGCAAGCAGAATAGAATAATAAAACCAACCTGAAAGAACGTAAAACAAAGCTAGACTTTCCACTCTGAATGTGGCCAAGGCTTGCTGCTCCGGCTGCCCCGCTCCCCTCAGACCCCTTCCCACCTTTCAACGCTGCCACTTCCTCGCCTGCAATTCCCAGTCACCAGAGCCCCCAAGCAGACCCGAGATTCAACGGATGTACCCCTCCCTCTGCAAACCACCATCTGTGCGTGGCCTGTGGGCCTACAACCTCCCACATGAGGCCTCGGAGCAGCAAACGCTGCCCGGGAACTTTCCTGCCCATTTTCAGAACACACCCAAGTCCTTAAGCAGTACCACTCAAAACTCACTGGCCTGAGGGCCAGAGGAATGGAGTCAATCCGGGGTCGGGCTCTTCTTTCCTAGTTGTCAACCGGAATTCTGGGCCTGGCCATGTGCGTGAGGTGTTCTGACCCCTTCCCGCTGGCCCACGCCGTCTCCTGGCCACACAAGTACTGGAGATTCACTCTTCAAATTCTAATGATTGTATAAACCACCTGGGTCGTCTCCATCTAGCCGAACTACAGATTTGGGCTCAACAGGTCTGGGATAAGGCCAGAGATTCCGCGTTCCTAATATGCTCTAGAAGACACTGCCGGTCCACGGCCTAGCAAGGCGGAAGTAAACTACTTGGTGCCCGGCATCTCGGGCGGGCGCCACGCCTCTCTCATCTGCAGCAGAGGGATCCCCATCACTTCAAGAGCCTCAATCTAGTCAAGTCTGCTCTCGGCCAATGAAGTCAAAAGTTCCTGGCGAGGGGGGCCCAGGCATTAGGAGTTTAACATTTTCCCCAGGTGATCCCGGTGTAGAACCCCTGACCCACACTGTTGGACAGACAGGGCAGTGAAGCTCAGACGTGTCCACCAGGCTTCGGAGAGTCCGCCATCTCTGAAATCCACAGCTTGGCTTGTGCAGGCTGCTCCCTAAGGAACCACAGCACTCGAGCAGTCCACGGCTACGGCTAGCCTCGCTATAATCTCAGGGCCTTTCAACAGTCTGTTCTATCAAAAACTTAGCTAATTTGTTTGTGATCGCCAAAATCTCAAAAGCTGGACTTCTTGCCAGCCCTGAATCTTCTGCACTTCGTTTATCACGGTAATTCTGTGGAGTGGTTCCTTGCAACACTCAGCGAGATCGTCAGTCGGGCGTAGATGCCCCGTGTGCCTGGCTCGCCTTTCCCCAGCGTAATCCCCTGTACACAGGGACCCAGGGGCGTGTTTGTTCCTGTTCCTAGTTGTGCTTCCGAGTTGGAGGCCTACTTCCTTCTCCTTGCTGGAGCACACAGAATCTTCTGTCACAAGCATTTCCTAGACACAGATGTCCCGGCCACTGGGCTTCCCAAACGCCTGGGGGAGGCTCAAACCACTCCCGAACCCCAGAGGGCACAACCTTGACCATCTCTGTATACTAGACAGTGTGGCACCACACCGATGGGTCCAGTTAGGACTGTCCCACTTCACTACCCTTGACATCGTGTCCTTTAAAAGAACAAAATAAACAACAAACAAAACAAAATGAGAAAACAACCTTTTGGGCAGAGAGATGGCTCAGAGGTTAAGAAAGCACTGGCTGCTCTTCCAGAGGTCCTGAGTTCAATTCCCAGCACCCACACAAAGGCTCACAACCATCTGTAATGAGATCTGGGGCCCTCTTCTAGCATGCCAAGGATACATGCAGACAGGACACTGTATATGTAATAAATAAATATTAGAAAATAAACCCTAAAAAACGAAAAACACAATCCTCCCCCCACCCCCAGCTGACTGTCCTTATGAAGTCTGTGGCTATGGGGTTTAAAAACAGCATCTCAAAGATGGTTATCCGGTCACCGTGCCCAGCCTTGTCTCAGGCCTCTCACCAGGTACGCTTCCTTTTAAAGAAATTCCATCCCCTCTACTTCCAGCTACTTAGCCCTCTATTTCATACCCTCCTCAGGAGCTTAGCAAGAACCCATCAGGCTTCCGACACTGCTGAAAAGACCTCCCAGATCAGGAGCTGCAAGGAAAGCTGAGGCTGACGGCTAGCAAGAACTCTCCAACCACATACCGTTTCTCTGCTGTTCTATTTCCCCTGCGCAGGACCACAGCGCCAGCGCCGCCTTGCTCCTGATGCGCAGACACTCCCCCTTCCTATGCCTGGCTCCAGAGTCCTGCTCCACAGTCCTCCCAGCAAGCAAGGGGAGGTCATGAGATGACGGTGTCATCTGTACTTACAGGCTTACAACTCAGACTGATGCACGGTCGTGTATATGTGCAGTCCAGTTCTGTCAGCATGTGCTGGCCACCTACTGTGTACGCGCCAGACACGATGCATATTTCATCCCACATTTCATCCTTGCAACACCCCGAGGAGGCTTACCTCCACCTCACAACGGAGAAAACCAATGCCAGAGAGACTTACGACGCCACCCTAGCGCTCTGCACACTGAAACGCTAAGAAGCCTGCCTTTATTCAAGTGAGAATGCAAATCAAACGGACTCGCAACACCGGCCTAAGCTGGAGCTAGGAATTAAGGCCCCAGTAGAGGTACAAACGTCAAACGTGCTATGCCTACTGCTAACCCAGAAGCAACTGCCTGCTCCTGGGAAGCATCTTTACTCTTCAAATCGGAACTTCTGAGTCCGGTGGTTCTGGCACACCCTTCCCAAAGCTCACAGGGGGAAAAAAGCCAAGTGGGTAAGCAAAAGGAAAAACAGGAGATAAAGCTCCCCGTCCCGTGTCCACCGCCCGTCTGGGATGGTACCAGGCAGCTGTCAGCAGACAGTACGAAGAGTCCCCAAAGTCAGCTGGGAGAGTGGAGAGTGGAGGTGGGATAGAGTTAAGGAGGGATGCCAAGAGACTAGAAACTCCGGGGCACAGATGACAGTGGACAGTGAGACTTCTGAAGCTCTGGAGATTGGGCATCCCCCACACCTGAGGAGCCAGCTCCCCCTCCCCCAAAGCGGGGACACTCCACCGCGAAGCACTTTGAAGATCTAATGACTGAGGTCACTGCGGTCCCCTGGGGCTGTTAAACACTTGCTCAAGCAGAGTCTGTCCTGCGCATCCCAGCCTGTGAAGGTGCCAGAGACAAGCCCATTAGGCAGAGTGCTGTCTGGACAGCAGTCCCAGGGCTTCCAAGCCTTCAGGACCAGGTTGTTTTGTTTGTGAGGAGCCACTAGCTACTTTTAAACAAACAAACAAAAATAGCAACAACACACCTCTTCCTTCAAAGTTTAAATATCAAAGAGAGGGCTTTCACCTTTGGAGCGCCGCTCTTTAAAAAGGAAAAAGTTAGGATCATCAAGACAGGTGGGTAAAGGTGTCAGCTGCAAAGTGATCAGGGCCCACAGAGAAGGAAGAGAACGGACTATGGCGTGGTCTTGACTTCCACACATGCACCACAGTGCAGAAAGACGCAAACAAGCGTAAGGGAATAGCTAGCTTTAAGAAGGAACTCATCCCACCTTCCCCACCCACCCGGTTCCTCTAGACACTGGGGCCAGCCCTGGCCACAGACCTAGCGTGGACCTTCTGTATCTGAGGCATTCTATCCAACTGCAACTTCTTCCTGGCCCTAGGGGCCTAGGGTAGCCACCAACCATAACAAGTTCCGCCGGGAGCACACATTTCTGAGCCGCCGCCACCCCAGGTCCACGGGATCTTTACCAGCCTGGCCAGCAGCTGATGCAGGGGGATGGCAGGCCCTGACCTCGCTCCCTGCTCTTTCACTAAGGTTATGTCCCACTGTTGGAGAAAACGGAACTTTTCTCCAACAGACTATGCAGCCCGCAGGGGCTCGGCATCTTTACCCTTGTGTCTGTCAGAGGAGTGGAGAGAGAGTGGGGCAGAAAAGGGAAGTGCCCTGAGGAGGAAATGAAGGGATCTAGCCAAGCAGCATTCAGGTCTCACAAGCCAACACCAGCGTATACCTATCTCACCTCTGGGAAATGACCTGCAGCATAAGTGGCTGCAAACTATTGCCCCAAGGCTGGGGCTGGGGGCAGGGCAGCAGACTATTGCCCCAAGGCTAAGGGGGGGCTGCAAACTATTGCCCCAAGGCTGGGGCTGGGGGCAGCAGATTATTGCCCCAAGGCTGGGGCTGGGGGGGGGCAGCAGACCCGATCCAGGTCTGTTTGGCTGGTCAAGGTAAATAGGGAGCAGAGACTGGCGCCCCTACGTCATGACTTACGGCGTGTAGCAAGTGAACAAAGGGACAGAACCACTCTAGCAGAATGCACTCCTGGCCCCTGGCCCTGGCACTGGGGTCTTTCTGTAGTCCGAGCGCTGCCCGCTTGAGGCATCAGCACTCTGCGTTCACAGTCAGGGCATCCCACGCGCGCGGGAACATACCTAGCCCGGCCACAGGTGACCTTAGGCTCAGCGCACAGCCGGCCCTGGCCCAGCTGAAAGGACTTTGAAGACTACCAAGGACAACTCCAGTCCAAGAGAGGGCAGGCCCAGAGGGGCAGAGTAGTCTGGGCTCCTGAACAAACCACTCGTGAGGCTGGGAACCCTGCACACACCGTAGGCCTCTCTGTCTCTGTCCAGCGCCAGCTCCGCTGCCTGGAGCAACTTCTGCCGCTACGCGCTCTGCCTAAAATCTGTTCCATTGGCTGGTCCCCACTTTCGCCAACTCTGCCACCACAGCTGCCACCAACCTTGTGTGGAGTGTCCACACCGCAGCAGGAAGGAAAGCAGCCCAATAGCAGGCACTGCCCCTCCCTCCACACCCACTGCGGCTCTGCACCCCATCCTCCTCCGTCTCCTACTCTGAACACAGGGAGTCTTGACAGGGTCTCAAAAAGCACAGCGTTCATCCATAAATTGGTATCCAGTGCCTACTGCCAACAAAATACTACTATGCCAGAAACTCTGTGACCCCCACAAAGTATCCCGTGACACTGAGAACCCCTGTCACGTGTCTCACTAAACTCCCTGTTTGAGGGAAAACCAGAACCCAAGTAAAGGTGTAGGGGAGAAAATACTGCATTCCACCAGGACAGCACAAAAGCCAGCCTGTCACCCAGGGCTTCCCCTCTGGATACATCAGCCTCCGTCTCCGTGCCCCACTGCCACCACCCCTGCCCACATCACCCACCCATACATCGGTCACCTTCAGATGCACCTGGGGCTTCAAGCAGGAAGAGAAGCCTTCTAAAGCTCAAGCTAGACATCTCCTGCATCAATTATAAACATCCAGGATGGGGATACTGGACTTAGTTACTCCGATACAAACCCTCGGCCTGGAAAAGGAGCCCACTGGGCTTCCAACAGCAGGCTCTGCTCTAAAGGAGACCAGACAGCTGCCGCTGGATGCGCGTTTTTAACCAGACCCTCAGGATGGCACGCGCCCGGTCTCGGGGGCCTGGCAGGGGCCGCTTACCTCCTTAAGCAGCCCCACTTTTTTCTTCAGCACCTCACACTTTCGGAGTTTGCAGATCTGGTGTGTGCGGCGATTGGTGCAGCTGGTACAAGACCCACAGTTTTCCAGACGCCGGCAGGGCTCGCAGGTCCCACACCTCTTCCTTTTCTTGCGCCCGTCTCCTCCCCCTCGCAGCTGGGTCTCGCTACCAGCCATAGGAAGCCCGGGCCCTTGGAAGCCCCCTACCATCACCTGGCCCTGTGGGTAATCGTAAAGGCCTGGCAGGTCCTGCTGGACCGCCAACGGCACCTGAAACTCGCTCATGCTGCTGCTGTCGCCAGGGAAGGGGGCATAGACGCCAGGTTACACCACTGTCCAGTCTCCTGCTGCCTGCAAACGCCACCGGCAGGTCCTTCTCTGCTAAACAAGTCTACAACAAGGGTGAAGGCAAGGAGCTTCGGCCTCTGGGATGGGTGCCGCTTCTCAACCCCGCTTCAACTCCTCTGCAGCCGGCTGCCAGGCTCCGTCCAGGACCAGTCTCCCGCCTGCAGGGCCCCAGGGTCAGGGGCAACACAGTAGCAGCAGCAGCCCCCAGGAAAGGGCTCATCTTGGCTGGGTGGGTTCTTCACCCTCACCCACCCGGGGCTCAGGCATGAGGTGAGCCAGCTGGGTGTGTGGTGGGGCAGACTAGGGTGAGGAGTTTCCTCCTGACACTTCTCCCTCCCTGGGTCAGGATGATGGAGAAGGCTACGCTGCCTGGGGAGGGGAAAGACACAGAAAGGGGAAGCACATCATTCGGAGCTCAGGGACAACTTTCACGTTATCTCTTCCTGCTTCTGGGAAGAGAAAATGGGGGACGCCAGGGTCTGAGTCAAACGGAGTCATTAGAGCCTCAGACGCAGGTTCAGGGGGGCAGGGGGCAGGCATTCAAGGGAACGAGGGGTGCTCAAGGTGGGATTCCTGAGAAAGTTGCTTTTTGCGCCCCACCCCGCACACATCTTCCACTGGCTGGTGAGTCTCATTAAAAACCCAAGCGAAACCCCTCACGGGGGACCACAGGACCTTCCCCGAGGTAACAGCTTGCAAAATAAAGTTTGCAGAGGCTCGCTCACTGGAGTGGATGACACCCCGAGCACCGAGGCGGCCTGGGGGTGGGGGGGCGCGCCTATGGGGAGTCCCGTGCCGGCCACCTCACCGCGCGCCCCAGGAGCCGGACCCCGAGGGCCACAGAGGAGAGCGACCCGCGCCACCGAGGGGCGCGGGGAGGGGGCGCGCTGGGGCGCAGGCCAGGCTGCGCGCGCCGCCGCCGCCGCCGCCGCTCCGGCTCCTTTGTTCTGGGGCCTCGGCCGCTCCGCTCCCGCTGCACCGCAGCCCCCGCCCCGCCACCCCCACCCGGCAGTGCCGCGCGGCCACCCGGAGCTCCCTGCCGGGCCCCCGGCTACCCTGCTGCGCCCACCCCGGCCTGGCCTCGCCACGGTCCCCGCGCCGCGCCGCCCCTCCCCCGCCACGCGCCGCCCCTCCCCCACCGCGGAGCCGGAAAGCCACCGGCTGCACCGACCTGCCCGCCGCCTCCGGGGCGGAGCGCACAAAGGGGCAAAGTTTCCCAGCCTGCCGCTGCCACCGCCACCGCCGCCACCGCCACGGCCCGAGGTGTGCGCCCCCGGGAACGCAGGAGCGCCTAGCCCGGCCAAGCTGTCTGCGCGCGCGGTGCGCCCCCCGGGCCCGGCCCCAGCCCCGGCCGATCGGGGGACGGCGCAGGAGGAAGGAAGAGGCAGCGGCGGCGGCCGCGGCGGCGGCAGCAGCAGCAGCAGCAGCAATGAAGGCGGCCGCGGGACTCCCCGCCCCCCGCGCGCCGCGGCACGTGCTCGCCCGGGGACTCCCCCGCCCGGGAGGGCGCGCACGTGCGGTCCCGCCGAGGCTGGCCGCTAGGCCCGGGACCGCGCAGCAGCGGAGTTCCCGGGCAGGGGGCGACGCGCGCGCCGGCCGGCCCGGCTTTGCACCTGCAGCGCCGCCTCGGGCCTCGCGGAGGAGCCCTCCGGCGCGCTGTCCCCGCGGGCTGGCCCGTCCCTGCCCTCCGGCGCGGCCCGGAGCCCGGAGCTGTCGAGGCGGGGCGGGGCGGGGCGCGGACCTCCCCGGCTAGGCCCTTGGCCCGGCTGCCTGGGTGTCCCCACTTCCTGCCACTCCCTGCGTGCTCGGGACTGCCCCACGATCTCCGGCAGCCCCGAGGCCGACCGATCCCCCGCCACCCTTTCTCCTCCTCGGCTGCCGCTCGCTCAGGCCGAGGCAGGACAATAGGGGACATCGCGCGTTTGCATACCGAGTCAGCCTGACCCGCAGGAAGGGGGTGTCCGAAGGCAGAGCCGAGCGCCCGCTGCGTGGCCTCCGCGTGAGGGTCACAGCCCAGCGCCCTGTCCCGGGCCACCCCAGGGCCCGGCCGTCACCAGCCTCTCCGGCGCGGTGGTGCCCGGGCTCTTTAGCGTCTAAAACAAAGACTAATTCGAGGTCCCCGCCCGCCCGCCTCCCAGGGTAGAGGGATGGGGCGCAAAGCGGAGAGGAACCCAGACACACTCCGGATGGGCCCAAGTCGCCACCGAGGCCTAAACCTCACAGACACTTTGAAAAAAAGTCACCCTGGGCTGTGTTCCAGGCAGGGGTAAGGGACAAGACACAAGAGGATTTCCAACTTGCCAAAGTGCCCAATTCTCATGCCGCCTTCCCTACCACCCCTCACCTGTTGTAACTGGCCAAGTTGAAATTCCAGGTTAGATTAATTCGGCTCCACCCACCTGGTCTGGGTGCCAGGCTAGAGTGCGCACAGCTGCCTTCCACCTACCCGTGTTGCTGTGGAGAAGGGTAGGTCTGTACCCTCCCTACGCAAGGGCAAGCCCTGGCAGAAACAGCCACCGAGTGACTAGCCTGACCAGTTTGGGCGGTGCTCACCCAGCCAGGTAACCTGGCACGCAGGCGTCCTCATTTGGCTGAATCTAACAACTCAGCCAGAACTTAAAAAAGAAAAAAAGAAAAAAGAAAAAAAAAAAAAAAAAGAGCATTCGGCGGACTATTTGTATGTGTTAAGGGGGCGGGGGTTAACTGATCTCAAACAGCGCCCGCTGTCCAGAAAGCCCTAGGCAGTTAGTTGGAACAGCCAGAGTTGTCTGGGACTTCCTCTGGCACTCCTGATGTTTGACAACCTGTCCCACAGACCAGCTTGTCAGCTGGGTGGGCGGTGAACATGGCTGCAGCACCTACTTCCTACTGTGGCCTCTGAAGAACAAGCATTTGTGCTTCAGGGAAGTTGAGGGTAGAAACGATAATATGGAGAAGTTGCGGACTTGGCGTATATGCATGCGCGCACACACGCACACACAGGCATGTATACAAAAAAGATATCAAAAATTTTAAACATTCATCCAAGTGGTTACACTCATGCTGACTATGCGACTCGCCACCCTTTCACTCGCCTGTTTGATACATGGGCTGGATGCGAGGCCGGAGATTGTGGCTTCCCACCATTGACCAATGGTGCAGCTTCGAACTAGGTATGCACCATCCTCTCAAGATCCAAATAAAGTACCTATTGTTGGGTTCCCTGAGTGACAAATTATTCTCTTGGGGTTTTTGTTTTGTTTTTTCAAGACGAGAGTTTCCCTATGTAGTCCTGGCTGTCCTGGATCTTACTTTGTAGTTCAGGCTGTCCTCAAATTCACACAGATCGGCCTACCTCTGCCTCTCCAGTGCTGGGTTTAAAGGCATGTGCCACCACACTTGGTTCCACAAATGGGCTTTTTTCTTCTTCTTCTTCTTCTAGACAGGGTTTCTCTGTAGCTTTGGAGCCTGTCCTGAACTCGCTCTGAACTCACTGTCTGCCTCTACCTCCCGAGTGTTGGGATTAAAGGTTGGAGCCACTACCGGCCTGGGGCTACAAATGATTCTTATTAATAATAGAGCAACCTGGTGAGTTAAGTATTATCATCAAGGCATTCAGCTACCATGGATTCTGAAGCAGACCCCAGCAACTTCTGATTTGCCCCAGTAATTGGCAGGAGCAATTACCCAGTTTCTTCCGCACCTTTCTGGCTTAGATAATCTGATGGAGTGCCGGTGTGTGTTCACCAGGATGGAATACAGGGATGTGTCCAGCTGTGAGTGACGAGAGGAGGCCTCAGGTGTGGAGAAGCTGGGCGGGGGGGGGGGCATGGAGCGTGAAAGAGGTGTCAGAATGAGCCTTGGGGCACAATCAGCTCAAGAACAGCCAAGCTGGGTGACTAAGATTGAGCTACCGTAAAGGACAGGACCAGGAGGGCAGGAGAGCTACCCGACGGGCATGCCATTCCAGTCACCCCTCTTTCCAGAACTTTGCATCTCAGTTCTGTGGTTTCACCCCTGCTACCCTGCTTCAAGAATTCCTTCCCTGGGAGAAACAAAAGTTTACCCCTTCCTCCTAAGGTCCCAGCAACAAACCAAAGCACCCTTACACCAAGGCTTACCCTGGGAACCCATGAGTGTACAGAATGCAGTTGAGAGGTTCCTGGCAGGAACATGAGTGACCCCAGAGCCGCAGCTGCCAACAGGAATGACTTCTGAAACAGTCGAGTAGACGGAGACCCTGTTAACTCTCCCAAACAGTTGAGTGAGCAGTCAAATGGATGAAAGCCCTCTGCTAACTCTCTCAGTCGAGTCGAGTAGACGGAGACCCTCTTGTAACTAACAATTTATATACCCTAGCACCTCCCACTTACAATTAGAGGAGAATTGAGTACAACCAGCTGGGAGGAGGGGCTTGAAGCTCAGGCGAGGGGCCGATGACCCCCACCCCCAACTTCTATGCAGAAATAACAGTCGGCAAGCTGGGTCTCGATGGGCTCTCGCAAGCACGCACACCTCATCTGAGGCAAAAGGGTCACTTTTCCCTCAGAGGACTGAGGCCAACGACACCCCCTCCTCCACCTGCTGGATTCTAGAAAACCCTTCAGGTCTGCATAAATGCCAGTTCTTCCAAGAAGGTTCCAGTAACTCCGGTGCCAGGGTTCCTCCCACTCCGCACCCACACTCCCTCCAGAGAACAGTTATCAGTGTTACAACTGCTTGCATATTTCCTTTCTCATCACCAGGCCAGCTCTGAAGGGCTGGGACCACACTGTTCTTTCTCCTTTGTCAACTCAGACTTCGCACCAGATCAGCAGATGTGTTGAAGGCAGCAGAAACCGGTCAGCTGTGCCAGCCGGAGAAGTATCCTAAACAGGGAGGACCCATAGCCGTCCAAGTTTCTTCCCTGACTAGTGTCCAGCCTGCCCAAATCCTTCAGGGGTGCCTCAAATGAAGTCACAAGGCTCAGGTCTCTCTCTGCCTTGGGTTTTCTAGCCTTCTGTGCTGTGGCTTTATTCTCACCACGTTGCTCAGGCCAGGTGGGCAGCTGAGGAAGGATGAGCAGGAAGCAAGGCTGGACTTCTTGGTAACTGCAGTCACGGCTGCAGTACCACTATCTCCTGGGAACTATGAGAAGTCATGCTCCAGTCCACCCTAACCTGCTACCTCAGAAACTACGGGGCTGGAGGAAACAGTTGGAAAGCATGTGCAGCATTGGCAGAGGTCAGGCTCTGGC
Organism: Cricetiscus sungorus; assembly: GCA_030556225.1. Classification (NCBI taxonomy): domain Eukaryota; kingdom Metazoa; phylum Chordata; class Mammalia; order Rodentia; family Cricetidae; genus Cricetiscus; species Cricetiscus sungorus. The sequence continues at coordinate 828,203 of JANBXA010000202.1, read as the reverse complement.
GCTCGGGCGCCCGGGCGCTCGAGAGAGAGTATCAGCTCTGCCCTTTTGGGGCAGAGACTCCCGTATGGATGTGTGCTCCACCCAGGCAGGAGAGGTCAGAACCTTGCTGCAGCTGCCTTGCAGGCTGTGGACCTGGACAGGGCCACCCCTTGTCAGGCAAAGACGCCTTGAGGACTGGGAGGATGATAGGGCGATTTCTGGGTTTGGGCTAAACAGTGGGCTCCGTTGATGAATTGATGCTGCCTTACAAGTGCAGCAGAAGGGCGGGGGGGGGCGCGGGGGGCACCGTAACTGGATGTGTGTGCTTGCGGGTCTCTGTCAAGAAGGGGGCGGGGCACATGCGCAATGGAAAAGGCGGGTGATGTCTAAGTCTGGCGCCCGGGTCTGATGCCAGGAACTGACCCCACAAACTGCACCACCGCATGGGCGCCCCCGGGAAGGTAAAGCTGTAGAAACTAAAACAAATGATGGGAACCAATCAGCGACCCAGTGCCGTTGGGGCTGCTGAGCCTGCAGATACTTAATTGACCGGCCTCAGAAGAGACTCCCACATCTGTCTTCAGCTAAGTTTTGTGCCTGGTTGGTGAATAGGGTTTTTGATACGGGCCCTAGGCTTGCTTGGCTTCACCTCCTAGTTTTTATTGTTTTAACGTTGTTTGTGAGACTTGAACTCAGTACCCCAAGCTTGCATATGAAGTACCTTTACCCACATCTCACAGGCCCAGCTTGCATGGTTTTCAAGAGTACCGATGTTGGGAAATGTAGTTCATTTTGGATGTTACCTCTTTAGCCATATATTTGGTTTGGGGACATTTTTTGTTGTTGTTTTTTGTTTTTTGAAAGATGTGTTTATTTTTATGAGTCTTTTGCCTGCGTGTGTGTAAGTACCTGCACTGTGTGTGCCTGATGCCCAAGGAGACTGGAAGGAAACATCGTGTAGATCCCCGGGGCAGGAGTTACAGACCATTGTGAGCCACCACTTGGCGCTGGGAATCAAATCCTGGACCTCTGTAAGAGCCGCAAGTGTCTTGACAGCTGAGCCATCTCTCCAGCCCCTAGTTGTTAAAAACAAACACAAGAAAACTATACTCAGCTGGCATTTGCATGGAGCTTTTCCCCATTTCAAGTCACTTCCAACACGTTCTGTGTGTACAGTGGTTCAGGCAGGAAATCGTGAAAATGTTACTTTTCCTTTTCATTGTACTTTAAAAAAAAAATATTTATTTTAGGTGCATTGGTATTTTACCATGGAATGGAAATTACAGACAGTTGTGAGCTGTCATGTGAGTGCTGGGAATTGAACCTGGGTCCTCTGCGAGAGCAGCCAGTGCTCTTAACCACTGAGCACTAGCCTTTGGGTTTCATAGCAAGTTTTGTAACTTCGTTTTGAATTTCGAATTTGAGTTGACTAGAATAGGGCAAAGAGGTGAAATCACCTGGGAACCTTCCAAGCTGAGGGGTCTGGGCAGGACAGGGGCTCTGCTTGACTCAGGGGGCCAGGTTGACAAATGACCAGCGTGGATAAAGGCTTGGGTGCCTCCAAGTTTGATTGACAGAATCAGTTATGTTGCTAGTAAGAACCAGTTAAATGATATTGCAGTAGCAACAGTCCCGGGATTTCAGTGATGCCACTTGATGAAAAATAAGTTTCTTGGGGGAGAAGATGGCTCTATAGGCACAGTGCTGCTGTTAGCATGGGACCTGACTGTGGATCCCCGCCATCCATGCAAATATCCCGAATACCCTACACTGGGGAGAACTGAAAGGGCAAGACTCTGTTTGGCCAGAAGCCCAGTCAATCGGTGAGCTCCAGAGCCAATGAGAGACGCTGTCTCAGAAAGCAATGCGGAGGGGCTGGAGAGAGATGGCTTAGCACTTAAGACAGTTGCTGCTCTGGAAGCTTTTGCAGGGGATCTGAGTTCAGTTCCCAGCACCATGGTCAGGCTGTGTAGTGTCAAGAGAGCCGTGTGGGGGAGGGGCTTCCCCAGACCTAGTTCCCTTAGGTCACATCCGCCCCTGTCCCCACCCCCAGTGGGCGTGGTCAGTGCCACAGGTGCGGACAAACTGGGTATCTCAGTACGAGGCTGCTCACAATTACTTGTTCGGTTTTTTTTTTCGAGACAGGATTTCTCTGTGTATCCCTGGCTGTCCTAGAACTCACTCTGTAGACCAGGCTGACCTCAAACTCAGATGCAGTTGCCTCTGACTCCTGAGTGCTGGGATTGAAGGCATGCACCATCACCTCCTACTTGTAACTCCAGCTCCTCAGATCCGATGCCCTCTTCTGACCTCCAAAGGCACCTATCCACACACCAGCCTCTCCTGTATACACATAAGTTTAAAAATTACTTTACTATTTTTTTTTATAAATTTTTATTTAAATTAGAAACTGTCTTATTTTTACATATCCCAGAGGGAGGTCCCTCTCCCTCCCATCCTCCCATGTCCCCCAACAATCCCCCTATCCCATCCCCTCCCACTCCCCAGAGAGGGTGAGGCCCTCCATGAGGGATCATCAGAGTCTGTCACATCATTTGGGGCAGGGCCTAGGCCCTCCCCTGTGCAGTATATCTAGGCTGAGAGAGTATTCCTGCACTAGGGATACATACTGATCCACTGCCAGAGGCCCCTTAGACTGCCCAGGCCTCCTGACTGACACCCAAGTTCAGGGGGCCTGGTTCAGTCCTGTGCTGGTTCCCCAGCTGTCAGACTGGGTCCATGAGCTCCCACTTGTTCAGGTCAGCTGTCTCAAAATTAGTAAGGTTGAGAGTGATGAAAGACATCTGATGCCAACTTCTGGCCTCCACATAAACACCTACCCCCCACACACACACTCTAAATGTAGATGTGTTGTTTTTCAGAAGGTTGTTACACTTCAGTCACAGAACATGCACATTGCATGTCAGTACCAGCCCTGCCTCCATTGTCACCAGCAGCCCAGGCTGCTGCAAGTGCACAACCGTCTCTCTCCAACCTGGAGCACAGGTATTGGGCAAACGAGGCACTAGCCCTTAAAGCTTTGCCTCAAAGTGCTGCCATGACTTCTGCTTTCACCTTACTGACCCACGCAGGTCACAGGCAGGCAGGAAGGTACAATAGCACACCCCTGCTGTACGCCTGAAGGAGCGGTGAATTTATTCGGTTAGTGGTTTGGTAATTGATGCGCAGGAAGGTGTGTGTGGAGGATGTGTGTGGAATTCCTTAGCGCAATGCATCGTGCCCCTGCCCAGGACACTGCTCCCTCCTGGGGATGCATAACTGAGATTCCCATTCTGTTCTAACGGACTGTCATTCTTAACACCAGAGCAGGCCCAGCAATTCGGACTCAAAGGAAAGAAATCTGGGTTTTAAAAAAGGGGGTGAGGGCTCAGGGTGTATGAGACACCAGGGACTTGCCTGCTGAAACCTCTGAAACAACGTGGCATTTCCTGCCTCTGCCTTTACCTCCCACTCATCCTTTCTGGTTAAGCTCTGGTGACACTTCAGGAAGCCTTTGACAAGTCCCGAGACCAGGTCTAAGCACACCAGTCACCTCACAGTCACACCTGCCTCTGTCTTACCCACTGGGCTGTGGGCAGGACCACATCATAGCCAGTTGCTGGCCACTGCATGGAGGCTGCCTTGGCGTGGGATGTCAGGATGGAAGCAGAATGGTTAGCTCAAAGGCTGTGGCAGAAATCTAGGTGAGGGAAGAAGTGGAGTTGTGGAGCAGAGGGTAGAAGGGTTTAGCGAATAGCGCGAGATCCATAGTGTAGAGTCTGACTGGCCAAGGGGCAGACGGAGGTAAACGCAAGGGCCCAGAGGAGGACGGTGATGAGGACGGAGGCTGGGTCAGACGTGTCTGAGATGAGGGACCTGGGGACATGCCCACAGACAGACAGACAGACAGATCACACCAGTGCAGGGAGGACAGACTGCCTGGGTCAGTGCTAGAGCTTCTTCTGGGTAAATGTCAGTGTTGCACCCTCTAAGAAGGCATGAGCTTTCTGTTTGCTTGGTTGTTGCTTTTGATGCAAGGTCTCTTGTTCTTCAGGTTGGCCTTGAACTGGCTATGAAACTGGAGATGAATTGGAACTTTTTTGATCTACCCACCTCCACTTCCTGCATTTTGAAAGAAACTTATAAAAAGAGGTGTGTGGTAGGGAACAGCACAGAAAATGTGAACCACATTAAAATGGTGGAATTCCTAAGCACGGATCTTAGGACTTCATGGGTGCAGTGAAAAGTATTTTAATTGTGTGTGTGTGTGTGTGTGTGTGTGTGTGTGAGTGAGTGTGAGTGAGTGTGAGAGTGTTGTGTGTGAGTGTGTATGTATAAGTGTGAGTGAGTATGTGGGTGTGACTGTGTATGTATGAGTATGTGTGTGTGTGTGTGAGAGTGGTGTGTGTGTGAATGTTGTATGAGTGTGAGTGTGTGTGTGGGAGTGTGTTATGTGACTGTGTATGTGTGTGTGTGAAAGTGTGTGTGTGTGTGTCTGTGCGTGTGTGTGAGTGTGTTATGTGACTCTGTGTGCATGTGTGTGTGTGTGTGTGTGTGTGTGTGTGTGTGTGTGTGTACAGGCACATGTGTGCCATGGTACATGAGTGGAGGTCAGATGATGAATCTGGGGAGTCAATTCTAGCTTCCACTGTGTGGATTCTGGGCCTCAGCTCGAGTCATCAGTTAAGTGCTTTCAGCTATGGAGCCTGCGCCTGCTTGTGTGTGAAAGGACTTTACAGGAAACTAATTGCCCCCGTGATCTGATGTGATCTGGTTTCCATGGCGCCCCGCCCCATCCCATCTTCTGTAGGCAGGACAGCGTCTGTCTTGAGACTTGGACATATCAATCTCCTCATAGTTGATATTTAGGGCCCCTGGAGGGTCCTACTTTTCCCATTCACTTGCCTTCCGTCTATGGCATTACCCTTCTCCCTATGCATGGAGACACTTCCTCTCGATGCCTGAGTTCCCATTCTGCGCCTTCGAGGAATCAGTTTGTGACTGCGTGTGGTTCGGTACACCCTACTTCCCATCTGCAAAGATGGCACTAATGATAAACCTTTGCAAGGTGGCCCTGTGTCAGACCTTGGTATTCAGTAGGCACTCAGCTGGCCCACCCTCCCGTCCTCAGTTAGTCCCCTGATCCTCTCCCAACTTCACGGAGAAATGATCTTACGATGTTTCACCGTTTGTAATCGTGACAGCAGCATTCACGTGTCAATAATCAACGAAACACTGTGCATTCCTTACAGGGGTGGCATACTCGTGTAGTCAGGTGCTGGGTGTAAGGTTGTTTGAGACAGGGATTTTCTGTGTCGGCCTGGCTGTCGTGGAACTCACTCTGTACACCAGGCTGGCCTTGAACTCACAGATCTGCCTGCCTCTGCCTCCCGAGTGCTGGGGATAAGGAGGGTGCCACCAGCACCTAGCCTGCTTCCCTGCTTTTTATGCTCAATCAAAACTAGGTTGTGTCAGCCCCTCTCTAAGATGGATGTGCCGCCCCTCGGGCTCTCTCTGCTCTTTCTATCGCTGTTTCTTTCACTCTGTGATCCCTACCTCACAGACATGCACTGGAGTGTCCTTGATCTCACTACTTTAGGGTGTCAGTGGGGCTGTTCTCCAGAGGGAATGCAGTCGGGCAGGAGTTAGTTTCAAATTGTTGCTTCTCAAAGTACAGGCCACGGATTTTAGTCAGGGATCCCACTGAGAGCTTCCAGCAGGGCAGTATCTCAGCAGCCCCAGAGGTGCTGGTCAGAAGCTGAACTCAATATAAGCAGACCTTCAGGGGAGGTTAGTGCCCACCCCACCGTGACGGAGATGGAGACGCTAGCTGGCCTCAGAAGAACACAGACCTTCCCTGGTGAACTGGGAGGGGAGATCCAGTCATAGGAGCCCCTCTAGCACTGTCCTGGGGAGAAACTGGATGCATCTGCACTGTGCCTTCCATGTTCTGAGCCAGGGATGGAAGGCACCGTCCCGTGTTGCCGTGTCTACTCACGCCTTCTCTAAGACTGTATTAATGATCCACTGCCATTCCAGACTACCATACAATGTGAATTTCAATGTCACCTTGTGGAAAAGCATAGAATTAATTAATCAAAAGCTGTAGGACAGGAAGCAGGGTGTCAAAGGCATGAAGATGCCACAGGACAAGTAAGAGATCGGCTGCCCAAGCGGCATCACACAGTGGGTGGCACTCACAGGAAGTTAGCCGGTCCTGCCCAGACCCACAGACCCACGAGGGACCTCATGGCTGCTAGAAGAAAAAGGTGAAGAAGGCCTAGAACCAGCCTGTGGCTGCCTGGTGGAGAGGTTATTACTCACTTCTATAGCAAGTAATGCCAGGGGAGCTGAGAAAGCCTTCTGGGGCACAAGGAGGCTGCCCTTGGCGAAGAGCCTTCTCTGAAAGCAAGCAGGTAATCTGCTTTATGTGGGTTACCAGAAGCTGGCTTCCTGTGGGTTCGTGCATCTTGGAGATGAGCACCGATGTCAACACTGGCATTAGGGTTCAGGATTAGGGTTGTCACACATAGCAAATAAGATATAAGATATCCAATTGAATTTGAAACAAATAATTTCTTTACATGGACATAATACATATCTACATCTAGTCAATCTGCTCACGACAAAGTCTCTTGCTAAAACTGGACGTCAGTGATTGGCTAGAGCAGCTAGTCAGACAAATCCCCGAGACCCTCCTGTGCCTGTCTTAGCTCTGGGATAACCAGGAGGGTACCCTCTGGGTCTTTTACATGGGCGATGCGGATTCCAACCCAGGGTTCCAAGCTTGCACAGCAAACAAGCAACTTTACCCACTGAGCCGTTTCTCCAGCCCCCACCTTATTTTTAAATTTAGAACAGAAACAGAGTTGCATTATGTTAGTTAGTGTAGAGGTGGGGCAGACTCTAGTGGCATGCTGCTGGCTTTGCCAAATGTTTCTCCCTACAAGGGTGGGGACAACCAATGTGGCTTTACATTATTCTGTGTGTGACAGTTAAGGGATGTATATTGTTACAGTAATGCTGTCTTGACCATTTGGAGCTGGATTTCTGAAGGAGACAAACTTTCTTTGTCCAAAGAGCAATGCAGTCCTGGTAACCAGACAAACTGTTTCCATGTAAGCTGGTACTGACTCTGAAAGCCACAGAATAAACCGAGCTGGCTGTTTACCTTAGTAGGTGATATTTCTAAGTGAACAATCAAATCCTACTTTACATCAACGGCCTGAATTAAAAGATAAAAGATTTGCCAAACAAATTGAACAGGAAACGTACTATATACCTAACAGGCAAGAAGGAAGAGAACCCCAGAGAGGAAATACCAAGGACCAATGAAGGAGTAATTAATAAAATATAATAGCTGCCCAATGCATTCATATTCCATAATTCTTTTTATGTTTTCCATTGTCCTTTAATATTGAACATTTATGTGTCTAGGAGTTTTGGGTTATAAATAGATCTTCCACGAGGAATCGTGTACCTAGATTTTTATGTACCACTCTCTTGGAAGTGTAGGCCCTTAGAGGTTATAAAATATTGTTAAGGCTCAGTCAAGCATTTAGAACTCACTTCCCAGAAGTATGTACAAGTTTATGGTCTATCTGGGGAATGAAAATGTTCGTGGCTGTAGAGATAGAGGCGGCTGCTCAGCAGTTAGAACCAGACTGCTCTTCCAGAGGACCTGAGTTCGGTTCCCAGCTCCCAAACTGGAAAGCTCTCAATTACCTGTAACTCCAGCTCTAGGGGTTCTGGTATACCATCTGTTATTTACTCAGACACCTGTACTCAAGTGCTCTCTCTCTCTGTCTCTCTGTCTCCCTCTCTCTGTCTCTGTCTCTCTGTGTCTCTCTGTCTCTCTGTCTCTCTCTCTCTCTCTCTCTCTCTCACACACACACACACACACACACACACACCTAAAAATATCCTTTTAAAAAGAAAAATATTTTTGAAAAACTTCGTCTTTGTGAGTTGTCACTTTTTAACATGCACATAAAGGGGGCCAGTGAGATGGTTCAGTGTGTGAAGGGGCTTGCTGCCCAGGACTGGTGACCTGAGCTCCACCCTTGGAGCCGAGGTGAAGGCAGAGGAAGAGAACCTACTCTCCAAAGTTTTCCTCTGGCCCCCAGGTGTACTCCACCCTCCACATCTCTCTCTCTCTCTCTCTCTCTCTCTCTCTCTCTCTCTCTCACACACACACACACACACACACACACAACTAAGTAAAAACAAGGTGTGAGGCAGGTGTGGAGGCCCATGCCTTTGATCCCAGACTTGGGGGAGGGGGTCTCGGGGCAGAGGCAGGTAGTTCTCTATGAGTTGAAGCTAGCCTGGTCTATTTACGCCAGCCAGAGCTCTTTAGTGAGACACGGTCCCAGTAAAATAAATAATAAATAAAATGGAGAGTGATCGAGGAGGACATTCAACATTGACCTCTGGCCTCTATACACATGTACACCACATGTGTACACGCGTGCGTACACAAGCATGTGAACACACAGACACCAAACGCGCACACACTCATGTAAAGACAACTGGAGCGTCATTGCCTTTAAACAGTTCCTTAAAAAAGGAAGCAAATTCTGATTGGTGTAATAGAGCGACTGGGACTTCACACATGGGGTGCTCTCAGATCAGCCAGGATGGAAGGCAATGCCTCCAGGAGCCAGCTGGGGTAGGTACGGAGGCCCCTGGGGTCTGCAGCTTTCCAGCTCGACTAGACACCGTGGCCTCTAGCTGCATGTTTTAGGTGACCCGCCTAACTGATCCTCAGCCCGTATGTCGGGGATGGTTTAACGTCTGCTACAAAAGCTGCAGTTGAAGGAGAGCATAAACGAAAGTATTAATGTCCAGAAAGCATGCAGAACATTCCTGTTAGAGTCTGGGACTCTTAGGGCAGCAGCTCTCTCTGGTCAATGGAATGACCTCGGCAACACGGAACCCATGTCATCATGGGTTTCTTGCTAAGCTCCGTCAGTCCTGTACCTTCGCTGAACTTGGAGTTCCTTGGACAGGTGCTGTCTCACACGTGGGCGCCTGGAGCAGGCCTAGCCAGCGGACCCATGGCAGTGGGCAGGAGCCAGCAGGTGTGGGTTGGGTCAGGCCGTGGGTGGCTGGCTTCCAGGAGCCAAAACTGGCTCTTATGAAAATGTGCTTTTGCATTTTAAACACGCCCGCAAATAAATATCCTTATCTAAGTCACGTCCTTGGGAGAGTCTTACCATAGTTTACGATCTGTCAGGAATTACTCTTTTGAGATTGCTTCTGTCTAGGCAACATTTTTCTAAATATTCCCAATCAAGTGATTTATTCTCCATCTTTTGAAGGAGACCTTAATTTTAGAAAGCAGTCAAAAGTAATTTTGAGAGACACAGAAGAGAAGATATAGTCAAGCGTATGTAAGACATTTATTTTTCAAGTAGAGATGTCACTTGTGACATTCATGTGTCCTGTTACCCATCAGACTCCAAAGCCTGGCACGTCTGCTTGACATATCTTTGTTGAATGGTAAACGCAGGCCAGCTCTACAGGGACCCACAGAATGACTCCACAGGACCCTGAAAAGACTTCTGGGCAACAGCAGCCTGTTTGGAATTAATAAATTCTACTTAATATACTAGTTAGAAATTTGTTATTTCTGCACATATGATCAAGGAGAAACCCATAGCAATTCTTTATCTATGAGTGGGGCTAAGGCTGGGCTGTCTCCAAAGGCACACATTGACACTGGACAAAAGCAGACATTCTGGGATAGATTATTCATGCTGACAGCCCAGGCACTGAGCATAGGGACAATGCTTAAGTAGCCTCCCCCCCACCACCTTTTTCTTTTTTGGTTTTTCAAGACAGGGTTTCTCTGTGTAGCTGGCACTCACTCTGTAGACCAGCTGGCCTTGAACCCACAGAGATCTGCCTGCTGCTTCCTTCGAGTGCTGGTATTAAAGGCGTGTGCTACCACTGCCCAGCTAAGTAACCCCTTTTCACAGGACGATTGCGAGGCACTAGCTTTAACCCAGACTTGCAGAAGAGCCGAGGCACCTGCATCCAAGCCTTCTTTCTCGAACCTCAGTGTTTGGAGTTCAGCAGCTCGCAGGACAGAATACACTGGAAAGCCATCGGACCCCTGGGTGATTCTGGTTTGAAAACTCTTTCCTTAGCTGGGTGGTGGTGCAGGCCTTCGATTCCAGCACTTGGGAGATACAGGCAGGCGATCTCTGAGAGCTTGAGGTCAGTCAAGCCTGCAAAGTGAGTTCCAGTACAGCCGGGGCTGTTGCAACGAGAAACGCTGTCTCAGATAAAAAACAAAACAAAACACTCCTTTAAAAAAAAGGTTTTTTTTTTTTTTAAATGTGTTTATGTGTGGCACATAGATGCCCAGGACCCTCGGGTCAAAGGAGGTGCACTAGATCCCTTGGAACTGGGGTTCTGCACCGTCGTGAGCCACTGTGTGTTCTGGGGACCAAACCCCGGTCCTCTGCAAGGGCAGGAAGTGCTTCTAGCTGCTGAGCCATGACTCCAACCCTGTCGAGGGAAGCTCCTCGCCAGCCACCCCGTGTCTACTTACCTGGCACCCTTAAAGTCTTGCACTATGGTCTGACAAGAGGCACAGAGCAAGGGGCAGATTCCCTGCTGGCAAACACTAGGGAAGGCAAGGGTCCACAGACGGAACACAAAGCCTTCGGGACAGCAGGACCCCAGCTTACAGAGAGAGAGAGAGGGGGAGGGAGGGAGAGGGAGAGGGGGAGAGGGAGGGGGAGAGGGAGGGGGAGGGGAAGGGGGAGAGGGAGAGGGAGAGGGAGAGGGAGGGGGAGGGGGAGAGGGAGAGGGAGAGGGAGAGGGAGAGGGAGAGGGAGAGGGAGAGGGAGAGGGAGAGAGGGAGAGAGAGAAGAAACAGCTTAAACCCAACCGCTCCTGGCAATGGAACCAGTCCCAGTATACAGGTCATCTAAGGGCACCCAGGGCTCCCTGCCAGCCACTAGGCAGGAAGGAAGTTGCAGCCAATGCCCGCCTCCTCGCCCAGCCCTTCACCTTCTGAGCAAGTCCAGCACCCACCCACCCCTCTGCAAGGTAGATCAACAGACCTCACAGGCTCCTGCTAGACCAAGCAGCCTGATCTGGCCTCAGACGGAGCCTGCACTGCGCTGTGGGGGCAGCAGTGGTGGCCGAGTGGCCAGCCCCGGTCTCTCCTTTCTGAAGCGCTGACAGAAGCCTCAGAAGGCCCGTTTTCCTGCTCCAGGACATCTGGGCCTTTGCTTAGAGCCCTGCCCTTTCCATGCTGTTATATTGCAAACCTGCTCCCGAACTCTTTATTTGTTTTGAGATTTTTTTCAAGTGTATGTGGTTTTTTTGTTTTTGTTTTGTTTGTTTTGTTTTTGTTTTTGTTTTTTGTTTTTGTTTTTGCCTAATGCATGTCTGTGACTGATGTGTGTGCACTACAGAGCTCAAAGAGGCTAGAAGCCAGCACTGGACCCATTAGAACTATAGCTGCAGGTGGTTATGAGCCACCACGAAGATGCTGGGAACTGAACGTGGGTCCTTTACAAGAGCAGCCAGTGCTCGTAACCACTGAGCCATCTCTCCAGCCCCCCAGCTCTTTAGTAATAATAATAATAAGTTTATTTACCCTATGCGTGAGCCCTCTCTCACCAAAGTGGGGGTGGGGTGCACCAGTGACATCGGAAGACACATTTGCAGAGCCTGCTTCTCTCCTTCCACTATGTGGGTCCTGGGGCTCGAACTCAGTTCATCAGGTTTGGTGGCAAGCACCTTTTCCCAGTGAACCATCACAGTGGCCCGTAACTTTTGCACTGAAAACCCTGCTGCCCTGTTCAAATGCCACCTGACGCAAGGAGCAGCCCTTATTTGGGTCTTCTGTGCTTCTCTTTTAGGGACGGGCTGTCTGCCTCTCAAGACCACAGAGTCCCTCCTACTCCGCCCATGCCTCTCACTCACTTAGCCTGAGAGATGGCCCTTCCCGTTACCCTGCGAGGTGAGTCTCTGAGACTGTCCGGCTCTCTCTGACCCTCTGTCAACACGTTCCTTATCTGGTTTTGTAATCCTTGAGGCCTCCTTGCAAAGTTACTTTGTTTGCTGCTCTAAAGAAAACAGAAGCTCAAACTAGAAAGCCAGACAGGATTTGCACTCAGGCCCTCCATCTACTGCACGGTACTTCCTCATTTGTAGAGCCAGTATTTGAGCATGAGATGACACGGACGCTGGATAGAGATAGTCTCAGTTTACAGAGCACAGAACTTAAAACAGAGAGGGCCCAGGACTTGCCTAAGGGTGCCGCCCCCTTTGCCTGGCCCTCACTATGGGGCAACGCTTGCTGGAAATCCTCAGTTGCAGGCAGCCCGACGCCCACATACACTGCAAGCAAGGTTCCAAGTCACACAAGATAGAACACTGCGTGAACACCGTCCCCCACCGTCCCCAAGGTGTACCAGCTCAGGCGTACAGGACAGACAGCCTAATTCTGGACAACAGCGACTCACGAGGTTTTGACTTTCTCGTATAAAAGAATGTAGGGCTGGGTCGCACTGGGCCGATGCTGCATTTCGCTGGGGTCAGGGTCCAGGCTGTTTCTCTCCTCTGCAGTCCCACGGAGGCACCTAATGCCCTAGAAGCATCCTCGGGGCCACCTGGGGAGTCAAATCCAAAGGCTCACTCCCTTGTCTGTCTCTCTCCCTCCTTTCTTCTGTGAGGCAGGATCTCATGCAGCCCAGGCTATGTGTCCGAGCATGACCTCGAACTGATCCTCCTGCCTCCGCCTTCTGAGTGCTGGGACACGCCCTGTCACCCCGGGGCAGCATTCCACGCAGGGACCAGACCTATGACCTATGCATGCCAGGCAAACACTCTATCAACTGAGTTTCCTCTCAAGAGCCTGGGTGTCCGCTTCTGCCCTTCTATTTCTGCCGCGTGCTTTAAGATCTCAGTTACACGGTCTAACCTAGAGTCTGCTCACAGCCTTGGGGTAGCAGGCACCTAGCACGGTGCTGGCAGCAGGAAGAGGTAAAAGCTGGAGGACATTGCATTGTTTACAACAAGGGGCCCTTTTCATGCTCTGCCTACTTCTCCTTGCCTTCTTTCCTTCCGTCCCTTTGCCCGCTGCTCCCTGAATTAGTCACGCCTGCGGGCTAAGCACCAGAGCTACAAACAGGAGCTGTATGTGGTGGCTCACGCCTAATCCATGCAGAGGATCAAGCCTGGCAGAGGGCAGTTCTTTATGAGTTCGAGGACAGTCGGGGCTATAGAAAAAAAAACAAAATGAGGTCCTTCCGTAGTTAGGAACACACACTGCTCTCCACGAGGATGGAGGTTCCATTCCTGGCACCCTGCGTGCCAGCTCATGACCGTCTGTGACACTAGTAGTGTGTGTGGGGGGTGTCTGACCCTCTTCCGGCCGCCAAGGGCACTGGCCGCATGTGCGTGGTACACAGACACACACACAGGCAGAACACCTGCACACACGGCATAAAATAAGACACAAGTGTCTGTGACGTGTTCCGTGTGCTGATGAATATGTGAGGAGAGAGATCTTAATGGAATCATAAGACAAATGCATCCCACAGGAACGCAAAGCAAAGCAGAGAGCACCTGGGCCAGCTCGGGTGGGAGTGGACCAAGGCTCCCGGAGACGGCTCGGAGGTGGGCGGGTACCCCAGGGCGCGAGTGACAGCAGCAACGCCGCCCAAGCAGCAGGCACGGAGGACAGGACGGCCTTGATGACCGTGTACCCGATGTGGAGAGCCAGAAGTCAGGCCCGAGAAGAAAGTGAGCCAGACAGCCAGAAGTCAGGCCCGAGAAGAAAGTGAGCCAGACAGCCAGAAGTCAGGCCCGAGAAGAAAGTGAGCCAGACAAGGCTGAGGTAGTTCTTACCTCACACTGCAGTTACTTCCTGCTCGCCTGCCCAGGGACTGAGGCGTTCCCACAGGACCGCCCCGCCCCCAAGCTCCTCCCTCTTCCCTCCAATGTCTGCGAATTTTCACAACCCTGGTCCACCTTAGAAACAGTTGCAGGGCGGTGTGCTGCTCCACATGCAATCTGTGTGGTGAACACCGGTGTTTTGTGTGCTAATCTGTTACTTGACTCTAAGAGCTGGGGCAAACCCTGGGCGAGGAGAGCTACCAGGCTGCCCCAGTGCAGGGCAGGGACCATTTCAGGCAAACCCCTTAAGAGATGCTCAGAGTCACTGTAACTCCCACCCCGCCCGTTATCATTGCTGTTTCTGACTGAGACACAGTCTCATGCACATGCACTCCAGGCTGGCATAGCAACCTCACGGCATAGCAGAGGAAGGCCTCAACTCTTGGTCCTCCTGCCTCCATTTAAATGGGATTACAGGTGCGTGCTACTGTGTCCTACTTCCTAACCCACGGTGGAAATGAAGGCTCATACTTACTAACCCTCCTTAAAAGTGTCTAGTTCCACAGCTCAGCGACCAATTTGGGAAAATGTCTAATTGTTTTACGTAGGCTAGACTGTTTGTTGGTGGCTATCTAATTTATATATGCATGCACATACATATGTGATTTTAATGATTTGTATATATATTAATATATAATTTAATAGATATGATTTTATTTTAGAACGTGTTTTATGAAGACCAGACTAGCCTCAAAGTTCTGATTTTTCAGAGTCCGTGGCTCGGTGCCGGGATTACAGATAGGTGCCACCACATTCTGCACGATATTTACATATTCTAAAAGGCTAGAAATGTGAACTATTATTACACCAAGACTTAGGCTGAAAAAGTCAGAGAGACTGTTTAGCTGGCTCTTGTCTTTGAGATGAGGTCTCACTGTGCACTCCCATCTGGCCTGGACCCTACCATGTGCCCCAAACGACCCTCTCGGCCTCCCAAGTGCTGGCATTACAGGTGTGCACGACTCCTGGCTGAGGATTGAATTTTTCATCTAAAAAAACTACTTTATGTATGAGTGCTTTGCACGTGTGTATATCTGTGAGCCTCATGCCTGGTGACCACAGGGGCCGGTAGAGGCGTCAGATCCCTTATAGCTAGTTAGTTATGCGCAGCTGTGAGCTGCCTGATGTGGGAGGTAGAGCTGAGCTGAATGAACTCAGGTCTTCTGGAAGGGCAGAAGAACTTTAAGTGCTGAGCTATCTCTCCAGTACTGCTGCCCTCCACCCCAGGAGGGCTGCTGGGTTTTCCTCTTTCCCCTGAGATAGGGTCTCGCTGCGTAGCCCAGGCTGGCCTTGAACTCACAGACCCGCCTGCTACTGTCTCCCAAGTATTGGGATTAAAGGTGTGTTGAGCATTATTAGCTCAGGAGTGCATTATTTATTTATTTACTTTTCTTATTTTACATATTGATCCCAGTTCACTCTCCCTCTCTTCCCTCCCTCCTATGCTCCCCGACCACCCTCCCTCCCACCCCCCACTCCACAGGGAAGGAGAGGCCTTCCAGGAGGGATCATCAAAATCTGTCAAGTCATTTAGAGTAGGGTCTAGGCCCTCCCTCCTGCTTTTCTGTTAGGGGAGTATCCCTCCATGGGGAATGTGCTCCCAAAGTCCTTTTGTGCACCAGGGATACATCCTGGTTCCACTGTCAGTGGTCCCTTAGACTGCCCAGTCCTTCTAACTGAGACCCATGTTCAGGGGGTCTGAGTTGGTCCAATGCTGGATTCCCAGCTATCAGTCTGGGGCCCATTAGCTCCCCTTTGTTCAGATCAGCTGTCTCTGTGGGTTTCTCTAGCCTGGTCTTGTCCTCCTTCTCTGCCTCTGGATTCCAGTTCAGCTCAATGTTTAGTTGTGGGTGTCTGCTTCTCTTTCCATCAGCTACTAGATGAGGGCTCTATGATGGTGGATAAGTTAGTCATCAACCTCATTATCAGGGAAGGGCATTTATGGTAGCCTTTCCACTGTTGCTCTAATTGTTAGTTGGAGTCATCCTTGTAGGTCTCTGGACATTTCTCTAGAGTCAGTTTTCTCTTTAAACCTATAATGGCTCCCTCTTTTATTCATTCTCTCTCTCTCTCTCTCTCTCTCTCTCTCTCTCTCTCTCTCTCTCTCTCTCTCTCTCTCTCTCTCTCTGCTATTCCTCCCCTGACTCAATCTTCCACGTGTTTTCCTCTCCTCCCCTTATCTTTCTCCTAACTCCCTCTCCACTTACTGTCCCCTCCCACTCCCAATACACTCAGGGGATCTTGTTTTCCCCTTCTGTGAGGGACCTTGTATGAATCTCTTAGATTCCTCCTTGTATCCTAGTTTCTCTGGAGGTGTGAATTATAGGCTGGTGATCCTTTGCTCTATGTCTAAAATCCATATATGAGTGAGTACATACCGTGTTCCTTTTTGTGACTGGGTCACCTCATTCTGGATGGTTTCCTTAAGTTCCATCCATTTGCCTGTGAATTTCAAGATTCCATTGTTTTTTTTTTTTTTCCCCACAGAGCGGTATTCCATTGTGTAAATGTGCCACATCGTCTATCCACTCTTCAGTTGAGGGGCATCTAGGTTGCTTCCAGGTTCTTGCTATTACTAATAATGCTGCTATGAACATAGTTGAACAGTTGTCTTTGTTGCATTGATATGCCTCATTTGGGTGTATGTCCAAGAGCAGAATTGCCAAGTCCTGTGGTAGACTGATACCCATTTTCCTGAGGAACCACCATATTGATCTCCAAAATGGCTGTATAAGTTTGCACTCCCACCAGCAGGGGAAGAGTGTTCCCCTTTCTCCACATCCTCTCCAGCATAAGTTGTCATTGGTGTTTCTAATTTTAGCCATTCTGGCAGGGGTAAGTTATTTTCATTTGCATTTCCCTGATAGCTAAGGATGTTGAGAACTTTCTTAAGTATCTTTTCAGCCTTTTTGATTTCCTCTATTGAGAATTCTTTCTTCAATTCTGTACCCCATTTTTTAATAGGGTTATTTGGTGTTTTGGTGACTAGTTTCTTGAGTTCTTTGTATATTTTGGAGATAAGCTGTTTGTCAGATGTAGGATTGGTAAAAAATTTTCCCAGTCTGTGGGCTGCTATTTGGTCTTGTCCACTGTGTCCTTTGCCTTACAGAAGCTTCTCAGTTTGAGGAGGTCCATTTATTAATTGTTGATCTCAGTGTCTGTGCTACTGGAGTTAAGTTCAGGAAGCGGTCTCCTATACCAATTTGTTCAAGGGTACCTCCTACTTTCTCTTCTAAGAGGTTCAGTGTGGCTGAAATCATGTGATCTTTGATCCATTTGGACCTGAGTTTTGTGCATGGCAATAGACATGGGTCTATCTGCAGTCTTATACACACCATCATCCAGTTGTGCCTGTACCATTTGTGGAAGACGGTTTTAGGAGTGCATTCTTAAACTATGAATTTACTCTCTGCATCTGGCCTAAAGCCTCTCTGAGTGAGAGTCATGGCACCCAGGCAGCCACCCCATTTCTCAGAGAGGCTGTGTGGGTTACTGCGGTCCCTCTCAGGCCCTCAAGCACAGCTGTACCTCTCCTGAAGTGCTGACTGCATGGCACCCATCAGATGACACCTGCTTTGTCCCCACTGCCCTCTCCTGGGCACCTTACGTATGGCTGACACTTGGAGACGTCTGATGACAGACGAGGAGCCAGTGTTCCCACTCTGGTCTATGGTTCGTTTCTCCTACAGTGGCTCCTGGAAATACAAGTGTGGATTCAGTAGCTGGGCCCTTCAGAGTCGAATGAATGAAAATGCTGAGTTTCCTTTGCAAAGCCTGAAACAGCAACCCAAACTGGATCAAGGTAGTTTTTCAACAAGGCTGCTAAGACAAGTCAAAAGGGCAGGGGAGCTGTTGGGACAGCCATAAGTCATGTTCAAAAACAAAACAAGTAAAAAGTAAGATGGGCCCTATCCTCAGCTGCAAAACTCACTCAGCATGGACCGCAGCTCAGTCGGCACCATGACATGAGTCATGGGTTCATGTCCCACATTTGGCGCCATTTTAGATGGAAACATCTGTTCCACCTGGTCCCACAGACATTTGGCCCCAAATAAACACAGAGACTCATATTAATTATAACCTGTTTGGCCAATGGCTTAGGCTTCTTACTGGCTAGCTTTCTCTTAATTACTAACCCACAACAATTAATCTATGTATTCCTACATGGCCTTATCTTACCAGAGAATGCCTGGCATCCTATCTTTGTGGTAGCTACATGGCAACTCTCTTGCAGCCCCTCTCTGAATCCTGTTTCCAGAATTCTTGTCTAGTGGCCCTGGCTATACTTCCTTCCTGGCTACTGACCAATCAGTGTTTTATTCATCGACCTATTAGAGAAACATATTAACAGGATACAGAAGGGCACAGGAGTGCCCCCATCAAGACACAGGAGTCAACATCTGTGAACCTAGGTTATCTGGCTTTTAGATATAACCACAAAAGCACAAACAACAAAAATAAGCAAGTGGGTTTTGTTAAAACAGAGACTTGTTTGCTCCAATAGACACTACCAAAATTCTAAAGTCAGTACTCAGGAGGTTTAAGGCAAAGGGATCAAAAGTTCAAGGCTATCCTCTGCTACACAGAGTTCAAGGTCATCCTGAGCCCCACGAGACCTTGTTTCAAAACCAAGGGGCTGGGTAAAACTTGCTTCTCTCACAGAGGACTGGAGTCTGGGTCCCAGCACCAGGTCAGGTGGCTTACAACCACCTCTACCCCAGTTCCAGAGGATCTTACGCCCTCTGTTGGCCTCCATAGGTACCCGTGCTAATGTACGCCCCCACCCCCACATCATTAAAATAATCTTTTTAAAAAAAGGCAACAGAATGAAAGACATACCTTTAAGTCATGTGTATCTTTGATAAGAAACATACCCTCAATGCCAAGAGGACTCTTATAAAGTCATTAAGAGGCTGAATAATTCCATTGAAAAGAGGGCAAAGGGTGTGAAGAGACACTTCCCTAAATAAGATAGTCAGATGGTTATGCACCACAAAACACGAAAAGAGACTTGGCATCCTCAGCCCCCTAAGCCGTGCTGTGCTGTCACAAGGACTCTGTGTGCATGAGGCTGGCAACCATGGCAGATTCCCATGAGTGGATACAGTGTGTCACACCGTAAAATAAGAAGTTGCTTAGTCATAAAAGGAAGCGTGGATGCATGCTACTATCTTGCCAAAGTGAGTCAGAGACTACACATGGAGAACCTATTCACACAGGATTCGCCACCAGTCTATACACAGAGAAAGGATATCTGTGGCTACGTGGGGCTGAAGGCAGGAGACAGCTGGGGAGGAGGGAACAGGCTTTCTTCTCGGGGTGGGAGTGAGACTGTTCTAGAATTTGGTGCTGGGTATACAACCTTCTGATTACATCAAAAAAACTCTGACTTGCACAATTTAAATGGATGAATTAATATGCCTATGTCATAGCTTTAGCTGTTAACTTGACATAAACCTAGAGAAACCTGGAAGGAACCTCAACTGAGTAACTGCCTTCATCAGATGGACCTGTGAGCATGTCAGTGAAGCGTTTTCTTGATTCCGGATTGATGTGGGAGGGTCTGGGCTGTGTAAGAAAGCTAACTGTCCACGAGGCCCCAGCCAACCAGCAGGAAGAATTCCTCCATTGCCTTCTCCTAATGATGGACTGTCTCCATGAGCCAAGATGAGCCCTCTCCTCTCAGAGTTGTTTTTGGTCATTGGTGTTTACTGCAGTGACACAGAGCAAATATTTCTTAACACGGGATAAAGAAACTGTGGGATGTGTTGTTGAAAACCTCATATATTTGTCAGTAACAAATCCAACACTTACTCAAACCATAAAGGATGGTAGAGATTTCTGTGTTTGCTAGGTGGTGGTAGTGGCACGTGCCTTTAATCCCAGCACTCAGGAGGCAAAGGCAGAGACAGGCGGATCTCAATGAGTTTGAGATCCAGGACAGGCTCCAAAGCTACACAGAGAAACCCTGTCTCAAACAAACAAACAAACAAACAAACAAACAAAAATTCTGTCTCCCAAGACACTAAATCCTGGCTCACTGGTGTCTTGGGTGTCTGAAGGACTACACAGGGCCGAGGTGTTCCTGAAAAATCCTGACCCAGGCGTCTTGCAACGGATCACTTCAATTCTATACATGTGTGAACTTCCCCTCCCTCAACAAATCACACTTGGTGCTTAAAGTTACCCTTCGTCCTTGCTGCTCTGCTGAGTCGGCCTGAGGCTCACAGACTGTAAGCAGAAGAGAAGACAGCCAAACCCTAAGTGTCAGTTCTCCCGTCTTCTGGGCAGACTCTTAGCTCCAGGGCTGGGCTAATTCCCCCATCCCTTCTTCTCAGTATAGGAACCAAAGAGGGGGGGAGCTAAAGCCCCTTGGATTATGCATTGTTTCTCCACCCTGGGGCTCACAGGGGGCACCTCTTCACGTAAGGCAGGGCATGACTGGCTGGTGGTCCAGGATGGTCCCTGCCCTGGACTACCAGGATGTGTGACCACACAGGAGCAGTTGGTGAAGAAAGGCTGACTTTTCTTAGGTGAAAACTGGTTTCTAGTATGGAGTTGAGAACATGTATCAGTAGATAAACACTCAAATAATGCACAACTGGACTAGAAAAACTTTAAGTCAGCTTTATTTTTAAAGTGCTTGAGATGAACACACACACCCGACCACAGCAGTGTGAAGACAGCACACACCACACACACACCCGACCATAGCAGTGTGAAGACAGCACACACACACACACACACACACACACACACACACACACACACACACACACACACGACGTGGGGACGCCTCAGGGCCAAGGAGCTGTGCACAGCGGGATGGAAGGAAGGTCAACATTTGCTAGCTTCAGCAAATCGGGATCAGACCAGAGCCAAGATGTGTAATTACTGCTTACAGGTTCTTTATGAAAGCGTTCACCTGCAGGAAGAGAAGGTCTAATGTTACACCGCACGGTCCCCACACTCCCGTGTCCCCAGCCCATGAGCATTTATGAGGAAACGAGCTGCGCACGGTCAGGGAGCAGCAATTGGCAGCTGGGCACAGAAGCCACATGCGATGTAGTGTGGGATGTTCCTTACTGCGGAACACTCGAGGGAAGCTGGCTGGCCCGCAGCTAGGACTCAACTGACTGACGTTACCCGGCACACTCGGGCCTGGGGCTCGGGGTAATGTGTAACGTGCAGCCTCGGGCTCAGAGTGTGAGGTGTCAGAGGACACACAGAGGCGAGGAAGCCCACAAGCCACGGCTCTGCCCACCTGTCTCATGAGCTCCTCTTGCGTGGCGGCATTTTCAGAGAAGTCGTCATTGACACTCAGCACCAGCACCGGCACACGGCGCAGAGCTTCAAAGTGGAGCCTGGAGCAGCGAGATCAGCGCCAGGGAGGTGTCATTTCCCACCACACCCACCACACCCTCCGGCCAGAGCCCGTCGACTCTCGCCAGTCCTCAAACTCCACACACGTAAACCAAGCCTGAAGGAGGGCACGCGGGAACTAAAATGTCAGTTAAAATGGACAGTTTTCTAGATGACAGATGTTGGGCACTGCCCTCTGTGTCCTTGCACTCCTGGGCTGTGCTCAGCACAGTGACGGAGGCCTCTGCCCGCCCGTATCACACTCATGATGGGAGATGTTATCTGTATATATGTTTCTCATACTGGTTAATTAATAAAGCCCTGTTGGCCAATAGGAAACTAGATAGGCGGGGCTAGGAGACTAGAAGGAAGAAAGAGGAAGTGGTTAGGAGGAGTCAAGATGTAGAGCATGGAGGAAGCAAGATGCTGGGGCCGCCACTCCCCGACAAGATGACCACGTGGAAATACTAAGATAAGTAGAAATGGGTTAATAATTAAGACAGAACGAGCCCATAAACAATAATGGTAACTGGCCAACAGGATTGTATCAAATACAGAGTCTCAGCATGTTATTTGGGGCTGGCGCACCAGACTAGCGGCGGGCGGGCTGGCGGGAAACAATAAGCTACACACTCACTTGGTAGTCTTGTTAATAAACCAGTCTTCGTGCTGACCGTGCAGCTGTTGAAGATAGGCCAGCTCAATGCCTTTCTCTTCTGCCCGGGCTCTCTGGTACAGTCTTTCCAAACAAACCTAAGAGACAATCCCTCTGCTGTTACACCACAGTCTCACAGGGCCAAGCAACCCACAGAACGTCTGTATGTCTCCTCTGGCGCCACACAGCATGACGTTGTCCTGCTGCCTTGCTCCCTTACTCAGCACTGGCACCGTCTGGAGCAGCCTCAGCTGGGTAACGGCAAACACCGTTCACCCATCAGCCACCCTGTGAACCGGAGACAGCCCTCCTTTCTCCTCCTCCCAATCACATCAAGACCAGGAGTTCTAGTCTCTCTAGTTGGCTCTGTCCTCACAGCCAGTCAGCTGTCACCTGCACGCCCTGCAGTCTTGCTGGGCTACCCGTTCTCCACCTCCACCCACCCACAGGGGGCTGTGAGGCTACTCTTAGGAAAGGCACATTGAGATTCTGACAAAGAGCTGGGCGGTGGTGGCACACGCCTTTAATCCCAGCACTCTGGAGGCAGAGGCAGGTGGGTCTGTGAGGAGCACAGAGTGAGTTCCTGGACAGGCTCCAAAGCTACAGAGAGAAATCCTGTCTCGAAACGCCTGCACCCCCCACCCCCACAAAGACTCTGGCAAAAGCCATTTCTCCTCCCGACATTGCCCCTCACACCAGCCTTCGAAGGTGCTTGTGTGCCCTGCTGAAAATGCTTTGCCAGCTGCTGACATGACCACGGCTAAGAGTTGTAAATTTACCATTCTCCTGCCTCAGCTCTCCAGGTGCTGGGATTACAGGCATGCGCCATTGCGCCTGGCCTGTGGTGCCGCTCGACTTAGTAAGCAATCTGAAGCCCCCTTCATACCAGACCAAGCACCCACTTTGGCGAAGACAGAAACATCTGCACAAGTCCAAGATAACACGAAATTAAACTTGAGTCTAAGGCCTCTCCCTTCCCCTTTTGCAGAGCTCTAGCCTGTCTCCACCTGCAGGTCTGAGGTGTCTGCCTCTGAGAACTGTGCTATCTTCACCCCTCATGTGTCCGCCCCTGTCACAGCTCCCCCTTGCTCACTGCTTTGGCCAGACTGGGCCTCCTTCCTGTGGGGCGGGTCAAGCTCCTTCACACGGCAAGCCTCTGCTCCAAACGTCTGTTCTGCCTGAACTGCCTGGTTCCTCCTGCCTGGCCCAACATTTCAGTGTTCACTGGCAACCATCCTGACAGTGGGCTAATCTACCCGTACGCTCTTTTCTTTTCTTTTCTTGCAAGGTGTTCCAGGTCTGGTTCAGGCTGACCCGGAACTCGGATATCCATCTCTTTCAATATACTCTTGATTCACCTCCTCAGTCCTTACTCACAAACACCATGACTATGATTTCAGCAGCAGTTTGCACACACGCACACGCGCGCGCGCGCACACACACACACACACACACGCACGCGCTCGCTCTCTCTCTCTCTCTCTCTCTCTCTCTCTCCCCCCCCACCCTCTGAAGTGTATAAAAGCCACGGGCTCTTCCTATTACAGGCTTGAACCCACGTCCTAGTCATCCTCTGGCATTCCTGGGTTCCTGTATCTCACACCATCCAAACAACACTGAAATCTCAAACCATCCCAAATACATTACCCATCTTTAGTCTATGATAAGTTGCAGCAATTCGTCAAGACTCACATAGTCTCCAAAGGGACAAACCCGTCTGATGGGAGATGTTATTCTGTATATATGTTTCTCATACTGGTTAATAAAGCACTGTGGCCAATAGAAAACTAGATAGGCGGGGCTAGGAGACTAGGAGGAGGAAGAGGAAGTAGTAGGTGGGGTCAAGATGTAGCCCGGGGAAGGAGCAGGACGTCTGCCGCGCGGCTCCCCGATAAGATGACCACGTGGAAATACTTAGATAAGTAGAAATGGGTTAATAATTAAGACAGAGCTAGCCCATAAACAGTAATGGTAACTGGCCAACAGGATTGTATCAAATACAGAGTCTCTGAGTGTTATTTGGGGCACACGTGGTTGCAGGACCATGGCGGCAGGTCCGGGAGGCCAGCTGGGAACAACATGCTGTAACACCCGTCCCCGGTGACAGCCACCATTAAACCACCACGCTGTCATTTCATACAGGCCCTCGAAGGGCATTAAGAAGGAAGGCAAGGGAGACCAGCTTGCTTTAGGATCTGTGGCAGCCCTGCCTAACTCTCTGCCCCGGCCCTGAGACGGCCGGCCGCACTGTTGTTCTGTGTCTCTGCCTTCTCCCAGCCTCGTCTGCCCTGCCCCTCAGTGCAGCCACTCAGCACTGTGGGAAATCCCGGGGGGACCCTCCTCTGAGCCCACCCCACCTCCGCTCTGCCCTACCCAGCGCCTCACTGGAGAGCCTCCTCCCCGCTCTGTGGGACAAGGCTTCTCCTTTTCACCCAGGGATACTTTCCACCCATGAGACAACGTGCCTCTTCTATCCCTCCTTAGCGACAAGGACCACTGAGAGCAGGCAGCCCCGTGCCTCTGCTAACCCAATACCTCGCTTCACTGGAGTCTCCTCAGGCCTTCGGCCTTCTGAATATCTAGTTCAACTTTATTTGACCTAAAACGTCACCCAGAATCTCCCACTCCCTGCTGTGGTCTGCGCCACAGCCCAGGAACTCCCACTCCATACCAAGAAGTCCCAATGGGGCTGGCAAGCCGGCCTCCTGCTGTGCAACATTTAACTGTGTAATGATGCGTTACACTTGTTTATGCTGTGCAATATTACTTCAATTGTGTAAAGGTGTGTTACGTTTATTGTTTAATTATGTAAGGATGTGTTACATCTGTTTCACCTTGCCTTCCTAAGGCACCTGAGTGGTCTAATGAAAAGTTGGCCGGTCAATATCTAGGCAGAAGACGGATAGGAGAGGCTGATGAGTGGGAATAAATAGAGAACCAGAGAAGAGAGGAGAGGATGAGGGAGGAAGACAGGGACAGGCCTGGGGCCAGAAGCCAGGCAGTGGGGTGGGGTGGGGGTGACGGGGATGGACACGAAAGGAAGACATACAGAAGGAAAGAAGAGGGCAAACAGAAACAGGTTAATTTTCATTAAAGAGCTGGCCAGACAAGCCAGGCCGAGCATCCCAGCATCCGTAACGAATAAGAAGTCGAGTCATGATTTAGGAGCTGGCTGGTGGCCCCAGAAGAAAAAGCCATGGAAGCCATGGAAAGGTGGGAGGAGAGAAGTGACAGCAGCAAGTGTGCCCTGAGGGGTTGTTGGAAGAGGAGGAGGAGATGTATTAGAAAGGCAGCTGGGCACGGTGGGCGTGGTCTCAATCGTAGCGCCTGGAGACACAAGCAGAAGCAGGTGGGTCTCTTAAGTCTGAGACC
This sequence comes from Cricetiscus sungorus, assembly GCA_030556225.1. Taxonomy (NCBI): domain Eukaryota; kingdom Metazoa; phylum Chordata; class Mammalia; order Rodentia; family Cricetidae; genus Cricetiscus; species Cricetiscus sungorus. The sequence continues at coordinate 802,909 of JANBXA010000202.1, read as the reverse complement.
AGCCAGGTCTACTTAGAGAATTCCAGGACAGCCACAGTGACATAATGAGACTCTGCCTCAAAAACAAAAACAAAACAAAAAAACACTGACCCAACCAAACAACTCCCCCAAACAAAATCAAATAAAAAACTGAAACAAAACCTGAAGAAGGAGAAGACGACAGGAGGCGACAGATCCAGCCCGGCTGTGCTCAGCAGCCTCTCTCCTGGCTCTGTGGGTCCCCTGTAGCGTGACAGGGACTCTCCCACTTGTTCTCAGCTCTGCTCAGTGTGTCCCCTGGCTCCCTTCTGTCCATAACCCAGCCCCAGGCTGCACGCAGCTGGCTTGCTTTCTGCAACAATGGGCATTCTTGGCATCTAACCATACTTGAGAAGTGTCTCTCAAAAGCTGACAGCAGTATCTCTCAAAAACAAAAAGCTTTGCCTTAACTTGGAATCCTGCCCTCAAGGGTCTTTCAAGAGATCTACTTTACAGAGAAAGACCCCTTCAGTGGCAAGCGTTCCAGGGTCTAGCCAATGTTACAACCAGTGAGCAGGAGCCAGGGGCCAATGCGGTCTCCAGAGGGCTCCTGTCATGACATCATCCCATGGGCCAAACTGGCTCCTCTAGCTGCAGAGTCAGAGCCAAAGCACAGACTTCTGCAGCCCTCCTTCCTTCCTCATATCCTAGGCAGAAATGCGAAGGGGCTGCTGAAGCCTCCCTCAGATGACCTGACACGGGCAGGAGCTAAAGCAGGTGGCTGCAGGTCTCAGTGTCCAGTCTGCAAACCTGGAGCTTTAAAAACAATGCCCAGTGTGTTCTAGTTGTTTCTTTACCCGAAGGGCCACTTCCACACAGGCAACCGGCTGCCTGAATATGCAGCAGCAGCAGGAGGCCCAGGAAATGCACTGCAGCAGAAGCCCGGGAAACGGGTGCCGGGTCGGAGCTGGAGAACTGGTGTATGCTGGGTGAGGCCCATAGACTAACTTCGCTCCAGGAAACCAGAAGCTCACGCAGTCCTAACGTCAAAGGTTTTAGGCTCAGTTACCTGGGGGGACGCCTGGAGATAGATGAATCCATGTATCAAGAGCCGGTTTGCAAACTGCTGCAGGAGGAAAGAGTGCCAGTCTTGATAGATGTGCCACTCGACGTCACTGAGGGACCCATTTTCATAAAGATTCTTTGCAAAGATGTACCTGGTGGGACACGTTGAGGAGGAGGTTGGGGCAAAGGGAGAATGGGGGGGGGGGTGAAAGACAGAAGAGGGAGGGAAGGGAAAGGTCAGCGACGGGCTTGTTCACGTTTATCCAAACCACTCAGCCATCCTAGCAGCCCTTAGGAAATCTGAACGATTTAGAGAAAACATTGATCTTTATTTATGTGTGTGTGCATATGTGTCTTTGTGTGGGTTTGTGGAGGCCAGAAGAGGGCATGGCTCTGGGCTAGACTCACAGGCACTTGCGAGCCATTTGATGCTCATAACTGCTGAGCCATCTGTCCAGCTCTGGAAACCTGAATTCTCAGTCTCCAGCTCCATCCTGCTCAGCACTAATGACAAATGACACCTGACACAGGCCCACGCTACAGCTCACAGATGGAGCAACCCACCACAAGGAAACAGACTCTAGAAAGGGGATCAGCCAAGACTCCAGACAAAGCCCAAGAGAATGCAGGGCGAAGACACTGCAGTTCAGGGTGGGGCTCTGAGTCTAGCTGCTGAGCCATCGTGCTTTGCGCCGGGAAGCAGGGTGGCACCCTTCCTGTGGTGTCAGCTCTGCAGCTGACTTGGGCAACACCAAGAGTGACTCCCCTCCAGAGCATACGGGAGCCTCACTTCCTCTACAGAGCTTCCAACCAGATCAAATAAGGCTAAAGCTGAATTATCGCTTACTTCCACAACAGGAGGAGGATCTGGTAAATTGAGAAATCAGAGCTGTAGAAATCATGGCTTCAAAAGGGTCAATTCTGCTTTTAAAGCTTGACACAAAACACAATTTACACACACAACAATAAACTCCAGTTTCTAAGGCAACCTCAGCAACTGGACACTTCCGGGGAAATGAAATTCAAAATTCTGGTGTAAATGGCTTAGAAAGTGCAAACTGCAAAGCTGTGAGTGTCGCCCTGAGGAGACAGTGGCTTCCAAAGCGACTCTGCAGTGTCTGGCCTAGATGTAGCCTCCACAAGCCATGTTGGCCTGGTAGGGCATGACACGTACCATACTTGTGAGGTGCTCAGAAGGGTGACTACCACTCACAGCCAACAGTCTTAAGTCACTGTAACCGCTCTTCCTAGTCCACGAAGAAGCTAATTTGCAAACTCCAAAAATGAACTTGCCCAGTCTACAATGTTTTAGCTACAGTTCTTTGAAGGCAACAAGAAGGTGACTTTTGTAACCCAAGTTTTGAAAAATGCTTCTTCAAGGACAGCTAGAAGACAAAAGTTGCATCTTGCAAATAAAAATGACCAAGCTTATAATAGGGGCCTTTACCTCTCCCAAAGGATAGCCAATTGCTACTCCTTTACAAGGAAATGTCAAGACCCAGATAGTTTTCTCTGTAGCTTTGGACCTGTCCTGGAACTCACTCTGTAGACCAGACTGGCCTAGAACTCACAGAGGTCTGACTGTTTCTGCCTCTTGAGTGCTGGAATTAAAGGTGTGCGCCACCACCCAGCTCCCCAGATAGTGCTTAGCAACTCATTATAAGTGCTTGCGATCCCCATACTCAGAAGGCAGAGGCAGGAGGACAGCTCTGAGTGTGACATCAACCTGGGGGAACTGAGTTCTAGGCCAGCTAGGGCTAAGGTGGGACCCTTTTTAAACAAACAGCAAAGTCTGTAATTAACAAAACAAGTCTGTTTCCCTCTGAGGGGAGTCTCACAAGCCCAGCACACTAAGGCTGGAACTCACAGCAGCACGACTGAACGCCTCCAACAGCATAGGTGTTCCCGTAGGTCAGCTCCCTGGGCTGGGAGGCACGGCTCAGGCGACGGGAGAGGGAGGGAGGCACAGCTGCAGTGGGCCCAACTCTCTGTACCATAAACGCTTAGCTTTCTTTCTAAAGAGCAGACTCCTCAGGCCCTGGGAGGAAGGACTGAACGGACCATTTGTTTCTCGGGTGTGATCTCGAAGTGCAGTCAGAATAGTCATCTACAGACGAGCTACCCCTTCCTTTTACTGCGACAAGGGTCTCAGTGTGCAGCTCTCCCTGTCTGACTTAGAACTCACTCTGTAGACCAGGCTGGCCTCAAACTCACAGAGATCAATCTGCCTCTGCCTACAAACTACTGAGATAAAAGGCATGGGCCTACATGCCTGGCCTTGAACTGTCATTAAAAAAAAAATTAAATTACTGCTTTATTTTATGTGTATGGTGTTTTGCCTGCATCATGTGTGTGCCCGGTGCCATCAGAAGGCAGTGTTGCATCCTCTGGAACTGGAGTTACTGATGGTTGTGAGCAGACAAGCAGGTGATGGGAATCGAACCTGGGTCCTCTGGAAAAAACAGGAAATGTTCTTAGTTGCTGCTGAGGCATCTCTCCAGCACACCAACTCCCATTTTTTAATTTTAGGAGGCTTTCCAGTAAAAGCCTCCTACAACTGGCTTACTCAACTCGGAATTAAATGGGTAATCAAGCCCGGCTGTGGCGCACACCTTTACTCCCAGCACTCGGGAGGCAGAGGCAGGCAGATCTACGTGAGTTTGAGTCCAGCCTGGCGTACAGAGCCAGGACAGGCTCCAAAGCCCAGAGAAACCCTGTCTCACCCCTTCCTCCCCCAGTGGGTAACCAAGTGTCTCCAGTGATGGAGGCAGCAAAGACACAGAATGTTCCTCCTTCAGTCATGGGCTCAAGACAAATCATTCAAATCCAAACGTCCCACAAGGACCACGTCAAGGCATGCTGCGTCCGAGCCCATGGCCTGGACGAGCATGTGTTCCCAGAACAAATGGGCTCGCTTCCCAAGATGGCTGCTAGACTAAAGCCCTCGACAGACAGTTCACTCCTAAATGCATGACGTCCTTTCCCATAAAGTGACATGGGCCCAAGGTGCCACTAGACATTGGCCAGCACAAGCCCTGTCCATATGGGGGGTCAGAAATGCTAAACTGGAGACAGAAGTCCATTTCTGATGTTAGCTCTGCCTCAACATCCCTTTATTTTACTATTGTTGTCATTTTATTTGGTTTTTCAAGACAGGGCTTCTCTGTGTAGCCCCGGCTGTCCTGGAACTCTCTCTGTAGACCAGGCTGGTCTCGAACTCACAGGGATCTGCCTGCCTCTGCCTCCCGAGTGCTGGGATTAAAGATGTGCACCACCACTGCCCAGCAACATCCCATCTTGAGGAATAAAAAGGATTCATGGGGTGCTTGCACTGTCCTTTGTTTAAATTTTTTCTCTTTATTTAGTACATGTATGTATATGAGTGTTCCACTTGTGTGTTTGTTTTGCCTGCATGTATGTTTGTGTACCGTGTGTGTGTTTGGTCCCTGTGAAGATCAGAAGAGGGCATTGGGTCTCCTGGAACTGGAATTATGGACAGTTGTGAGTTGTCATGTGGGTGCTCGAAATTAAGCCTGGGTCTTCTGTAGGAATAACACACACACTCTTAACATTTGAGCCATCTCTCAAACCCCTGCTTGCTTTTTTTTTTTCCTTAGGAACACAAAATTTAATTCCACTTGTAATTCTGCTAAGAGGTTTGGCTTCTGAGAGTCGCCTAAGTGGCTATTCTGTGACTCTGGTGTGTAATGGTGGGACCCACAAGTCAGCGGCACTATGGGAAAGCCAGTGCATGAAGATGGCGAAAAGCACAATCGGTATTCTTGGCATACGGTAACTCATCAGCATCACGGCTCTGGACAACGGCACGTAGGTTTGCATTAAAAAGAACAATATACCCTCAGAGCACTGACTGCTCTTCCAGAGGACTTGGGATCTGTTCCCAGCACCACATGGAGGCTCACAGTATCTTCAGTTCATGAGGGTCCAACACCCTCTTCTGACCCCCGAGGGCACTGCACACACGTGGTGCACAGACATACACACAGGCAAAACATCCAGGGCACAAAGTAAGAATAAAACCTTTTAAAAAGTTATTTAAAAAAAATACATTCTTGGTGTTGTGGAGATGGCTTATTTGGTAAGGACTTGAATTTGACTCCCAAATCCAATTTAAAAAGAAAGGTTTGTCATCCCCACGCTGTGGAGGCAGAGACAGGTGGAGCTCCAGGGCTTTCTTGAACTGTTGCACATTATTTAGAGACCCTGTCTCAAAAAAAAAACATGGCATCTAAAGAAAACAACTGAGGTTGCCTGGTGTCTGCACATGCGCATGGACAGTGGCACACGCATGTGGCTGCCTGGCGTCTGCACATGCGCACGGACAGTGGCACACGCATGTGGCTGCCTGGCCTCTGCATACGCGCACAGACAGTGGCACATGCGTGTGGCTGCCTGGTGTCTGCACACACACACACACACACACACACACACACACACACACACACAGTGACACACGCATGGGGCTGCCTGGCCTCTGCTCACGCGCACAGACAGTGGCACACGCATGTGCACCTTTCTGCGGCACACACACATACACACACAAGAGAAAACGACTGTTTTCACCTTACAGTTTCACAATGACCAGTAAGCCAAACTCGGGTCTTATGCAAGGAAAAAGCCACAGCAATGTGAGCATGATGCCCATGGCTGGCAGTGTCTGGCCTTACCTGTCACTGTACACAGACCTCTCAAAGATTCGCACGGACTTCTCTGCCTGTAGGAGTTTCCCTGGGAGGGGCTCCAGCTGCACCTTCAGCCGGCTCATAAAGGAAAGCGTCTGGAATGTGTAGGACCATCGCGCTGGCTCTTGGTACATCATTTCTAGCAAGTTTCCAGGACCTTTGGAAGTGCTGTCCTGTGGAAGAGTCCAGAAGAGGAGAATTTCCTAAGAGGTGTATTATTTCTGCCCTTTGCCCTTCCTCAAAGCTCAATGTTTAATGTCAAGAATAACCATAGATGCCTTCCACTCAAAACATGAAAAAAGATATGATTTTCCAGCTTAAGCTGTCTAAGCAGGGAAGACCGTTCAACCTTGTATAAGAATCTGACAGAGAAAGATGGCACAATACATCAAATGGAACCAGGAGAACAAAGGAAAATCACACACAGATGTCACACACACAGATTTCACACACACAGATGTCACACACACACACAGATTTCACACACACACACACAGATTTCACACACACAGATTTCACACACACACACAGATGTCACACGCACACTCACACACAGATTTCACACACAGATGTCACACACACACAGATTTCACACACACAGATGTCACACACACACACACACTCACTCACACACAACACTGGACTTATGGCGTCTGTCTAAGGTGAATTAACTAATTGTCACTTACAAATTCTCCTTTGAATCAACTCATTCTACTTTAATATATAATAAGACCCTACCTTTAAAAAGAGAAGCAGCGGCCATGGCTGTCTCATGGTGAATACGCTAAGAGAACCTGAGGAAGAAAACTGAGTGTTGGCTGTTGGCACAGTGTGAGCCCTCAGTACCATTTCCAGAAGGGGCTACTTCCTCGGGCGCGAGGAGGACTGGACACAGATATTAGAGGGAGTTTCACCAAGGGCAGAAAAGAATAATGACTGCCCCCTACTTAATCTTTCTGCAAACTCTACCAAAACAAACAGGAAGACAGGGAGAAGTCGTGGCAAACCCTTGTAAACGGCCCCACTTAGAGACGACTACTATAGTCTAAAAGCCTGGGCAAAGGCTCCATGTGAGGATTGAGTCATACTATTCAAATGCAAGCAACTGCTTTCCATCCAACCCGCAATAGGAGTCTGAAAGAATGAGGATAGATATCCTTAGTAACACAGTATATATCTACTCAGGAATAAGCTAAATAGGAGCACCACTGGTAAGAGCACCACTGGACAGTAAAAACACCAGTTGCTGGAGAGACAGCACAGGGTGCAGCAGCACTCGCTGCTGCCCCAGGAGACCTGGGCTTTATTTCTGGCATCCACGTGGCAGCTCACAACCATCAGTAACTCCAGTTCTAGAGATCAGTGTCCGCTTCTGGCCTCTGTGGGCACCAGGCATGAATATGGTATTCATGCAGGGAAATCACTCATGTACATAAAATAAAAACAAATACGCAGGCTGAAGAGATGGGTCAGAAGGTAAGAAGGCTTGATGAACAAACATGAGAACCTGAGTTCAGATCCTCAACACCCAGGTAAAACACGGCATGGCTGCATGCAAGCTGGTAATCCTAGCCCTGTGGGGTTCAGTGAGAGGTCTGTCTCAAGACACTAAGGTGGAAAGTAAAGAGCAGGGTACCCGATGTCCTCCCTATCCAAGTGTACAGGCAACACACCTAACACAAGCACACACGCACACACACACACGGGCACACACATGCACGCACACACACGCACACCACACACACACCACACACACACACACAACACACGCGCGCGCACACACATACACATACACACACCACACATGCACACACACGCGCACACGCGCACACACGCGCGCGCGCACACACACGCACACACACCACTCACGCACACACACGCACAACACACGCGCGCGCACACACATACACATACACACACCACACACGCACACACACGCGCATACACAACACACACGCGCGCGTGCGCGCACACGCACACACACCACTCACGCACACACACACAACACACACGCGCGCACACACATACACATACACACACCACACACGCACACACACGCACACACACACGCGCGCGCACACACACACCACACACACGCACAGGCACACACATGCACGCACACACACGCGCACACACACACCACACACACACCACACACATGCACACACACGCACACACACACACACACACACCAATTTACAGTCTTGTTGTTTTGGTTTTGGAAACAGGCTTTCTCTGTGTAGCCCTGGCTATTTTGGAACTCACTCTGTAGACCAGGCTGGCCTCAGACACACAGAGATCTACCTGCTTCTGCCTCCCGAGTGCTGGGATTAAAGGTGTGTGCCACCACTGCCCATCAAGTCTTACAACTTTTGTGGAATATTACTTTATTTTGTTTTTGAGACAGAGTTTCTCTGTGTAGCTTTGTAGACCAGGCTGGTCTCGAACTCACAGAGGTCCACTTGCCCCTGCTTCTGCCTCCCAAGTGCTGGGATTAAAGGCATGCACCACCGCTACTCAGCAAGTCTTACAACTTTTAAAGCCACATACAGCAGAAAGAAATACAAGATGGTGTTTTGAAATCTTGAGCTATCGGAAGCATAAAAAGCAAAAATAAAAAGCAGAGCCTCCAGGGGAAAGGAACCTGCTGGCGAGTCTGACAACCTAAGCTGAGTCCCAGAACTTATGTGTCGGTAGACCTGACACCTGAAGGTTGTCCTCGGACCCAAAGGTACATGGCACTCTTCCCTTCCCCAAATAAACAAACCCAAACTTTAAGGGCTGGGAGATGGCTCAGTGGGTCCTGGTGCTTGATCTAAAAGCATGAGGACTTGTGTTTGAAATCCCAGTATCCATGTAAAAGGCACAGCTTTTGGGGTAGAGACAGACAATCAAATCCTGGTTAGCCAGTACAGCTGGAAGGCCTGGCTTCAGGTTTAATGAGACACTGCAGCAAGGCAATACAGCAGAGAGCGACAGAGAAACACTCAGTATCTAGCTTTCGCCACCATATGCTGATGCACACTCACATACATACACCACACATGCCGATGCACACTCACATACATACACCACACATGCCGATGCACACTCACATACACATACCACACATGCCGATGCACACTCACATACATACACCACACATGCCGATGCAACTCACATACGTACACCACACATGCTGATGCACACTCACATACATACACCACACATGCAGATGCACACTCACATACATACACCACACATGCCGATGCACACTCACATACATACACCACACATGCAGATGCACACTCACATACATACACCACACATGCCGATGTACACTCACATACATACACCACACATGCAGATGCACACTCACATACATACACCACACATGCCGATGCACACTCACATACGTACACCACACATGCCGATGCACACTCACATACATACACCACACATGCCAATGCACACTCACATACATACACCACACATGCAGATGCACACTCACATACATACACCACACATGCCGATGCACACTCACATACGTACACCACACATGCCGATGCACACTCACATACGTACACCACACATGCCGATGCACACTCACATACATACACCACACATGCCGATGCACACTCACATACGTACACCACACATGCCGATGCACACTCACATACGTACACCACACATGCAGATGCACACTCACATACATACACCATACATGCCGATGCACACTCACATACATACACCACACATGCCGATGCAACTCACATACACATACCACACATGCAGATGCACACTCACATACATACACCACACATGCAGATGCACACTCACATACGTACACCACACATGCCGATGCACACTCACATACATACACCACACATGCCGATGCACACTCACATACATACACCACACATGCCGATGCAACTCACATACGTACACCACACATGCCGATGCACACTCACATACATACACCACACATGCCGATGCACACTCACATACGTACACCACACATGCCGATGCACACTCACATACGTACACCACACATGCCGATGCACACTCACATACGTACACCACACATGCAGATGCACACTCACATACGTACACCACACATGCCGATGCAACTCACATACGTACACCACACATGCAGATGCACACTCACATACACATACCACACATGCCGATGCACACTCACATACACATACCACACATGCCGATGTACACTCACATACACATACCACACATGCCGATGCACACTCACATACGTACACCACACATGCCGATGCACACTCACATACATACACCACACATGCCGATGCACACTCACATACGTACACCACACATGCCGATGCACACTCACATACATACACCACACATGCCGATGCACACTCACATACACATACCACACATGCCGATGCACACTCACATACATACACCACACATGCAGATGCACACTCACATACATACACCACACATGCCGATGCACACTCACATACGTACACCACACATGCCGATGCACACTCACATACACATACCACACATGCCGATGCACACTCACATACATACACCACACATGCCGATGCACACTCACATACATACACCACACATGCAGATGCACACTCACATACACATACCACACATGCCGATGCACACTCACATACATACACCACACATGCCGATGCACACTCACATACGTACACCACACATGCCGATGCACACTCACATACGTACACCACACATGCCGATGCACACTCACATATGTACACCACACATGCAGATGCACACTCACATACGTACACCACACATGCCGATGCACACTCACATACATACACCACACATGCCGATGCACACTCACATACGTACACCACACATGCCGATGCACACTCACATACGTACACCACACATGCCGATGCACACTCACATATGTACACCACACATGCCGATGCACACTCACATACGTACACCACACATGCCGATGCACACTCACATACATACACCACACATGCCGATGCACACTCACATATGTACACCACACATGCAGATGCACACTCACATACATACACCACACATGCAGATGCACACTCACATACACATACCACACATGCAGATGCACACTCACATACATACACCACACATGCCGATGCACACTCACATACATACACCACACATGCAGATGCACACTCACATACGTACACCACACATGCCGATGCACACTCACATACGTACACCACACATGCCGATGCACACTCACATACATACACCACACATGCAGATGCACACTCACATACGTACACCACACATGCCGATGCACACTCACATACGTACACCACACATGCAGATGCACACTCACATACGTACACCACACATGCAGATGCACACTCACATACGTATACCACACATGCCGATGCACACTCACATACGTATACCACACATGAGAGAGACGGGGAGGGGGGAGGGAGAGAGAGAGAGAGGGAGAGACAGGGAGGGAGAGAGGGAGGGGAGGGAGGGAGAGCCAGGGAGGGAGGGAGGGAGGGAGGGGAGGAAGGGAAGGAGGGAGGGTGAGAGAGAGGGAGGGAAGGAGGGAGAGTGAGAGAGAGGAAGGGAGGGGGAGGGAGGGGGAGGGAGAGACAGGGAGGGAGGGAGGGAGGGGAGGGAGGGGGAGGGAGGGGGAGGGAGAGACAGGGAGGGGGAGGGAGAGACAGGGAGGGGGAGGGAGAGACAGGGAGGGAGGGAGGGAGGGAGAAGGGAGGGGGAGGGAGGGGGAGGGAGGGAGGGAGGGGGAGGGAAGGAGGGAGAGACAGGGAGGGAGGGAGGGGCAGGGAGGGAGGGAGGGAGGGGGAGGGAGGGAGGGAGGGGCAGGCAGTCACTAACATCAAAGGCAACAAACAGTGAAGAAGAGACGGTCAAGTCTGACTACATGAAAACTAAGGCAGCCCAGGCAGTGGTGATGTGTGCGCGCCTTTAATCCTAGCACTTGGAAGGCCATCTTCATCTACGATCAAGTTCCCCGACAGCAAGGGCTACACAGAGAAACCCCGTCTTGAAAACCCAAAACCCAAAGCAAACCAGAATCAGACAAAGAAACTAAACCAAGGGTGGTGAGGTGGCAGACCAGGTTAGGGTACTTGCTGCCAAGTCTTACGACATGAACCCCCACTGCAGGGCCCACACGGAAGGAGAGAAAAGTTGTTCTCTCCCCACAGGCGAGCCGAGGTGCGGGCACACCCTTCCTTTCCTACACTTGAGAAATAAGCAGAAACTCCCCACTAGACAGTGACATAAAATACCATATATAGCTGAAGAGATGGCTTTTCAGTAAGAGCACTGGCTGCTCTTCCAGAGGACAGGGGTTCAATTCCCAGCACCCACATGGCAGCTCACAACCGTCTGTAACTCCAGTTCCAGAGGATCTGACACCCTCACACAGACATTGGCAAAACACAAATGCACGTGAAATAGAAACAGATAAATAACTTAAATACATATATAAAAGCAGCAGAAGATGTACTAGCAGTTTACTGTATTTATAATGTAATACAGTTAATATAGTTATCTACAATGGGCTTAGCCCTCAGCCTGGGGAGGAAGCGCAGCCCATGCTCTCCCGCACGTCCCTTCTCCTGAGCGTCTCCTTTTCTCTAACGCTTGAGCTCACATCTACATTAAACTATTTTCACCATCGCCACCCAATCCCACCCCCTCCTTAAAAAAGAAAAAAGAAGAGGAAGAGTGTGGAAACGGCTCAGTTGGTAAAGTGTTTGCTCTCTAAGGGTGAGGACCTAGGTTTGGTCCCAGAACCCACATAAAAGAGCCTGCCATTGTGGAGGACGCTTGGGGAGTGAACGCCGCCCAGGCTACGAAAGGCTCTGTCTCAAAGGCAAATACAGAGGACACAAGGAGGGAGAGCTCAGTCCCGGGACTCCAGTGTGCAGCAGCAAAGGTTCTGTGAGTGTATTTTAAAATGTCACTACTTGCTTCTGGCATACTCAGAAAAAGATATAATCTGTTTGGGATAGAAAAGTTTACAAGTACACATCTTCATACATACAAGCATGTAAAAAGCAGATGGCTAGAAAACATACCTCCCATAGCATAGCGTGCTGGTCACACGGCTGCATCGCTCAGGACTGGGGTAATGGACCTGACACCAGGATCCCGCTATGGGCACTGGCGAGGGCCCGCCGGGCTCTGAGCAGCCACTCGTGGTAAACTGAGGGAAGAGTGGCGCTGCATACAGCATCACTCACACAAAGTGGCTTTAGAGAGGGAAACAGCCGGGAGGAAAGCTGGAGGTGTTCTCAAGAGGCTAGGTCTGAGGGGGGAGGGGGAGGGGGGAGGGGAGAGGGAGAGGGAGGGGAGGGAGAGGGCAGGGGGAGGGGAGGGGGGGAGAGGGAGGGGAGGAGAGGAGGACAGGGGAGGGGAGGGGAGGGGGAGGGGAGAAGAGGGGGAGGACAGGGGAGGGAAGGGGAGGGGGAGGGGGAGGGGAGGAGAGGGGAGGGGAAGGGGGAGGACAGGGGAGGAGAGGGGGAGGGGGAGGGGGGAGGCCCGGGCCCTCTTAGCCTCCACTGTACGCCCGGATTGCGGTAGCATGGAAAAGGAAAGACTCAGGAAGACGGAAGAACCTGACCAGAACCTGACAGAGGAGTCCGTGTCACAGTGCCTCGGTGTGGCTCAGCATGTGAACTGACAAATAACCGGTGGTGAAAACAAGACTCCCAACTCGTGTTCCCGGTGCCTGCAGGCGTCCACGAGACCAGCATGAGTTGCCGCTCCCGCAGCTTCCCGAGCTTTGTCTAAACTGACCCTTCCCCACTCACACTAATGTGGCAGGCCTTGAGAGCAAGCCACCGCCTTGGCAGAAGCAGCAGGCTTGACGCTAGCGCTGAGACGTGAGGTATGAGGGAAACGTGAGGTCAGTCCAGCTTGGAAGAGACCAGTGCCTTAAGAAATGTGAGCTCTTGTCTCTACATGGACTCGAAGGGTGCGGATGCTCAGGCAGGTCTTCCCATGTCTAAGACATCCTCACTGACGACAATCCTGCCAGCCAGCAACATAAATACTTAAGGCAGGAATGACAACATTCATCTTCAAAGCTGGGTGGTTGGGAATGCTTGGGAAACCTCAAAGGCAGGAGGCGGGCGTTCACACAGACATACAGAAGCCGCAAAGACCAAAACTACACACACTCAACAAGTGATATCTCCTCTGTGGCCTGCTCCACCTCCTCCCAGCAAATAGATCGCTCCAACTGCACCGCTTGCCCAAGTCTGCCATCTACCCCCACGGCCGAACACTTACTTTGTGAGTGCCAGAAGCTTGGATATTCTGCCACGTTGCTACAGGCTCTGTAGCCACCTGCCACTCTGGGTGAGTGTTCGTGAGTAACTTCACAAAGGTGGACTTGCCCACAGCTGCAAGGCAAATGGCACGTGTTGGGCGGCTTCCTAAAACGGAGGAAGGAGGCAGCCTCCATCCTCTACCACCAGTGCCCATCTCATGGGACCAAAACTTGGTGGCCACAGGACTCACTGTCAGCTTGATGATGGGATGGGCAGCTAACCAGCTACCACAGTGAGCACAGGTGACAGGGAAGAGGCGTGGCCTAGGATTCCGGCGGCTGCGGTTTTAATGAACCAGCTTCTGGGAGGCAGAGTGTTTGGTAACTGTTGACAACAGTGGGGAAGCTGGAGGCATGGCTACAGAGTCGGTTACGACTGCAGAAACTAAGCTGAAGAAAGACCATTATGAGCCTCGCTCATTAGGAAGCCCAGCAAATACTCACGGAGGGCTAACTCGGGCTTCAGAGGGTCTAACACCGCAGTATGAGGGCAATAAAACACAGGCATGTATTTCAGCCCCAGAGGACATGGGTGATGGGCAAACACACAGGAAGCTGCTGATACATCATGCTGCGCTGAGAAGGGAAAACGCAGGCTGCCTCGGATGCAGCTTGGGGGTGGGGGGTTGGAAAAGGCCCCTTTAAGGGAATGTCATCTAAGGAAGCCCGGAAGGATGAGCAGTCAGCCAGGCAGAGGGTGGGTGAAGGATTACCCACACACGGGAGCAGTATGAACGGAGGTCTGGAAGCGGCAAGGAGCGGAAGGCTGTAGCCCCAGAAGCAACTGGCAGCGAAGCAGCACGGGGAGCGAGGGAGAAGGTGTGGGAGGGAGGAGGTGTGGGAGTGAGGGAGGAGGTGTGGGAGTGAGGGAGGAGGTGTGGGAGTGAGGGAGATGGTGTGGGAGGGAGGAGGTGTGGGAGGGAGGGAGGAGGTGTGGGAGTGAGGGAGAAGGTGTGGGAGTGAGGGAGGAGGTGTGGGAGTGAGGGAGGAGGTGTGGGAGTGAGGGAGGTGTGGGAGTGAGGGAGAAGGTGTGGGAGTGAGGGAGAAGGTGTGGGAGTGAGGGAGAAGGTGTGGGAGTGAGGGAGGAGGTGTGGGAGGAAGGAGGTGTGGGAGGAGGGAGGTGTGGGAGTGAGGGAGAAGGTGTGGGAGTGAGAGAGATGGTGTGGGAGTGAGGGAGGAGGTGTGGGAGGGAGGAGGTGTGGGAGTGAGGGAGGAGGTGTGGGAGTGAGGGAGGAGGTGTGGGAGTGAGGGAGGAGGTGTGGGAGTGAGGGAGAAGGTGTGGGAGTGAGGGAGGTGTGGGAGTGAGGGAGAAGGTGTGGGAGTGAGGGAGAAGGTGTGGGAGTGAGGGAGGAGGTGTGGGAGTGAGGGAGGAGGTGTGGGAGTGAGGGAGAAGGTGTGGGAGTGAGGGAGAAGGTGTGGGAGTGAGGGAGAAGGTGTGGGAGTGAGGGAGGAGGTGTGGGAGTGAGGGAGGAGGTGTGGGAGTGAGGGAGGAGGTGTGGGAGTGAGGGAGGAGGTGTGGGAGTGAGGGAGGAGGTGTGGGAGTGAGGGAGGAGGTGTGGGAGTGAGGGAGGAGGTGTGGGAGTGAGGGAGGAGGTGTGGGAGTGAGGGAGGAGGTGTGGGAGTGAGGGGAGGTGGTGTGGGAGTGAGGGAGGAGGTGTGGGAGTGAGGGAGGTGTGGGAGTGAGGGAGATGGTGTGGGAGTGAGGGAGGAGATGTGGGAGTGAGGGAGACGGTGTGGGAGTGAGGGAGGAGGTGTGGGAGTGAGGGAGACGGTGTGGGAGTGAGGGAGACGGTGTGGTTCTGCACAGGGGTGGCCAGGCGGGCAGGTGAAGTGCAGGCATGCAGGGCCTACAGAGCCTCACAGGTTTGACCTCTTAGGGCAAAGAAAAGTCAGAAGCAATGGGTTTTAGCTGGGAAATGACAAAACTGCCTCAGCTTTTTATTTATTTTCCTGTGTGTATGGGTGTCCTGGCCTATGTGCAGCTACCTGGTGTTCAGAGGTCAGAACAGGGTGTCAGATCCCCTAGAACTGGAGATCTGGGTGATTACAGGTTACCATAAGGTGCTGGGAATTGAACCCAGGACTTCTGTAATAGCAATACAATGTTCTTACCACGGGACCATCTCTCTGAGCCCTCCTCCTTGCCCATTAAAGACGACTCTACCAGCTGTATAAGAATGGGCTGATGCAACACTCGGGAGAGCGGGCCCTAAACTCGCCAGGAAGCACAGGAGAGCCAGCCCTGTTAGTGCAGGTGTGGGGGCCAGCCCTGTTAGTGCAGGTGTGGGAGCCAGCCCTGTTAGTGCAGGTGTGGGGGCCAGCCCTGTTTGTTAGTGCAGGTGTGGGGGCCAGCCCTGAAGTTGTGAGCATGGGAGAGCTGTCCCCATTTTATATCTGGTGGACCAATGCTGCAGCTGCCCAGGCCCAGGCCAAGGATATGACTTGGCCTGATCCACCATCCACCCAATCTATGATCTGCCTGTCAGAACATTCTCTCCTAGACCTCCAGAGGCCCAACGCCATTTGCCTGTATTTCTTTTCTTCTTCTTCTTTTTTTTTTTTTTCAAGACAGGGTTTCTCCTCTGCGTAGTTTTGGAACCTGTCCTGGAACTCGATCTGTAGACCAGGCTGGCCTGGGACTCACACACAGAGATCGCCTGCCTCTGCCTCCCGAGTGCTGGGATTAAAGGCATGAGCCTGCGTGCTTTTCCTGGCTTGTCCCCGTACCGTGTTTGCACCACCACACTCAGGACCATTATGGCCCCCTTCTCTTTGATGCCAAGTGCAACTGAACTCTACACCGTAGCAAGTGAAACAATCTTAAAACGCCATCAGGACAGGTGTGGTGGTGTATCCCTGTAATCCCAGCACTCAGGGATGCAGCGACAGGAAGTTCATGAATTTGAAGCCAGCTAGGGAAAAACAGTGAGTATGAGGCCAGCCAGGACACATAATGAGATGCTATCTCAATACCAACGTTTTGTTTTCATCAAAACATATATATATATATATATATATATATATATATATATATATATGTATATACATACATACACACACACACACACACACACACATCCATCCATCCATCCATCCATCCCCTGGGGGTGAGGTGGCATGCCATGACATGCCATGTGGGGGTCAGAGGACAACTACATCTCTTCACGAGGGTCCTGGGGATCAAACTCAGACCATCAGGCTTGGTAGCAGGCACCTTTGCTTTCTAAGCCATCTCGCCAGCCTCAGTTTTTAAAATTACTCTGGTTTATTTATGTGTACAGCGGTAGACATATGGAGGCCAGAAGACAACTTACGAGAGTTAGTTCTCTCCTTTCAGATGGGCTCTGGAAATAACTCAGGTGGTCAGGGCTGGCAGTGGGTGCCTTTATCTGTTGAGCCATCTTGCTGGCCCCACTGCCTTCAGATAAAATCCAACCCTATAAGCACTGACTGGATACAATAGAACCTGGCCCCTGCCTGTGCCCTTTCGAGAGCAGCTCTCCTGCTGACCCTAGCTCCTTGCAACCCTAGTCATACATGATCTCTCCCGAAAGTGTGGCTGCACTGCTCTCCCGTTTGCCAGAGCATGACTTCTGCACTCAGCCTTCAAGGGTTTGCTCAGATGGCCCTCATGGGCCAAGCCTTTGTTGATGCTGATAACCAGGCTAGCCAATCCTGTCCAAGTGGTATGGTGTTCTAGCTGTGACTGCATCCCTACAATGACAAGTGTCTCTCTAGGTGGAGCATGGGGCTTTGTTAGGACAGAAAACCAAACCTAGCCTCACATTCTGCCTCAACAAAAGTATTAATTTCAGGTTCCCCCCAAAAAGACCAGTCTGATGTGGTTGTTTGCACTTTGATCCCAGCACATGGGAGGCAGAGGCAGGCAGATCTCTTTGAGCCTGAGACCACCTGGTCTATATACTGAGTTCTAGGCCAGCCAAGGTTATGTACTAAGACACTCTCTTCTATTTTGGTTGTGAGCCTAAGCTTTAATGGTGGAGCCATCTCTCCAACCCCTAAGACACTCTCTAAAAAAAAAGAGAGAAGAAAAGGCCTTCAAAGGGATCTGAAGCTCAATCTCCTTTATCAGAAGTGGTCCTTCTCCGGGGGATCCAGTGGAACCGTGCGTGTGTGCGAACGTGTGTGCGTGCGTGTGTGTGCGTGTGTGTGCGTGTGTGTGCGTGCGCGTGCGTGTGCCTGTGCGTGCGTGCGTGCGAGCCCACACGTCAGGCTGTGGCACTCATCACACAGTACCCGCTCCTCTGAGCGCGTGCAGTCACGCTCTTCTCTGCCCCACCTCCACCCTACTTTGCCTGCTCATCTTGCTCTGCCTCCGCTCTTCCCACACAGAGGAGACTAAATGCTTTCCCTTCCCTCACAGCTCCAGGCCAGTGGTTTAATTCCTCCTCCAAGTCCACCGTCACCTCTAGTAACTAACGGTGACTTCTCTAGGCAGCTCCTAATTCCTACTACATTGGTGAGTTACCAACTGGTTGAGATACAGAATTTTCAAACCTGCCTGTGCTGAGATCTCAGCTTAAAATATGCGGCCCAGGTTGCTAATATTTAGAGTGTAGGTTGTCCAGTAAGCCTGAAAGCCAGCCCTTAAGTTTAGGCTGAAAAGTTATTAAAACATTGAAAATGATTTTTACTCCAGTGCCATGGCACGCGTGCAGAGGACAGAGAACACCTGCAGAGTGGTTTCTCTCCTTATACCATGAGTCCCTGGGAACTGAATTCATGTCCTTGGATTTGACGGCAAATACCTTACTCACTGACACATCTTGCCAGCTACTGAGAATTTAAATATGAAAAAGCAAGGCATTGTGGGTCATGCCTATAAACTCTGCCTGGGCTACAGAGCATACTTCAGGCCAGCCCTAGCTACAAAGTGAGCCGTCTCAAAACGAGCGAACATATAAAAAGTAAATAAATGAAACAAAAGGACGAAGGCAGCTGCCCTGCTGGTCATCAGAGATGCTTGCACCTGTAAGCTAGGAGCGTCAACTTCACATCTGAGATCAGAGAGCGCCAGTTCATGTCAGGGCACTCAGAGCTCTGAGAATTCAGGTCACTCCAGTTAAATATTCAAAACCCGAAATGCCGACAGGAGACCTACACTTTCAGCTATTGGAACGATCACTTTTCACGTCCAGGGCACCCTGCACACAGCTCCCGTCCATTCCAAGCCTTCTTCTACACAGCCAGCTTAGTTATCAGAAGCTGGCGTCAGCATAGAAAGGCCGCGAACAGCAGTGGAAGGCTCCAGAAACCGGGCTTGCGCGTTACTAGGGCTGGGAGAGTGTGCGTAACTCACTATGGAGTAGCATTAACTGAATGAATCCCGCTCGAACTGAGCTGTGCCCAGCCACCACCCTCACATGTGGAACAATCACTTCAATAATGTGAGGCATTTAAACGAGACCCGGAGAGGTCCTAAGTTTCCAGTGTTGTGGTCACAACTGTTCTTCCAGAGGACCTGAGTTCAGTTCTTAGCACCCACACTGGACAGCTCACAATCGGCTACTCCAGGTCCAGGAGCGATGCCCTCTTCTGGTCCCAACAGGTATTGCACGCAGGCGCACACGTCCCCACACAGACAAACCCGCATACACACGATTAAAGATAATAACAAAATCTTTAAAGGCAAATGCCTTAAAGCCTTCTCAGAGGCTTCAGAGGGGCTTGGTTCTCCACTGCCACAGAGGCTTGCTAACGACAAGAATGCCGTTTCTACAGCCAGCCTCCCTTCAGAATTTTTTTTTTTTTTAATCTTGAACTTAGCACAACTTAGAGCTCTCTGGGCTGTTGCCTGCCTCACGGTCTCCCACCTCCAGTCTCCCTTTAGGACCCTAGCTGCTGATTACACACAGGAAGCACTTTCTTAGAGTTCACCGCGTGAGCTCCGCTTTGGGATGGCCCTTCCACAAACTAGTCCTGCTGTGACTGCTCATCTTTTCCTAACTCATGGATTTTTCCTTCCCACAAACTTTTCTACAAACTGAATGCTTGCTATAGCTAATCATGCTACAATATGGAAGTGACAAACTGACCTAAAGCCCCAGTGAAACATGGTAATGTTTTCTTTTTTAAAAGCTATTTTTATTTTATGTGCACTGGCGCTGTGCCTGCAGGTAGGTCTGTGTGAGGGTGTCAGATCTTGGAGTTACAGACAGTTGTTAGCTGCTATGTGGGTGCTGGGATTTGAACCTGGTTCCTTTGGGAAAGTAGTAAGTGCCCTTAACCACTTCCAACCACCAGGAACCATATTTTCTATTATTCTAAATGTAATATACTGGCATCTCATAGGAACTCTTAAAATATACTACCATCTCTGGGCCTTTTTTTTTGGGGGGGGGGAGGTTCCAGATAGGGCTTCTCTGTGTACCCTGGCTGTCCTGGAACTTGCTCTGTAGACCAGGTTGGCCTCAAACTCAGAAATTTGCCTGCCTCTGCCTCCCTGCCTCTGCTGGGATTAAAGGTGTTCACCACCTTTAAACATGAGTGATAATATTCCAATTGGAAGCCGTTACTAAAGTCAAATGGCAGGAAGTATAAATAGGATGTCCAGCATATGAAAAATTTCTTCCCAAGAAAATGAAGCCTTTAAGTCAGGACCTGCTGCTGTGCAGCCCCCAGCACAAGCTCCCGCAGCACCTACTGAGCGCAGCACCCACTAAGTGCTCCGTGGCTAAAGCAGTGAAGCAGGCTGAGCTCAGGACCAGAAAGGTTCTAATCCTGAAAGCTTTCTGGGAAAACTTAGTAAATCAGTCAACAAGCATTAAAGAAACTTATACGTTTATTTGTCTTGTTTTTTTTTCTCATGGGAAACTATTTATGGGAGGGGGGGACCCTCAAAGCACGATGTGAGCTCGGCCCTGCTGCAAGGTCCTCCCTCGCACGTGCCCGAGACTCATCCTTCCACTGCACTCTCTCCAAAGCCTCCTTGAACTCTCCCCAGCTCCACGCCATCCCTAGGCAGAGTTAG
This sequence comes from Cricetiscus sungorus, assembly GCA_030556225.1. Taxonomy (NCBI): domain Eukaryota; kingdom Metazoa; phylum Chordata; class Mammalia; order Rodentia; family Cricetidae; genus Cricetiscus; species Cricetiscus sungorus. Next base: position 781,869 of record JANBXA010000202.1, on the reverse strand, counting down.
TCACGGCCTGCTCTAGTTTACCAAGGCATTAGGCTGCGATTATGTGCTCACTGTGCCCCTCTCAGCAGCCAGGCTGGGAGCTCGCTTGCTCCGTGACGACAGACGGCACCTTGCTCCTTCCCATGCTGGGTGCCTAGCCAGGTACTAAGAATAGTAATCGGGGGACAAGAATGGGGTGACTCACGGAGACGAGAGAATCCAAACGCCAAGATTAGAAATAGGTAGGTTCTTCCCCCACCAGGATTGTTTGCTCATTTTTAAATTTGACACTAAACGACACGTCAGTGTGCATAAGACACCTAATGTTGAATGCAGGAAAAATGCGTCCTTAACAAAGTTCCCCCTCACCTTACACGCAAGTCTTCAGACTTGTCTCCTCTTCCCACAGGAGATCTTTGAAAGTGAAAAAATCAAAATGGGCTCGGAGGGCCCACTGTTAGTCATCTCACGTGACAACCCGCACTCCGAGTGTAATGGATCTCAGGAGGCAGCGGGCGACACGCGGACGATCGGAACTAAAAGGTCAGTTCGGTGCCTAACTGTTTAGGCTTTCAGGAGTTGTGAGCGCCAAGCTTCCGACTGCAGCCATAGTCTGCCTGGCTTCTGGGCCACACCACTCCTTTTCCTCCGAGCATCAATGATAACCTCCACACGGCTGTGCTAGGACAGGACTCTGGCAATCACTTCATGAGCACGAAGGCAGAGCAACACAGAAGTAAACAGGGCCCTCTGGCTCCAACACAGGGAAGCTCCTGAACACGCAAATAACCCCAGCGCTTAGGAAGTCCCGCCAACCCACGCAGCGCAGGAAGTCCCGCCAACCCACGCAGCTTAGGAAGTCCCGCCAACCCACGCAGGGTGAGTAACGGTGCGGGACAGCCGTCTGAGTGCATGGCGATGGATCCACTCTCCCAGGTCACTCCGCATCACCTCCAGAGCTCTGCCTACTTACACCTGTCACCAGCCCCGGCCTGCTACCCTGGCCCCTCTCCAGTCTCTGCACTCTGGGCACATGGTCACAATGCATCACTTGGACCTCCCCTGAACAGCTCTTCCTTCATTCCATCCTCTGCGTCCTGAGTCACAATCCAAACTATTAAACCCGAGCACCCATCCTCCTCCTCCACCAGCCACTAAGTCCTGGCAACCTCTTCCAGACTATCCTTTGAACTCTCGTTTCTCTCTCCGTTCAAGCCATCTCTCCTCCTTCAACAGAAACTAGTGTGTTTACTCTAGACCTTTCCGATCTACCTACTGTGCGCTGGACAAGCTAAGAACAAAGCACTATGGGTACTGCAACACGTGTGACAATACAAAGTGTTGTCTATCCACTTACTGTAGCCGGTCTCTTTCTAGAAACTAATCTGGTTACTGCACACAGATTTCAACTCTCTGGTAGCTCAGACAGCCGCCGACTGCCAACAGGACAGACTGGTACCTATAGGCCCACCAACATCTGGCCAGTCTGACAAAACTATGAAAGGGAGGAAGAGCTTCTTTAGGCGCAGTCTGAGTCCACCATGGGGAGGAAGTCATGGCGTCAGGAGAATGAGGAAGCTTTGCATCCGAAGACAGGAAGAGGGGAAAGGCAAATGCTGGTGCTCTGACCTCCACACAGGAGCCAAGATACAAACATGCACACACAGAGTAAAGACATTAACAAAAATGTAAAAATGTAAAAGTTCTAGTAACCACACCATTTGAAAAATAAACTTACTAACATGTTTTACTCTTTCACAGAAAGAAAAATTGCTGGGCAGTGGTGGCACACATCTTTAATCCTAGCACTTAGGAGGCAAAGGCAGGCAGATCTCTCTGAGTTCGAGGCCAGCCTAGTCTACAGAGTGTTCCAGGACAGCTAGGGCTACACCGAGAAACCCTTTCTCCAAAATAAATAAATAAATAAGTAAATAAATAAGTAAATAAATAAGTAAATAAATAAATAAAAAGAGTGCAAGCTGTCTTCCAATCGCAGCTACCATGCCATGCTCTGGTAGGAACCATGTCCTTGTTGTAACCTACCCTGCAATTCTTCACCTCACCATTCTCCTTGGGCCTATGACAACCAAGCCTTCCAGTCTACTCCTGAAACCATTCAAGATCACCCAAACCTTCACTCAAACAGTATTTCCCAGTGCACAGTCCCTCCCTCTGAACAGCTTTGCCTGGCTTCCAGGACGCCACTGTCTGTTTTTCCTCCCCGTCTCAGGGGCCTTCCCTTCTCAGTCTCCTCTGCTCACTATCCCTCGCCTTCCCGATCTCTTAAGGTCCTCAGTAGTCTTCTGGCTTTAAACATCATCTACATGTCTAGCTCTGCATTTCCCGCTCATATACCCAACAGCATATTCAACACTTCTACTAGCCATATAGCAAACCCAACATCCTTCAAACCGACTCTTAAACCACGAACACAATTTGTTCTTTCCCAAACGCCTCAAATACTTAAGACAACCTGAGCTGGGTGTGTTACCGCACAACTGTAACTCCATTTACTGTATGTCCAAGGTAAGCTTGAGCTACACAGGGATTTCCAAGCCAGCCTGAACCATATATGCAAGTCTGATTCGGTGTGTGTGTGTGTGTGTGTGTGTGTGTGTGTGTGTGTGTGTGTGAAGAGCCAAAAACAAAACACGTGGTCTGTGCTGGAGAGAAGGCTTAGCAGTTAAGAGTACTTCCAGCTCTTCCAGAGGACCTAAATTTGGTTCCCACCACCCACATCGGTGGCTCACAAACACCTGTAACTCTTCCAGTATGGGAGGGAACCTGCACTCACACACACACAACTAAAACTAGGGCTGTGCTTTAAGCCCTGGCTGTCCTGGAACTCGCTCTGTAGACCAGGCTGCCCTCAAACGCAGACATTTACCTCCTTCTGCCTCAAGTGCTGGGATTAAAGGCGTGCATCACCACCGCCCAGCCCACTAAAATACTTAAAAAACAATTTTTTTTAAAGGGTGGGATGGACTTTAGTGGCACAAGACCCCATGATAAAATAAGTAAGCAAACAAATACAGGTTTAAAAAAAAAAAAAAAAAAACATCCAAACTAAGTCTTCCAAAGGCTGTCCAAGTAAAAATGATTGCGGTCATCACTGACCCCTCTAACATACACACCTCATCTACACCAGGTCCAGTGGCCCTACCTTAAAATGTAAACTTCACCCCAGCCACTGGTACCCATGTACCAAAGAGTCGGGAATGTTATGGTGGAAGTTGCACCCCAACCCCTCCCCCCATCTCCGTCCAAACCCTGCTGCATCTCAGAAACCCCCCTCCCTCAGAGATGCTCAAGACCACTCTCACAGGGTATTTAAACTGTACCCAGAAAACAGGCTCCTGGTTTTTCCCGTCTCCTTTCCTGTCTCCTCTCTGGGGGTCTGGAAGGCCATCTGGGAGCGATGACAACACCGGCTTTTCCTAATTTGGTCTGATTTGGATTGCTGCACCAGCTGAGTCTTACCAGGGTGTAGAAACTTTTCACACCAGGACCCAACTTATCTTATTACTGCAGTGGCTTTCCAATCAACGTCTTCAACTTTCAACGCACTGGACACCACTCAACACCTCAAACCTGACCTCATCTCCCTGCACTGACCCTCTTGGCCACTCTTCAGCTGAAACGGATCCCCTCATAGTCACCGAACACAATTCGATCCCCAGGTTTTTTTCTATTTGCTCCCACCTGGACTAATGTTCATCATCTACTCACACGGCTCAGGCTCTCACATCATCCGGGTTATTGATGAAACATCACCTCATCATCGAGGTATTTGTGGAGCACCCTACTTAGAAAACAATTACCCTCAACCTGTCATCCTTAATGTCTTCCTTCATCCTACTCATCACTACGTCATACACTGCTTACCCTGCTTAACTTCTATAGCTTAGTAGGGTGTGACCTGTGCATCAGTCCCTACTCAAACTCCTCCGTGAAGATTTTTTTTATTTGTTCTGAGAATGTCTGTATCCTCAGGGCCAAGAGCAGTGCTGGTGCAGGGAAGACGCAAAAAGAGTGATTTGTATGAATACAAAGAAACTGGCTTATGTCTGTACTTGCTGATTCCATTGTGGACCAGCGTCTGTACAGAGTTAAGTACCCTCAGGATTCAGCAACATTAAGTAAGCTGACCCATTTTGCTTCAGTGTCTTTTGTTTTAAGACACGGGGTTAAGTTTCAAGAAGCCAGGTAGTGCTACATAGTGACTGTCTTAAAATAAAAACAAAATAACACCGCAATAATTCACAGGGCAACTAACATGGCTTAGGACAAGACAGTGAAAATGGAATCTGCTAAGAACCGAGTCCAAATAAACAACGGGTCGTTTTCTAAGTGTTTTGTCACGAATACCGCACGTGGCACACTAAAATTATCTTTAATTCTATGTAAACTGGACATTTATTTTTACTTTGCTAAATATGGTAACCCTATTTTGGGAAGGCAAACGGCGCACCGTAGCCTAGTCTATTTCTAGCGAAAAGGATACACGCCAGTAAAGCAGTGCAACTCTGGGGCTGTCTGCAGCCTGCGTGGCTTTTACGTCCCCATGGGTGGGCGGGTCCCGAAGCCCGACATCCCCAAAAATCAAAACCCACGGTGCACTGTGGGCGGAAAACCCTGACAAGCAGAAACAACGGGTGGGCGGGAGCGGGCGGATCGGGCGGATCGGGGCAGGAGCGGGAGGATCGGGGCCAGATCGGGAGGATCGGGGCAGGAGCGGGGCCGGATCCGGGCCAGCTCCCCCGCAGCCCTCAGTCACCTACGCGGAGGAGGCCAGGCTCGGACGCCACTTCCCGGCCCTTACCGATGTTGCCTTCGATGGCGAGGCTTCGGGGGCCGCCCCCGCCGTGCATGGCCCTGGCGCGCGGCGCTTCCGTGAGCACGCTCGGGCCAAGGGGGCGCAAGGGCGCACGGAGCCGACGCACCAGCAGCGCACCTGCGGCCATGCTACCCCCGGCTCAGCTGGGGGCGGGCACTTCCGCCGGGGGCACTTCCTCCCGCCGGCGCGCCTCTGACGTCAGAGGGCCGCCAGGCCGGAAGTGGCCGTGCGAAAGGGTGGTGTGGGGGCGGGGAGCTCAGGGTGACGTCTGCGCGGACCCTGTGGCGGCGCTGTCTCGGTGTAGGGGAGGGAGGGTTTGCTGACTGGTGCAGTTGCGGTGTTTGTAGCCCTTTCGTGGTTGCTTTAATTACATTTTTAAATGCATGCCTGCATGCATGTACCCACGTGTCTGCCTTCTGTCCGTCTATCATCTATCTATTTGTAGTACGTGTGGAGTTCAGAGCACAGTTTGCAGGAACAGGTCCCTGTTTCCTCTCTGTGGATCCCTGGGGTCGAACTTAGGCTGTCAGTGCCTTTGGAAGCTATAGTCCTGGGCATGCTAACCTTTGAAATTTCATAAGCAAATCATATTTTGCTTATGGGGGGTCTGACATGTGCCTGCCTCGCATGCACAAAGCTCTGGGTTGGATCATAATGTCATAAAAATTGTAACTGAGAAATCCTAAGTTGCACTTGCTTACTTTGATTTTTTGAGACAGGGTCTCACTCGTGTACTGTAATTTGGTCTGCTCCTCCTGCCTCTCCCTCCCAAGTGGTGGGATTACCTGTGTGCTCCACCATGCAGGCCATGTATTATTTTATTTTATTATTTATTATTATTATTTTACTGTGTGGTGAGGATGCACGTGTGGGAGTCAGTGCAACCTCTGAGAGTCTGTTCTCTCCTTCCACCATGCCGGGCTCTGAAGACCTAACTCAGGTTGTCAATATTGGTGGCTAGTGCTTTTACCTGCTGAGCCGTCTCCTGGCCCTAAAATAAACGGCTCCTTCCTCCATGTTTTGGGGGTTTATTACCTACAGGAAGAAACTGGACATTTTAAGTAGGAGGGGAACACAATCCAATAACATACACAAATAATTCCGTGTAACTGCCAGCACGATGTTGGACCATTATTTTTATGTTGAAGAATCAGCATATTGTGCCCCGTTTCTTATTTTCACTTTTAAGTAAGTAAAATGCTCATTCAAGCCACTGAAAAGTCTCATTAGGATAGTGTTGGATCTGGTATGGGCTTGGCTCTGTGGGAATGATCCTGGCAAGGAGAGAGGTGCCAAGGAATAAAACCTCCAGTCCTACAGCCGGAGAGCTGTGAGCTGTGGAGCCACAGGGAGAGATCTGAGGTGTGAAACCAGGAAGGCCTCACTGCCCCCCTGCATCTTACATAGATTCAGGTTGGCTAAATTCACATTTGTTTATTTAATCTTTTTTTCTTGTAGATTGAAGGGAGTGATGGTAACAAGGTATCTTGTTAATAGTGTTTGCCTAGCATGCACAAAGCCCTGTGTTTGATCCCTAGCACAAAATCCCAGTATGATGCTTGAATCTGTAATCCTTGAACTTGAGAGGTGGAGGCAGAGGCAGGAGGATCAGAAGTTCAAAGTCACTCTCGGTTACACTATGCATTGTGAGGTACATGAGACTGTCTCAAAAAGGGGAGAGGGCTTGAAAGATGGCTTAAAGATGCTTGCTGCTAAGCCTGTCTACCTGAGTCCCACAGTCCTGATTGGGAAAAAAACAAAACAAAACAAAAACTCCCAAAAGGTGTGCTCTGACCTCTACAGGTACGCCTTGGCACATGCCTGTTCTCTACATAAATGAAAATGAACTAAAAACATTAAAAAATTTGAATATGTGGAAAAATTTTAGCGTAATCTAATGGAATGATGAGGGAGATTGGAGCTGCTAACTCACATGCTTTCCCACCACCACACCAGTAGCCATCTCTGTGTAAGAATATCTTTTTACATTTCTTTGCCTGAATACATTCAGAGCTGGGAATATTTGCATACATGCCCCCCACCCACCCACACCCAAAGATTGTGAGGCTCTCTTTGTCTTCAGGGTCATTGGGAAGTTCAACGAGGAAGTTGTCTGCAGATATAGGTAAATACAGGCAACTAAACTCCTAAAAATTAGAGTGTCTAAGAGTTGGTTTTTTTACAAACTCATAGAAATGTACTGAGGAAAGCCTGGTAGGGTAGCTCATGTCTGTGATCCCAGTGCCTGAGAGGTTGAGTCAGGAGGAGTGTTGCAATTCAAACCCTCCAGGCCAGCCTGGGCCACAGTGTGAGACCTTGTCATATGTGTGTGTGTGTGTGTGTGTGTGTGTGTGTGTGTGTGTGTGTGTGTGTGGCTATTAAGATGAATGAGCATTGGGCTGGAGAGATGGCTTAGCAGGCTAAGAGCACCCACTGCTATTGCAGAGGATCTGGGTTTGGTTCCCAGCAAACATGTTTATTTGTCTTCCAAACATTTATGTTTTTTAAAGAAGGAGCCTCACTATGTAGCTCAGGCTGTTCTTGAACTCAGTGCTTCGACCACAAGCATGTTTTATCATCATGTCTTTTTTTTTAATGTTTGGATTTATGATATGAATTAATGAACAAAATCATTTTTTTTTAACCTAGTTGTCTGCCAGGTATCCTGATGCCATTATTAGTAATGGTCTTTCTATCCTTTATTTATACTTACTATATGCTATGTCATAAACTTAATCATGCTGGACAAGTAACAGTGATGATCAGTGCCCGTGCAGGGAGAAGGCAGGAGAGTCCCCAGCTCAGGGTGTTTCCAGCTACAGAAGGAATCTGAGGCCAACCCCAGGCTACAGAAGACCTGGTATAAATTTCTCAGTTATCTCTTTCATTCCAATACTAAATTCCTAAGGGAAGGAACCTGTGGCCAGAGGCTAGGGTCTCTTGGAATGACATGGGAACTGTATTACTTTTCTTGTTGTAGCAGGATGCCCAACAGAAGCAGTTAGGAGAGGAAAGGTTTCGTCTTGGCTCTTGGTTTCAGAAGGATCTCAGAGCATGGTAAAGGGGGGGATGGCAGGAGCACCATAGTCAACCGGAGGCTGAGTGCACCAGCTGAGCTGGCGGTGAAGCCGGGAGGGGGTATAACCTTTATAGGCCCACACCTAGAGACAGACCCCATCTCCTAAAGGCCTTCAAAACCACCAGGCTGTGAGTAACATTTCAGATTCCAGCCTCTACAGGCACCCTCGCTATCCCCGAGAAAGGGCAATTAAAGGGTTCATTAAAGTAACTCCCCCCTAGAGATACTAGTTCCTGTTGGCTGATGTCAGTGGGGCCTTTTTATCCCAGCTTGGGGCTGGCCCAAGGAAAGTTGTGGCATGTTGTAAATTGGGATTCAGTCCTACTTACCATGGAGAGTGAGGTACTTCCTCACTCTGCTGGAGTTAATGCATGGAGACTGAAGCCCAGTAGAACTCTAGTCAGGCAGCTTACCTTTGCTCGTCCCACGTTTGCTAAGCATCTGCTGTGTGTCAGGTTCCCTGCTTAGGTCTCTGAGTGCAGCTCTGAAGGATGGATGATTTTTCAAGTGCTCATAACTGTTGCTGTTATAAGTAAAGCTGGCTGACAACACATTAAAGAGTATGCCATCATTAAAATGTGTGAGACAAATGTTCAAAAAGGTGCCTTTCTTCTGTCGCTTGGGCATCTATTTATTTAACATATGTGGGTTGTGTGCATATTTCAGTGTTTATGTATACTTGTATATGTGTGAGTACATGTATAGAGGTCAGAGACAACCTCGGGTGTGGGTTCTCGCCCTCTACCTTGTTCAAGACAGGATTTCTTGTTGTTTACCAGGGTGTGTGCTAGGCTTCCTGGTCCATAAGCTTCTGGGTATTCTAATGCCTCTGTTCCCATCTAGCTGCAGGAGTACTGGGGTCACAGATGGGTCCAGCTTTATGTGTGTTCCAGAGATTCCAGCTGAGGTCCTTATACATGCACAGAATGCACCCACTGAGCCATCTCTCTAGCCTCCTTTTGCAAATTTTCTTCTGATTTTCAAACCACAGTGCCTCTCCTTATCAGCACATAACTTGACATCAGCTAAAGAATCTAGAACAAGGGACTGGAGACTATTAAGATCACGTGTTCTATAACCGTGAAGATTGGAGTACAGGTCCCAGGATCCACATAGATTTCTAAATTTGTAGGCATTCCCATAAATGTCTGTAACTATAGCTCCAGGGAGGACAAAGACACGAAGATTGCAGGGGCTTTCTGGTCCCCAGCCTGGAAAGCAAAAGCCCCATCCATGTTCAGGGAGAGATCCTGCCTCAAAGGAATAGTCGGAAAATGATAGAGGAGGATACTGGGTGCCCTCTCTGGCACAAGCAGCCTCCCACACACATATGTGTATGCTCACGTGTGTGTGTGTGTGTGTGTGTGTGTGTGTGTGTGTGTGTGGAGTGTGTGTGTGTGTGTGTGTGTGTGTGTGTGTGTGTGTGTTAGTGTGTGTGTGGAATGTGTGTGGAGTGTGTGTGTGTGTGTGCGTGTGTCCCTGAGCTTTGCCTTCCAACAGCCAGTCTCTTGGAGAATGCCCGAGGAAGCACTCATGAAGGCCAAATAGCTCTTGTGTTCCCAGGGTGAACCCTCACCAGGCTCTAGCAGGCTAGGATTGTGGGCACTGGCTTTCTACTTCTGACTTGGCTTAGCTTCTAGAGCAGCGTGTGTGGGTTAGATGCAAGCAACCCTCAAAAAGGGGCTTTGCTGACCAAGGCTCTTCAGCTCCTTCTGAGCAGCCTGTTGGGTCCTCCCCAGAGGCTTCTCTCTCTCTCTCTCTCTCTCTCTCTCTCTCTCTCTCTCTCTCTCTCTCTCTCTCTCTCCCTCCCCCTCTCTCTCTCTCTCTCTCTCTCTCTCTCTCTCTCTCTCTCTCTCTCTCTCTCTCTCTCTCTCTCTCTCTCTCTCTACACACACACACACACACACACCCTGGTTCCAGGATCTGCTTCTGGAAAATACATCTTAAGTCGTCGGCATTCCTCCAAGGCATCTTGGAAACATCCTCTCCCTCCCACCACTCCCAACACTCAAGTGTGGGCTACTGTCCAAGAATTTGAGGTCTCTGTGCTGGGCCACTGGGCCCCGCTATCTCTAAGTGTGTATGTTTGCAATGGCTGGGGGCCAGGCTGCATTTTCAGGAGCACGGAGGCCAGGACTAGGCCAATGAAGCAAAACCAAAGGGCATCAGCGGCAGTGAGGGCCCTACTTCTGATCCTCACTACCTAGCAGGACGGCCTAGCCCTTGGTAAGCTAGCAACGGCAGGGAACGGTACAAAATGGAAACTCAGAAGAGTTGAGGTCTTGGTGAAGACTTCCCTAGAACCAAGAAAACTCAAGTGCCTTCAACACTAAAACCAGCATGCTTTCTACAGTGCATTTTACCATAATTGGTTGAACATTAATGAGAGCAAGAACCACATATCTGGCAAGGTGGGAGTAAGAACTCAGCTTCCAGAAATGTGAGTCCTTATCGGTGATGTGGGATAATTATAGCACCTGCCTCAGGAGCAGTGTGGGGCTTAGGCATGACGTGTGAGGAATCCCAGTGACAGAGCGCCTGAGTTCGGTGTCTCACAGTTGCCTGTAACCCCAGCTCTGGGGGACTCTGTGGTCCTTTTCAGCACCTGCACTCACGTCACATACACTCACACAAACACACATTTTAAAAAGAATAATAAAAAAGAAGGCGGAGGGACGGCTCTTACAGAAGACCCAGGTTCAATTGCTAGCACCTGCATGGCAGCTCGCAACCATCTCTAATTCCAGTTCCAGGGGATGCAGTGCCCTCTCCTGTCCTCCTGGGCACTGCACACATGTGGTACAGAGAAATAACAGGCAAACCACCCACAATAATTATCTAACGAGGAGGAGGATTAATGCCTGAAAATCCCTTAGCACTGCCCGTGAGAGATACACATAGGAACACCCAGGAACAAAAGAGCCCCACACGGAGAAGTAAGGCTTGAAGGTTTTAATGCTTTGTGGTTGGTAACAGCAGTCTTGAAGGGATCCTCAGAGAAGCCCCTCTGACTTTAGAAGCATTTCCTGTGGACGATGGAGGGCCCAGCTTCGTCATACTCCGGCTTGCTGATCCACATCTGCTGGAAGGTGGAGAGAGAGGCCAGGATGGAGCCTCCGATCCAGACTGAGTACTTCCGCTCGGGAGGAGCAATGATCTGCAGAGAGAAAACAGCCCACCACCCAGAGGGTGGGTAAGAAGCGTGCCGAGGTCTCAGATACTGGGGGGATTCAAAGCCAGGTACTCACGTGAGACTAAGATTCTAAACCATCCAGACCAATACAAAACCCCATCCCAAACACAAGGGTACAGAATTAAAAATAAGCAAGGAGGGTCAGAAATTTTCCCAGCCCACGTCAGAAAACGGCAACCTCCATGGCCAGAAATGAACAGGCTAGGGACTGGAGAGGCGATTAAGTAGTGACTGATTGAGAGCGCTTGTTGGTCCTGCAGAGGACCTGAAGTCTGTCCCTGAGCTGCACCACATGGCAGCTCACAACTATATATAACCCCAGTTCTAGGGGGGTCTGAAGCGAATGGTCTCCTGTGGGGCACAAATACACATGCAGGCAAAATACCCCCACACACAAAATAAATAAATCTAAATCAATGGGCTGGAAACAGTCGGTGACTACACTATTGGTCAAAATGTCCCCTTGCCTTCCACCTTCCGTCTCCTCCATATAGAGTGGGTTCCTCCATCCTATGACTTTGGGCTGGGCCTTGTGTTGCCCTGTCCAGTGGATGCTGGCAACCACACACAGACAGGAATGGGTATGTACTCGAATACATACCCTCTGTGCCTTTCCCCTCTCCACGAGAAGAACCTCTCTGTAGGAGCTACTGATCCTTCCTACTCAGCCTTGAAAGCTGAGATGCAGGGCTTGACCTGAGCGGAGAAGCCCCAATCGAGCTGCCCGGCCAAAGCTGACTTGGATTAGCTGACTTTCTGCTGTTAATGCGCCTTTGAGATTTTACAGGTGTTTGTCACTCGGCAAGAGCTGACCAATACCAAAATCAGTAAGGAGAGCCTTGTTCGGTCCTTGCCAGTCTGCTTAAACCCTGCTCTGAGCTTTGCTTGGCAATGGCCGCTTATATCTGGAAGGCTCTCAATGTTATGCATGTGTTGCTAAGCCTTTCCACCTGTCAGACTGCTTTGAACCCCAACTTATTTTCTAGTTTGTGAAGTGTCCGAAGTGTTTTGTTGTGTTTGGGTTTTTTTGTTAATTGTTTGTTTCTGAGATAGGGTCTCACATAGCCTTAGCTGGTCTTCAATTCTTTGCATAGCCAAGGGTTGAAATTACAGGTGTACATCATTAATCCACCAATGCACCCCTCAACCCTGTCTGTCTGCCTGTTTCTCTGTCTATCCACCCATCCACCCACTATCCATCTATCATGGGGGGATGTGGTGTGTGGTGTAGTTGTGCACATGCCATGGTATTTCTCTTGAAGTCAGAGAACAACATTTTGGAGTGAGTTACCTCCTCTCACCATGTAAGACTTGGGGAGTAAACTCTGGTCTTCAGGCCTGGTGACAGGCACCTTTACCTGAGGAACCATTTTTGTTAAAAAGAATGGGAGAAAGGAAGGGAGGGAGGGAATGGGGGAAGGAGGTAGAGAAGGAAAGAGGAAGGGAGAGAGGGAGGGAGGGAGGAAGGGAGAAAATCACATGTATATGTGTCTCTGTGTGTGTCTGTGTGTGTGTGTGTGTGTGTGTGTCTCTGTGTGTCTGTGTGTGTGTGTGTCTGTGTGTGTGTGTCTGCATGTGTCTATGTGTGTGTGTGTCTCTGTGTGTGTCTGTGTGTCTGTGTGTGTGTGTGTCTGTGTGTGTGTGTCTGCATGTGTCTATGTGTGTGTGTGTCTCTGTGTGTGTCTGTGTGTGTGTGCGTGTGTGTCTGTGTGTCTGTGTGTATCTGTGTGTGTGTAAACATTTGCACACGCAAGCATCCATGGAGGCCAGAAGAGCTTTGGCTCTTATAAGATGTGAATTTTAAGTACTGGGCACCAAACTTGGGTCCTCTGGAAGAGCAGCAAGCATTCCTTTTTGTATGAGGCAGAGCCTCACTGTGTATCTTTGTCTGGTCTAGAACTCAGCTTGCAGACAAGGCTATTCTGGAACTCACAGAGATCCCCCTGCCTCTGCCTCAGAAATCCTAGGACCCAAGCTGTGCACCATCATGCCTGGCCCAGCAGCAAGCGCGCTTAATGGCAGAGTCATCTCTCTAACCTCACTCTCTCTTCCTGCTAATTTCCCTTCACTTCCCTCAATATTGTCTGTCATGGTCTCAAATTATTTCAATGTCTGCTTGCCTGATTTCCCTGTGGTTATGGACTGCACCAAGCTAAGCGCATCTTTATCCCATCATTGCCCTAGGAGCATAATCTCCCATGATGCTACTAACCGAGGACCAGGTGGATGGTGACGAAATCAGGAGACTACCAAGCTCCGAGAGCCAGCAACGCCTCCTGAAGAGGCGGCATTTGTATACAGACCAGCAAAAGGCGAGGAGGGAAACACCCACCCACCTTGATCTTCATGGTGCTGGGAGCCAGGGCTGTGATCTCCTTCTGCATCCGGTCAGCAATGCCGGGGTACATGGTGGTGCCCCCGGAGAGGACATTGTTCGCATACAAATCCTTGCGGATGTCAATGTCACACTTCATGATGGAGTTGTATGTTGTCTCGTGGATTCCAGCTGACTCCATGCCTGGGGGAGGTTACAGAGTTTAGTCAATAGCCATGCCTTCAGAAATGTAGCTCATACCAGGCATAGTGGCTCACGCTTGTAATCCCAGGCATTTGGGAGGCTGAGGTGGGAGGGTCAGTGAATTCCAGGCTGGCTAGCCTGGGTTACAGGATGAGACACTGTTTCAAAACCAGACAAAAGCACCTCTGGGCTTTAAAGGGTCCTCCCCACGGCAGCTGCCTGGCTCAGACCCTTGATCAAATGACAACAGGACTACAGGCTCAGATCCCCTGCCAGTCCTGGCCCCGCCCTTCTTCATGCCTCAGCTGATCTTTCTCATTGTTGCCCAAGGCAACACACTTCTTTCCCAAGCTTTAAGGAGATGTGATCCATATGCCATAAAGTTAACCCTCTTACAGAGCACAGGTCAATTGTTGTTAATATCTCCTCAAGACTGAGCAACTGTCACCACAGTATCATTTTCTAAAGACAGACAGACTTTGGGTTTACTACGCGGCTAAGGATGGCCACAAGCATTGGGATTACATTGCTATACTACCACACCCAGCTCTAGAGCATTTTCATAGCCCCGGAGAAATCTCCCCCTAACCACTCCTCAAGACAGTAGCTTAAGTAGTTTTCTTTTCTTTCTTTCAAGACAGGGTTGGTTTCTCTGTGTAGCTTCGGAGCTCATCCTGGAACTTTCTCTATAGATCAGGCTGGTCTCCAACTCACAGAGATCCTCCTGCCTCTGTCTGGAGTGCTGGGATATAAAGGCGTGCTCCACCAATGCCCAGCCCTTTATTATCTCTTAGTCCTTGTCATAGTACGATCTGCTAAGTACATGTCACTATTTCCATTTTTTAAGTTTATTATTATCCTTATTATTTTATTTATGTGTCTGAATATGGGTTTGTGCCCATGGACATTAGAAGAGGATTCAGATTCCCTGGAACTACAGTTACAGACTGTTAGAAGCTGCCTTGCGTATGCTGAGAATTGAATCTGGGCTCTCTGGAAGGATCAGTTAGTGCCTATAGTTGGCGAGCCATCTCTCCATAAGGCCCCATTATTTCAGCTTTTGTAGATGAGAAAGCTGTAGATGGGAGGAGATGGTACAACCAGTGTGGCAGGGTTTAGAGGTAGAGAGGTACAGGGTCAGCACTGAAACTCAAGTCTGAGCGCAGATTCCAGATATAGCCCTCCAGGACATGAATGCTAAGTGATGCAGAAATGGTTTAGATTGACCTTTAACCTCATTATTAGTTTCATGCTGTATTGCCTGTTTTGTTTTTACTTTAAAAGCTTAATGGCATATGTGTATGTCCACATGGATTTACGTGTACCATGCATGTTCGTGCAAGTGCCCATGAAATCCAGAAGAGGGTATTGGATCCCCAGACCTGAAGTTACAATCAGTTGTGGGCCACCATGTGGGTGCTGGGGACTGAACCTAGGTCCTCTGCAAGAGCAGCAGATGCTCTTAACCCCTAAGCCACCGTTCAAAACCCATCCTGTTTTTTTCTTTATCTTGATTTCCTTAGTCTTCTATTCAAAATTACATTTTTATTTACTTGTTTATGCAATACTGTTCCTTCTTGGGAAATTTTAGGGCAGATAAAAGTAACAAAGTTTCTGTGACTATGTGTTTTCAGACCTCATCCACTCCTCAGCTTTGCACCCTCCCTCTTTATCTCCTGTGTCCTGAACCCTCTGCTCTATATCCATACACCCTGCACTCTACCCTGTAACCCTCTGCCTGCACTCTACCCTGTAACCCTCTGCCTGCACTCTACCCTGTAACCCTCCCCCTGCACTCTACCCTGTAACCCTCCCCCTGCACTCTACCCTGTAACCCTCCCCCTGCACTCTACCCTGTAACCCTCTGCCTGCACTCTACCCTGTATTGTTGCATTGTTGGAACTCCCTTTTCTGAAAATATCTCTTACGTTTAGAAAGTCAGCTTTTGCCAGACCTTGCAACCAAGTTAATAGCATGCATTGAGACCATTTGAAACTATGTACTCAATCTGCTGTCCTGTAGTGTACTCAGCCTGTTTAACTTGCCTTTAAGAAAACAATGTGACCAAACTTACTATTCTTTGAGCTTCCTATATAATCTCCTTTCACAACCTAAATTAACTGCGTAGCTTTAATCTTAAACTATGTATGCTTCCATGCCCCTGATGCAGAATAGTGTGTGTGTGTGTGTGTGTGTCTGTGTGTGT
Organism: Cricetiscus sungorus; assembly: GCA_030556225.1. Classification (NCBI taxonomy): domain Eukaryota; kingdom Metazoa; phylum Chordata; class Mammalia; order Rodentia; family Cricetidae; genus Cricetiscus; species Cricetiscus sungorus. The sequence continues at coordinate 766,057 of JANBXA010000202.1, read as the reverse complement.
CTGTGTGTGTTGTGGGTGTTGTGGTAACCATTTGCTGAAAGCAGTCAACAGGTTGAAAGCAACCTTAAAGGAAACAAACATCCCATGAGCGTTGGAAGCGACATGAGGATACAGGTTGATAATATTTATGTATGGCCCTGAGTATTCTGGTTTAATGTGCTCAGTAGAGGATACAGGTTGATAATATTTATGTATGGCCCTGAGTATTCTGGTTTAATGTGCTCAGTAAAATAACTTCTTTCCGTTATAAAACAGATTTCTGTAGAGAATTCCTCATTCTTTTCTCATACTATATGTCCTATGATGTTCAAGAAATACAGAGCAAAGCTTTCTGCTAGGCACTGGCTCCAGACACATACAACAGACAGATGACAGACTGAACACAGGCCACAGACACTAGCCAGATGGAAGAGGCAAAGAGGACTCCGATTTAGGCCTGCTTTTGGTCTAAACTACTCCAAGAGGAAGATTCTTTCCATCCTTTAATATGGAACCAAACCAATGGACTCCCTACTCCACACCTTCCATCCTGCAACCCTCAGCCTGCAGTCTCTATCCTGTAGTCCTCCATCCTGCACTACTCTACCCTGTACCCTGTGCCCTGCCTCTGGGTGATGAGCTGGGCTCAGAGGCAGCACCTCACCGATGAAGGAAGGCTGGAAGAGGGTCTCAGGGCAGCGGAAGCGCTCATTGCCAATAGTGATGACCTGCCCATCAGGCAACTCGTAGCTCTTCTCCAGGGAGGAAGATGAGGCCGCCGTGGCCATTTCATTCTCAAAATCCAAGGCCACGTAGCACAGCTTCTCCTTGATGTCTCGCACAATTTCTCTCTCAGCTGGAGAGTGCAGAAATGGCAAAGTAGTTATGGGGCTCCGAAGGCCCGGTTGTAGCCTGTGCTCTCCAGGAAACTCTTAGTCTACTTTGAGTCCAGCCTTAGGAAGAGGACAGAATTGCCCTAAAGAGAGTCAAGGCTCTCCTCCATGCTGGGTTAAATGTCCCATCCCTCAGAAAGGCTGGATTCTCAAGCAGGAACCCAAGGGACATTCTTCTTGCTCTGTCACTCTGTTTTGACAATGCCACAGTTGTTCCCGGGGTCCCACAGGGCACATTGTGGGGCTAGACTTGGACTTACCTCTTATGACTTGGCAGAATCTAAAAATATTACTAAAAAAATTCCCTCTAGCCCAGGTGGGCTTCATGAGCCCTCTCCTCTCAGATTATTATTATTTTTAATATCATTTGTTCTTATAGAAACCACAGACACCTCCAAGGAGAAAAATTCATCACCAGCTCTCCAGTATAGCTAACCCTTGCTGCAACCACTGGGCCTGAGGTGACATGAGCATAGGCAGTGGGTGCTGGGGGAGGATGCTAGGAAGGCTCTCAGGATGCTTTGGCAGAGCGCTGCAGAAGGAAGCTAGCTGGAGGCCTTGTCCTCCTCCCCAGAGCATCTCCACGGGGAACCTCCAATGAGGATGAAGCACCACAGGGTTTCCCAGTCCACCCCAAGACAGTCTGAGGCCAGAGCCACAGAATTCCTCTGGTATTAGATGAGACTGGGCTTTGAGTTCACGTCTGAATGAGGAAAGGTGTGGGTACCTGTGGTCACAAAGGAATAGCCTCTTTCTGTGAGAATCTTCATGAGGTAGTCCGTGAGGTCCCGACCAGCCAGGTCAAGACGCATGATAGCATGGGGCAGTGCATAGCCCTCATAGATGGGGACATTGTGGGTCACACCATCCCCTGAATCCAGAACGATGCCTGTGGACAGGGAGACAAACCTCATTTTCATCTTTCGTCTGTTTCTGGAGTCTGTTACTGAAAGATCTTCTAATATCTCAGTTTCCTCTAGTAGTTAAGAAAATTAACCTACCACGAGAATTCTCGTGTGTGTGTGTGTGTGTGTGTGTGTGTGTGTGTGTGTGTGTGTGTGTGTGTGTGTGGTTCCTTCTCCTAAATTAGAAGATTAGGTTCTAGAAGGCAAGTACTATGTGTAAATTTCTTGGATTCCTTGAAATACATACATGATAGTGGATACTTGTTAATTTACCCCGAATCTGGGCTGTACTTTCTGTTGTTACTTTTAAACTGCACATTCTCTATAAGACATGTGGTCCCCTGGAGTTGAAGCTGCCTAATGTGGATGCTGGGAACCGAACTCAGGTCCTCTACAAAAGCAGTAAGTATGTGCTCCTAACTGCTGAGTCACCTCTCCAGCCAGGTATGCCTATTGTTTGATACAGGCTTTGTGAAAGACCCTGGAAGGACGAATGCTCGGGTAAACAGTGAACATATGAAAGAATACATTTTTAAAAAGCATTTATGATAATGCTCAATCCTTGTTGAGGATCACAGATTCTCTGCTTCTCAGGCACCTCTCTGCATCAAGGTCAATGCTTTTGTGAGAAGTCACTGCACTGAAGGATATGGCCCCTGGAAGGACTACGGTAAGGAAACAGCCCCTGCTCACATTTCAATGAATGTGTCAATGATAGCTTATGTAAATTCTTCCCAACTATACAAGCAGGCTCACACACGGCATGCTCCGGGGCACGCTCATTTGTGATTTCCATGAGCAGCAGCTGCTCCTTCCACCCCTGCCTCCATCTCACACCCAGTATGTCTGTCTCAAAGTGTCCTCCAAGGCCCTATCTGCGGATGGGCTGGCCCTGGACTCTGTCGGGGAAGGAAGAGAAAGAAGAGTAAAGCGCCATGTCCTTACGAACAGCTAGGGGCTAAGCCGTTTCTGACAGAGTTACTGCTGTCTAGCCCACAGCATAAAGGCTGCCTGTAATGGGGAAGGGAAGCCAGAAGCTCCGTCGTGGAGGGAAACTCCAATAGGAGCTTGCAGCTGACTGCCTCAACTCCCCCAGTCAGTTTCTGTTGGATGTTCAGCAGGCTACAGTGTGATGATGTCACCTACCTGCTGGAATTTGTTCTTTTACTTGGAGGTGGCCCTGCCCTGCCCAGGACTCTTTCTTGGGATCTCCAGCTGACCACCTCAATGGGGCTTCCCTAGCTGGTTTCTACCGGATGTTTCGAGTAACCAATCTGACCATGTTCCGCTATCTGTGACTCTATCATCTGCCCTTTGCTATTTATTGCTTTTCTTTGGCTTGCTGTAAACTTGCTACCAACTCTGTCGTTCAGAACGGAAGGTATGGCCACCACAGACCATCTTCAGGTCTGCGAGGAAAATCTGGAGCCAGACGATGGGTTCCAGCGGTACTGACCTGTGGTGCGGCCAGAGGCATAGAGGGAGAGCACGGCTTGAATGGCGACATACATGGCAGGGACATTGAAGGTTTCAAACATGATCTGGAAGGACAGCAAGGAGGAAAGGACTGACTTACAAACATCACAGGGTCTCCTAGCCTGCAGAATGCTCTGTAATTTTCCCAAGGGCAAGAACTATACCAACTCAGTGGCCCTTCCTTACTCCACTCCCTGTTCCCAGGGGACCTGCCACACATACAAATCTATAGCCATTTTACTGCGTTGGTACATGATGGCCAGGCTGCTTCCCTGGTGGGAGAAGTCAGTCTATAAATACGTTTCTCTTATTGGTTAATGAATGAAGCACTGTTGGCAAATAGGAAGGCAAGGTAGGCAGGACTAGGAGACAAGGAGGATTCTGGGAGATGTAGTACAGAGGAGTCAAGATGTAGGAGGTGACAGACCGTAAGAGGTCAGGATCCTCTCTCCAGTAAGATGAGACCACATGGAAACACTTAGATGGATAGACATGAGATAATATTTAGGACAGAGCTAGCCAATAAGAAGTTCTAGCCATTGGCCAACAGCTTTATAACTAATAGCGTTTTTCTGTGTTATCTTAGGACTGACGCGGCACTGGCACCAGGCTGGCGGGAAAGTGCCAGGAACACCTTCCTGTGCACGGTGCTCTCACCTGGGTCATCTTCTCCCTGTTGGCCTTGGGGTTTAGGGGGGCCTCTGTGAGCAGGGTTGGATGTTCTTCTGGTGCTACCCGCAGCTCGTTGTAGAAGGAGTGGTGCCAGATCTAGATGAGACAAAAGTCAGAGAAGCCCCACAGACTCCCCAGGGGTCTGAAAATCATCTGACTGGCCTGTGCATACTGGAGGAGGGCAGCCAAGTGCTGCACAGGACAGGGTGGGTCTGGGGGACCTCAGGGCTGTTATACAGAGAAACCGTGTCTTGAAAAACAAAACAAAAACAAAAAAGATTCTGCATCCCTAAATAACTAAGTCTCTATTTCAGAGCAACCCATCCGATTCCTACTCAGCTTTTCTTTTAAGATGCATAACATATACCTAGGGCTTTCTTTAAAGCGTTCACATACTGTCCCTACTGTGAGAAAACATTTTGTTTCTTATACTCTCAAGTTAAGTACTTAGAGATGTGCACGGATAATGAGTGTCATTTGCAAAGCTCCAGTCTGTATGTCGGGGTAACAATAATTTTTGTCTAGTTTCATCGCCAAAGCACTCTAGTGGAAAAGGAGGTGGTATGATTAAGATGGGGTCTCTGTGTATGACCCAGGCTGGCCTTCAGTTCACAGCGGAGTGACAATCCTCCTGCCTCAGCCTCCCAAGCTCTGGGATTATAGGCGTGAATCACTGAACTTCACAAGAAAGGTGTTTCTTTTTTTAATCTCCGGCTCACAAAGGAGGAGACCAAGGCTGGGTGTGCGGTTTGCACAGACATTTCTTCTCCGTTCACTGCAGCACCTTGTCTGCACCCCTCTGTGACGAGAAGGCTTTCACACACGAAGGCTAGCTCACTGCTACCTGCTCAGGAAGCTCTCGGTTGCGTGTTAGAAGCAGGAACCCAGAGACAATGGTTGGCAGACCTGATAAGAACACTAGAAAGGTGCCGCCGACATTTCCACTTGTGACGTCACCGTTGCCCGGCTTCCCACCTGTTCTTATACAAAACAACAAAACGCTTCCAGGAATGCCTAGCATGTTGCTTAACCAGAATGCTGTATCAGCGCTGCCATCTCTGAACTTAGGGCAGACCAAACAAGTAGGAGAGAGAGCTGGAGGTGCGGATAGTTTTGAGTCACCTGATGTGGGTGTAGGAACCAAACCTGGGTCCTCTCCAAGAGCATCAAATGCTCTTAACAGCTGAGCCATCTCTCAGCCCCAGCTGAGAAGGTCAGCATTAAAAAAAAAAGATCCCCACACCTTGCCAGATGGAGTCATGCGGGAGAGGGGGAGGTTGGAAATTAGGTATGACTGGCTCCTCAAGGGGTGCGAGAAAGAGTTAGGAAAGAGAGAATGGTAAGGATGCAAAGGACAAGGATACTGTGAGAAGCCATTGCCATGGTCCAGGGAGGGTGGGGCTTGGGGTGGGAATTATCCAGGGAATGGAAAGGGGAGGGGAGGCCGTGGGAAGCATTCCTGAGGGAGCCTGACAGGGCGTGGGGAGTTGGGCGGAGACATCATCATTAAAGTGATGACTTCGGGCACTGCAGATACCTTCTCCATGTCATCCCAGTTGGTGATGATGCCGTGCTCGATGGGGTATTTAAGCGTCAGGATCCCACGCTTGCTCTGAGCCTCGTCCCCCACATAACTGTCCTTCTGGCCCATTCCCACCATTACGCCCTGTGACGTGAAATGAAAGGAGAAAAAAGGTTTGGCGTAGGGGTCCACACACAGAGATTCAGATGGGACGAGGAGGGGAAGCGGGAAATAAAGGTGCGCTGAGACAGGAAGAGGAGGCGGGGGATGTCTCATGGGCCCATCCCTTTTCTCTCACAGAGGACTGTGCTTTCATGAAGAGCAAAGCCCATAGGTACATGCATCCCCTTACCTTGTTTTATACTCTCTGCAGAGAGAGAGAGAGACAGAGAGAGACAGAGAGAGACAGAGACAGACAGAAAGAGAGACACAGAGAGAGACAGAGAGACAGAGAGAAAGACAGAGAGAGAGACAGAGAGAGACAGAGACAGAGACACAGAGAGAGAGAGACAGAGAGAGACAGAGACAGACAGAGAGAGAGACAGAGACAGAGACAGAGACAGAGACACAGAGAGAGAGACAGAGAGAGACACATACACAGAGACAGAGAGAGACAGAGAGAGAGACACAGAGAGAGAGACAGAGAGAGACAGACAGAGAGAGAGACAGAGAGAGACAGAGACAGAGAGAGACAGAGAGAGAGAGAGAGTTCTTTCAGTGCAGGTCCTATATGGCTCACTCCTGGGGCTCACAGCCTAGGATTCAAAGGGAACACACCTGATGGCGAGGGCGGCCCACGATGGAGGGGAAAACAGCCCTAGGGGCATCGTCTCCTGCAAAGCCTGCCTTGCACAGGCCAGAGCCATTGTCACACACAAGGGCGGTGGTCTCTTCTTCACACATGGTGGGTGTGGCTGAGTAGCTGGGCTGGAGCACCTTCGGATTGGAAGAGAAGAGAAGAGTCAGCCACTTGTCAGGTAACACAGGAGACAGTCTGTGTGACTCTGGGGTCCCGTTCTAGGAAAGACAGACATATGTGTCTCATACCTCCCTTCAGCTGCCAAACACTGAACATGTCACCAGAAACTCATATAGGAATGTACACCAATATCCTCACACCTCAAAACGTGACTGGATTTAGAAACAGGTCTTTACAGAGAGTAATTGAGTTTAGGATGAGGTTAAAATCCACTATGACAGCTCTCATAAGGTAGTATCTGTGTAGGAAAAATAATTCAGAACATGGATATATGGAGAATGTGAACTATGTGAAGACGTGGCCAGAGGCAGCCAGGTGAGGGCCCCGAGCAGAAGCCAATCCTGATGACCACCTGACCTTCAGGCCCTTAGTGTCCAGGGCTGCTAGAAAACAAATTTCTGTCCTTAAAGGCCCTCATCTGTTGCATTGTGTTCCGGCAACCAGTCAAGAAGCACATTTTATTTTTACTTAATTTTAGTTTTTGAGACAGGGTTTCCCTATGTGCACCATGTGTGTGTGTGGAGGCCAGAAGAGGGTTTCAGATCCCCAGGGACTGAAGTTCAGAATGGTTGTGAGCTGTCACGTGGGTGCTGGGAACTGAACTAGGGTCCTCAGGCAGAGCAGCAAGTCCTCTTAACCACTGAGCCGTCTCTCCATTCCTGGGGTCTTACTATACAGCCTTGACTGGCCTGAAACCATGTAGACCAGGCTGGCCTCAAACTCGGAGACCCGCCTGCCTCTGCCTCCTGCGTGCTGGGATCAAAGGTGTGGGCCACCACCACCCAGTTTATTGCATTTGATTTTAAAAATGAAATGGCCACAAAGCTTTCATTCAGTGTAGAGAATCGCGAGCTGTTAGACAAATTGAAAAGTTTTACAGTATGCCTGAGGCAGGATTAGTATTTACAAGAAGAAAGAACTCTCACAAACTGACAGGTAACCAGAAAGACAGCGAGAAGGCAGTTGACAAAGGAGGGAAAAACCCTCCCAAGGAAAGACACCCCGCCCCAGCCTCCCTGACAAATGAAGTAAAACCACCGTCCTCCTCGCACATGAATTTTTCGATATGTTTGTGTGTGTGTGTGTGTGTGTGTGTGTGTGTGTGTGTGTGTGTGAAGATCTGTGTGTATGTATACACATGTGTGTTTAAGTCAGGACAGACAACACAGCCAACCTCCCTCCTTCCTTCTCTCTTATTTCTTTATTTTTCAATTTCATGCAAAAGAGAGGCACGGAGCAAGGAAAGAGAAGCTGTCTGGGAAGGAAAGGCTCTAACGTGTCGTTTGGTTGTGTGACCACAGCTGGCCTATTACAGACAAGAGGAGAGATGCTGAGGACGCTGGGACTGATCCCAAACAGCCTTATGCTTAAGTTTTGCAGTGAAGACGGTGAGCGAGGCAAAGAGATGGTGTTTTGGAATTTTGGGCAGGAGGTCAATAAGGTTAGAGAGCATTAGGGCAGAGGTTTGTTGACACAAGGCTAGAAGGATGGCTGGAGGTGGGGTGAGATGAGGGTACACGCTCATTGGGCTGGGGTGGAGCTCGGGAGGTGGAGTCCAGCCTCCCTCCACCTTTATGTGGGTTCTGAGGATTGAACTTGAAGCAAATGCTTTACCCAGTGAGCCATTCTGTGAGCTCAGCTTCGTTTAAAACAATCAGACTGAGGGGCTGGAGAGATGGCTCAGCAGTTCCGACGGTCATAACCTCTCCTTGTAGGGCATTTTCCTTTTGCCTGCTTCTCAGGAGCGCACAAAGGGCCCTCTGTTTCTTCTCCCTGGGCAACCTCTAAACTCCTCCTACATGAGGACCCGGTTTACCCCAACGTCCTAACTCAATGTCTGGTACACAGGAGGCGCTCAATAAATGTTGACATAGTGGCCTGCCTGCTCCACTCCTGGGGTCCTCATGCACCTGCCGCCTTCCTCTCCCCAGGCCAATCTTCACCTGTGTAGTGAATATCCTGAGGGGAACTGGCCTGAAGAGCCAGGAGGAAGGGCAGCTCTGCTGCCGTGTCCTCTAAGGTCCCCTCAGCACTGCCGTCTCCTCTAAGGTCCCCTCAGCACTGCCGTCTCCTCTAAGGTCCCCTCAGCACTCTCTGTGTCCTCTAAGGTCCCCTCAGCACTGCCGTCTCCTCTAAGGTCCCCTCAGCACTCTCTGTGTCTTCTAAGGTCCCCTCAGCACTGGCGTGTCCTCTAAGGTCCCCTCAGCACTGCCGTCTCCTCTAAGGTCCCCTCAGCACTCTCTGTGTCCTCTAAGGTCCCCTCAGCACTGCCGTCTCCTCTAAGGTCCCCTCAGCACTCTCTGTGTCTTCTAAGGTCCCCTCAGCACTGGCGTCTCCTCTAAGGTCCCCTCAGCACTGCTGTGTCCTCTAAGGTCCCCTCAGCACTCTCTGTGTCCTCTAAGGTCCCCTCAGCACTGCCGTCTCCTCTAAGGTCCCCTCAGCACTGCCGTCTCCTCTAAGGTCCCCTCAGCACTGCCGTCTCCTCTAAGGTCCCCTCAGCACTGCCGTCTCCTCTAAGGTCCCCTCAGCACTGCCGTCTCCTCTAAGGTCCCCTCAGCACTCTCTGTGTCCTCTAAGGTCCCCTCAGCACTGCCGTGTCCTCTAAGGTCCCCTCAGCACTGCCGTCTCCTCTAAGGTCCCCTCAGCACTCTCTGTGTCTTCTAAGGTCCCCTCAGCACTGGCGTGTCCTCTAAGGTCCCCTCAGCACTGCCGTCTCCTCTAAGGTCCCCTCAGCACTCTCTGTGTCCTCTAAGGTCCCCTCAGCACTGCCGTCTCCTCTAAGGTCCCCTCAGCACTCTCTGTGTCTTCTAAGGTCCCCTCAGCACTGGCGTCTCCTCTAAGGTCCCCTCAGCACTGCTGTGTCCTCTAAGGTCCCCTCAGCACTCTCTGTGTCCTCTAAGGTCCCCTCAGCACTGCCGTCTCCTCTAAGGTCCCCTCAGCACTGCCGTCTCCTCTAAGGTCCCCTCAGCACTGCCGTCTCCTCTAAGGTCCCCTCAGCACTGCCGTCTCCTCTAAGGTCCCCTCAGCACTGCCGTCTCCTCTAAGGTCCCCTCAGCACTCTCTGTGTCCTCTAAGGTCCCCTCAGCACTGCCGTGTCCTCTAAGGTCCCCTCAGCACTGCCGTCTCCTCTAAGGTCCCCTCAGCACTCTCTGTGTCTTCTAAGGTCCCCTCAGCACTGGCGTGTCCTCTAAGGTCCCCTCAGCACTGCCGTCTCCTCTAAGGTCCCCTCAGCACTCTCTGTGTCCTCTAAGGTCCCCTCAGCACTGCCGTCTCCTCTAAGGTCCCCTCAGCACTGCCGTCTCCTCTAAGGTCCCCTCAGCACTCGCTGTCTCTTGGTATGATTTATCCATACTTCAAGTGCCTATGTCTTTCTTCCCTTTTTAAATTATCTTTTATGTAAATTAAAACAGTTGTATTTTTTATACCAATCTCGGTTCCCCCTTGCCTTTTATCCCCTTTTTATTTTGTCTTATGTCCTTTCTCTGTCCACTACACGTAGCCGCTCCATGTAACCCCCCTCTCTCAGTTTCCCAAATGCTGGGATTACAGGAGTTTCGCCTCAAGCCTAGTTTCTCTTTGGTGCCTCTCCCAAACCCCTCCTTCTCTCGACAGGACCTCATTTTCCCCAGGCTGGCCTTGAGCACCCTGTGTAGTCAAAGGTGACCTTGAACTTCTGATCCTCCTGACAACTCGTACCTACACTTATGCAATGGTGGGGACTGGACCGGGGCTTTGTGCAGGCCAGGGTTCTTACTGCCCACTGAGCCCCGCCCCAGCCCAACTCAGCCCCCAAAGAATCACAGGCTTGGATTTCGTTTCCCAGGTCACCAAGGCACCCGCTGGGCAGCCTCAATTGTCAGCAGGGCCCCTGACAGTATTTCAGGGGCTTAGGATCATCGCTTTTCTTTTTAAAAACCTTTCTTCAGATTTGTTTTGCCTGCATGCGTGCGTGCGTGCGTGCGTGCGTGCGTGCGTGTGTGTGTGTGTGTGTGTGTGTGTGTGTGTGTGTACCACATGTGGACAGTGCTCGCTGAGGGCAGAAGGAGGCATCAGAACCCCTGGCACTGGAGTTACAGATGGTTGTGAGCTACAATGCGGTTACTGGGAACTGAACCTGGACCCTCTGCAAGAAGAGGAGTCTTCAACCACCTAGTCATCTCTCCCACCCCAGAACCCTGTTTCCCCCGTCTGTGGTAGAGCCAGGCATGAGGCAGGGCGCTGAAGGCAGGTGAGCGAGCTACAGGCCCCAAAGTACTGTGAGCCATCTCCTGCCATGTCTCTCAGGAGAAGCTCTTGACCCTTCACGGGAAGCCGGATAAACTGCAGTGGCCATTCTAGCAAGCATCTCATCCGAACGTCATTGAGAGGATCACACAGTTAGGAGCACAGCTTTTGAGTTTTAGCCTCTCTGCAAGGCAGCCCTGAACCAGTGCAAGTAATTGACTCCCTCACCTAGGGACCTCAACTCAGCGAGGACAGAGGTGTAAAAGCCCATCCTTGCCACTCACTACAAAGGGACAGGTTTGGCCCTGGTGTCTCACCTCCCGTTTAGTGCCCCTTACTCTCCCTGGGATCGTCTCCCCACAGCCCTCCCCCAGTTTATTCCACTACGAAGTGGAAATGAGAACATCTATTGCATTAGAAAAAGTTTTGGGGCTGAAGAGGTGGTCCAGTGGTAAAGAGCACTTGCTGTTCTTACAGACGACCTGAGTTCAGCTCCCAGTGCTCCTACAGTGGCTCACAACCATCCGTCACTACAGTTCTAGGGGATCTGGTGCCTTCTTCTGACCTTTGAGGACACCAGACATACACACGGTACACATACATACATGCAGGTAAAACACTCATGTGCATAAAGTAAAATAAATAAACCTTTACAAATCCCTAAAAATACTTTGAATAGAAGGAGAAGAAGGAGGAGAGGGAGGAGGAGAAGAAGGAGGAGAAGGAGCAGAAAAGTTAAACAAACACAAGACTATGAAAGGGTTGTACAGATTGTAACCCAGGATAGGCAAACTCTGGCCTACTTTCTTATAGACTGAATGTTAATGTTTTTTTTTTACATTTTTTAAATGATTGAAGATAGGCTTGGTAGATGGCTCAGTAGGCAAAGCACTTGCTGGGGAAGTGTGAGGGCCTGAGTTCAGATCCCTGCTCCACAGAAATCCAAGGGTCACAGATAGTTCCTCTGTAATCCCGGTTCTGGGCTGATGGAGATCAGAGGCCCACCAGAGCAGAGCGTACTGCCCAGCTGGCCAAGCTAGTTGAGTCAGTGAGGTTCAGGTTCAGTGAGAGATCCAGCCTCAAATATGCACTGGAGAATATAATAGAGAAGAACACCCAATATCCACTGACGGCCACCACAGATACACACACACACACTCACACACACACACACAGACACACACACACAGACACACACACACAGACACACACACACACACACACACACACGTATGCACGCATACACACACACTCCCATCACACACACACAGACAGACACACACACTCTCATCACACACACACACACACACAGACACACACACAGACACACACACTCCCATCACACACACAGACATACACAGTCCCATCACACATATACACACACTCCCATCATACACACACACACACACACACACACACACACACACACTCTCTCATCACACCATCACACACACACACACACACACTCCCATCACACACACACACTCACACACACACACACTAAAAAGCTAAAAACAAGCAGCAGTGTGCTGATGCACACTTCGAATCCCAGCATTGGTTAGGTGGATCTCCATGAGTTTGAGGCCGGCCTGGTCTACAGAGCGAGTTCCAGGACAGCCAGAACAGTTACACAGATAAACCCTGTCTTGAAAAGCCAAAAAAGGAGGAAAAAAGCATATTTTCTTTTAAAATGGTAGAAGACTAATAGTTCATGACCTGTGAAGATTGTGTAGGCTTCAGCTTTAGAGTATGTACATATTTCTTTCTTTCCGGAGACAGGCTGGCCCTGAACTCGCTGTGCTGCGTAGCTGAGGAACGCCTTGAGTCCCTGCTCCCCTGCCTCCACCTCTGGGGGCTGCAGTCACAGCCTTCGGAATCCTAACTGGCCCCTGCAGACTGTTTTGTCAGGGCCCGGGCACTCATGCCCGCACTGTCTGTGGTTGAGCAGTGGGTGGGGGAGGGGTACGCCCTTGGAGGAGGCTGTGGGATGTGAATGTCCCACATTCTATCTCCACTGCTTGGAAAGTGAGCGGTTTTGCTCTGGCCCGCCTTCCCATCATGACTTGCCAGCCCAAAGCAATGGGGTCAGAGCCTCCAGACTGGCAGCTGAAATAAATCTTCTTTGTTTGTAACTTCTCCGTCTCCGGTGATTCACTATATGGATGGAAAGGTGACTGGCCATCTATCAGAGGGCTCTCGGAAAGTACTCTCACAGTGGAGGCCAATGGCCCTCTGAGTTCAGGGTGTCTTACTAGGTTCATAGCCAGTCACAGAATTAAACATGCGGTGCACACTTTTAACACTCAGGAGGCGGAGGCAGGTGGGTCTCTGTGAGTTGAGGCCAGCCTGGTCTACACAGAAAGTTCTAACCAGCAAACGCTACAAAGTGAGACCCCGTCTCAGAAGAAAACTATGATTTCTGTTTGGAAATATTTCTTATTGATTGATTGATTGAATGAATGAATGAATGAATGAATGAATGGCTGCTTTGTGGTGTCTTGCGGCAGGTTGACCTTGAACTCACTGTGTAGCAGGGATGACCCTGACCTCTTGAATCTCCTTTCTCACTCTCTAGAGCTGGGATTACAGACATGCTATCTATCGTATAAAAGGTGGTTACTCATTTTTTTCTGATCCCCAAGAGTCCGCCCACATCACCCACTCTTGTGGTCTCCACCCAGCCTCCCATCCAGCGAGCGTCCCAGGGGCAGACCCTTCCCTGAGCTCCAGACCCGCCAAGCCAGCTGAGTGAGGTGCACGCAGCCTGAGGTTTCTCAACACAGCTGTCAACATCAGCTTCAGAGAGCGACACCTACACCGGACCCAGGGCCAGCCCCTTGCGCCCGCCCTCACTCTTCCTCTTAACCAATCACAGCTCCTCTTGATTGGATGCCCGCGCCAGCATGGCGCATGCGAGGCTCTCCTGCCTGGCGCCCGTCCGGTCCTCTCACCCTCTAGGGCAGTCCTTCCGCAGGGTAAGCCTCTTGCAGTTACCCTTGATGCTCAGCTCCCTCCATGCTACCTACCTATGCTCAGTCCTTTAATTTACACATCTAGAAACCAAAGGACTGACCCACCGCCCCTCTGAAGTTACCCCCCCTGCTTCTTGCCTTGACATGTAAATGGCGCGAAGCCCAGTCTCTTGATGCCCCTTACATTTTGGGGGTGGGATGGGCTGGGACTTTCCTTCTTCGGGCCTCAGCTCAGCCATTCTTCCCCCAGGAAGCTGTCCCTTCTTACAGCTTAACCAGGAGCTTCTCTTGGGCTACAATTATACTCTCCATTGTTATCCCATCTTTAATCTCATAAAGAGGGCACTCATTCTGTGGATACTGTATGGATGTCCCAGGCAGACAGACCCTAGCCTTACACTTACTACACAGACAGAGACAACCTTGAACTTCTGATCCCCTAGCCTCCGCCTCCTGCCACCGCACTCTCCATGGAGATCCTTAAGCTCGAGAATGCAAAGCTAGATAGATCCTAGCCACACTGGGCTGGGTGCTGGACTATGCACACTCACTCCTGACCCTGGGAGATGTTCTGGTGCCCACATTACGGCTGAGTGATGGAGCTCATTCGGTGCCAGCATTCTGACCCCAGCCAGCTCCACTTGGTTGTTGCTCACAAAGGTGGTAGATGCCCCCTCCAAGCCGTGTGTGTGTGTGTGTGTGTGTGTGTGTGTGTGTGTGTGTGTGTGCTGCAGAGATGGTGGCCTTAGCTTGTTACTTGACAGATGGTGTGAGATGCTTTGTTTTGTTTGAGACAATCTCACACTGAGGTCCAGGTTGGCCTGGAACTCACTGTGAACCCCAGGCTGGCCTGGAACTTCGGGTAGTCACCCACCCTAGGCTCCCAGTACTTATGAGCCACCATGATCAGCAAGGGTGCATCCTCTGGAAACGTTAAGTAAGTGCCCTGGGCCTGGGTGACTTCATCAGAGATCAAGGTAGCTGTCTTCTAGCCCCTCACAACAAGAAGCCACAAGACGTGCGTTCCTGAGGTCTCAGTTCCCTCATCCCACAGTGGCCATACTGAGAGAATTCCCCATTCACCCAGCCAAGCTCAAACCAGAGGGCAGAGACGAGCCACAGCCAACTGAAGGAGGTCCCTTCCTATTCCAATACAGGCAGCGCATCAATACTGGGCCACCATTGGCTGTGACCCAAACACCCACGAGGAAGCTGCTCTTCTGCAGTGACACGATGACCCAGTGCGAGGAGAACAGGGCAGGTGCAGCCTACAGAAGTTAGACCCTGTTCCCCAGGACGCCCCATGATCACAAATGCCTTTTCCCAGCAGGCAGCACTGCGTTCCAGGCACCACGGCCACCAAGGGCCTTGACCTGTGACCTGGGCGCAGAAAGCAGGCAGATCTGGAGGTGCACAGACGCACAGAGGCCTGGTAGCCCCAGAAAGGAAGAGGCTGTGGAAGCGGGGCAGTACTCACCGAGGGTGTGAGAAGTCCTTCTCCGAGGGACTGAGGGCCGTGGAGTCTTTGGCAGAAGCACCAGAGCAATATAAAACCCCTGAGGCAGATCTTCTTTAAACAGAGTCCCTAAAAAGGCCAGCTGACGGTGTGGTAACAGTATTTCCATATAAGGTGTTTTTTTTTTTCAATAAACCAGCGTTGGGGGGGGCGTGGATAGAGGGTGGGTAGAGTGAATTATCATTTGAAAAATGTATGCGAAAGGATTCGAGTTGTGGCAGTCTCTGGGCCGTGGATTTGTTCCTTTTAGGCCATACTTGCATAAACAAAAATCACACCAGGCCTTATAAGCTGCCCAGAGTGAGGCCTGATAGGCTGTGCCCCGGAGAGAACCATACCAAGAATGGCAGTGGCCTGCTCTGTCCCCGCCTCCTCGCTCAGGCCCTCTGCCAGTCGGGCAGTCCCTCAGCCCTGGGAAACGAGGAATGAGGGCCCCCTCAAGACTGAGCACACCTAAGGAGACACACCGGCAGGCACACATTTCCAGAGTCCCGTGCTCCTGGGTTTTCTTAGGTAATGCATTCTCTCCCTGGGCAGTGGTCCCGTGCCCCGCAGTGTCCACCACCAGCTCTGTGGCTGTCAGTTCCCACGTTGCCACATTTGTGGGCTCTTCATGCTCAAGTGTCCACAACGGGTCTCCCCTACCCCCAAACGCCACACCCCGTGATTCCCTCCCTCAGAGCATGTTCTCTCACCTTGTTCTCCAGGAAAGCCAAGCCAGTCAGTCCAGAAGCTTCTCTCTCTCCATCTCCGGGTAGCTGGGCATGGTTCCACGAACTCGAGAGCAGCCTAGGCATTACGATTTTAAGGTAGCAAGCAGCCATAAAGGCGGGAACATTTTATAAAAAAAAGGTGTCAGAGGGCACATGGAAAGGACTGGAGGGCACAGGGGAGGGAAGGGGCAATGACGCCGTTATATTTTTATTAGAGAAATATGAACACACGCACAATTGTCACAGCAAGACAAGGTCTGGCTCTGTAGCCTCGGGTGGCCCTTCTGAGTCCCGACTGGGATCGTAGGGAGGCAAGCATGCCATCACAGCCTGCCTCATACTCAGAGGGTTATAACAGTCTTTCAGTAATGGATGGAGCAAGGGAGAAGAGAGAGTTTAAACAACACAATTAAATCTTACTCACTATGTCCTGCTGCTCCCTCCGCTGTAAATAACAGGTTCTCCGTGGCCCTGAATAGAACTCCTCCTCCTCTCTAGCCCCCCCCCACCCCGCCACACTTCCCCACTGTCCTGGGTGCAGCCTCCGGCTGTCCCCCAAGCTGTGGAGAGAGACAGAAAGAGGTTCTTGGGCCTGTGAGGACAGTGTGAACAGGGGGGGTTTCTCCTGCTTCTGTGGGAATGAGAGCAGGGGGAGCTCTAGAGTGGGAAGACCAGCTTGCTCTTGTCTGGGTGCTTGCCCAGGCCCAGCTGCTCTGATATGCCCTGTGCTCGCTCACCTGAGTGGGAGGAGACCAGAGTACGGGTGGCAACCAGGCTACCAGCTGTGTCAAATGGACCAGTCCCCACCCCAGGGGACAGACAGCCATTCGGTAGAAGGCTGTGGTGCCCCTGGGAGGGTGCAGTGGGCAGAAGGAGGAAGCCTTGGACTGGACTGATTTCTCCACCCAGGAACCGTGACCAGCCAGCACTTGTAGGAATCCCCCGCGTGGACCCTGGCTGGGAGCCAATCAGCTAGGTGAAAAGACACTTGTTTCTCCCATCATCCCATGAGGTGGGACCCAGAAGAGCTGGGAACAGACTGTGCTCCTACTTTCCAAGAGTTGTAAGCCTGGGGCTGGTCTCTATAATCCTGTCCCTCCCCTAATTATCAGATGGCTTCCTCATTCCCACACCCACAGCCATCCTCCTGCAAGCCACTTGGGTTATCCTCTCCTCATCCTGGAACTACGTAAAGCTATAATTCCAGCACCTGGGGGAGCGGGGGGCGGGGGGGGCGGGAGATTGTAAAGTCAGGGCTTATCCTGGCTACAAAAAACCAAACAGCAGTCAAAGAAAACAAAAACACAACAAACTCTTCACAAGAGACCCAGGCCTGTCACAGCAGGAAGATGGCTTTAAGTGAAAGCAGGACCATCCCTTTAGATTCTGACCAACACTGTGGTTTCCTTAGGAAGAGCAGGGAACCTATAGGGACCTACCAAAATGTGGGATGTTACGAGCATTTTCCTGCTAGCCTGGTCCCACAGCCATGTCAGCCCCCAATAGCACACAGAGCTGCTGTATTAATTATGAAACTGTTGGCCGGTGACTAATGTTTCTTATTGCCTAGCTCTACAGTTCTACCTCTAGTCGAGACATTTCAGCTCTATCTCTGTTAGTGAGGAAGACATATATGTACATAGTTACATTTTTTGAAGTCTCTGTCCTTGCTGAATTAGTTTGGGAAGCTTCTGCCACTGTACAACTAGGTCCCCGAGAATTAGTGGTATTTTCACCCATGTTTCTTATACCTATGAGATTAGTCAGACATAGATGTTTGATCGTCAGACTCTTCTCAGACCCACAGAACATGGATGGCATTTAATGCTCCGTTGACATGAGATACAGTAGCTCCTGACAGCATTGAGCTATTCCTGAGAGTATGTTGTTGCTCCTTCTGGAGTCCATTCTCTCTTCAGCTAATGGCCTCTTGGGCAAAGAACTGCCCCCACGTCAACCGCTGACTTTGGACATGCTGTCTTACTGTGCTTGCAGGAGACAAACACAGAAGACTGCTGCACATTGCCATGTCAGGGTAAGACATTCTTTAGTCAGTCAGATACTCTAGGCCTTAGCCAAAGCTGGTAGCCCCTACACTGCTGTGAGACTTTGGGTGACTATTCAGGTAGCCTGCTGTTTCTCTCTTCCCTGCACCTTTTGGAAGCTGCCCACCTGCACATCCTGCCTACCCTAGTATTGTTATCCTCCTTCTCAGGTCTTTGATGAGGTTGAAGATTAGACTGTCACAGTTATTGTTCTCTACTCCTAGATAGAAATATTAGATGCAAGATGTAAACTTTCCAGCTTAGGACAACTCTATAGCACCCTGTCATGCCTTCACCCTAGGACTGGAGATGTAGTTCTTCCCATTTTCTCTTGTTGCTTCTCTGGCAATGGGTCTTACGTGTGTGTGTTTTCTATTCCCTTTTACTAGAGCTCACTTGGTATTTGCTATCTTTGTATATACTTTTGTATCAAGCCTAAATCTTTTTCTTAAGAGTAAAAGAGGAATTGTATGAGAGACCCACTCAGCCACACCTGTGGCACTGACCACGCCCACTCGGGCGTGGTCACGGGTGTGCAGGTGAGCGTGTAGTATTTGGTTTGGGGTCCCTGACAGGCTTGCTCTCTCTTGGTTCCTGTTGGGTCACGGAGAGCAGCCTGGGTGTGGATCGTTGGAGTGGGAACTTGCAGGTCATTGGTGTCTCATGTAAGTGACTTCTGCCAGAATAAAATGTATAACCCATATTTTATCCTCATCCTGTGCATCTTAATCTGTACATCATTACTGGGCTGTTAGGACCCTCAGCCCACCTAGTGAGGCAAGACCAGAATGTTTCCTGGAACACTGGAGTCCCAAGAGTGATTTTGAGTAAGTGGCTGACACAGGTCTCACTATTAATACTTTGTTATTGGAGCTGCCATTTATTCATGTGTCTATATGCTATACATTGTACATAGCCTTTTATATGTACAATCATATGTTTAAATTTATTATTGTTGTATGCATATGGATGTATGTGATGTATATGAGTAGGTTTGTGTGCCATTGCGCACGTATGGATGTCGTAGGACAACTGTAGGCTTCATTCTCTTTCCATGGGTTCAGTTGTGGAAGGATCAAGGAGCTGAAGTCTACCCTTGATTGCATAGGTGAGGAGGCCAACCCGGGTCACCTGAGACCCTATCGAGAAATCACCACCGCTATCGCCGTCAACATAATGATGATGACCCAACTACTGTGCCACTCCAAAAAAGAAAGTTCCAAGAATACATCAGAGCTTTTAGGGATGCCGGAGTTAGTTCATCCCTACACTTAAGCCAGTCACAGAATCCACGTCTTGAGTTGGAACCTCGAGCACCCATCCAAGTGCCAGCAGAATTGTTTTCCTCCTGTGTGTGCTTTATGTGCTTTAGTGAGATGCCATAACTTTATTGGAAGACAGATCCTGTCTACTGGAGGATGCTGGGCTTATGTTATTTATTATACAGATGACTATGGCACACCTCACCCATCGTGGGAATGGGACTGTGGTTCACACCCAAATTTGTGTATGAGTGTTTGCCTGTGTGTACGTCCGTGTTCCACATGTGTGCTCAGTCCCCTGGATCTGGAGTCACTGGTTATAATCTTCCGTGTGGGAGCTGGGAATCAAACCATGGTCCTCTACAAGAGCGGCCAGTGCTCTTGGCCACTGAGGCATCTTCCCAGCTCATGGCTTTAATAAAATTACTGGGCCTACTTGCCTGTGTGCTTGATTTCTCTTTCCCTCCATATTCAAACAGATTCTTCATTGCAATGACTTATGTGTCCCAGGTCTGTCTGAAACCTTCCCTGGAAGTCCACAGCCTGCCCGTATCAAATCCGGTGGGACTTGGCGTTTAGTGGGGGTGTGGTAAATATCTGTTGGGTGAATGGAAAGTGGGATATGATAGCCACAATGACAATGCTCCTCTCTTTAGGGTTTCCTGGCCACTGTCCTGTGTACATTTGTCAGTTGGGAGGTCTTGTGTTGCCACAGGAGTGTGGCTCTGGAGGGCAGGACGGCACACACACACACACTCACACACACACACACACACACACACACACACACACACACACCCTAGTCCAGCTGCTCTTTCCTAAGTTCCACAGCTTTCAGTGTTACAATTTAATCTACCTAGCTCACGCTATTGGCAGAGTTGGATTCTCATCCTTGGCATTTGTTGTAGATATCTACTGACTCCCCTCACTCAGCACCCGTTTCTGCTTCTAATGCTACCATGATATTCTTTGAAAAAGAACCCTTCCCTGACCTCAGACCATGCAGCTCAGATGGGACTGTAGCCTTTCAGCGCAGGCCTGACCAATCAGAACATTCCATTCTTCTGGCCACAGTGATTTGTCCCAGGATGAGTTGTGGCCAAAGCTATGGCCCAACAACTCAATTACAGGAGTTGTGTTGAAACCCAGAAGTTAATTTTCAGCTAGATTTATCAGGACAATAGGTTATTAAGCTACAGCTGTCTACATTATTTTAATGAAATAATTCAAATGAACAAACCCCGAGCCAAGGGAATTGTGGCCGCAGCGGGCACTGGATCCAGCTATGTCAGATCCCCAGTTGGGTTTTCTGTCAATGTGATGAAGATTTGAACTAACACAAATCATTTTCTCTCTCTGTGGCCTCCTCCTGGGCCAGCTACAGCTTCGAGTGCCATCGTTATTAGCAATGGTGTGCTTTCAAGGCCACGCTGCCACTGGAAATGAAAATACTCGTGTGACCAGATCCTGGGTCTACCGCCAATCAATTAAAGACAATTCTAAGGGCCCGTGTCTTGGGAAAGGGGCAGAAGGACTAGGCTGGGTCAGAGATGCTCTGAACACAGAGGTCTAGTGTGCTGAGCAGGGACTGCGGGCTGTTCAAGGCAGCAGGACGGCCAATGCGGAGAAGCCATGCATGGTGCAGTGGGATGGCATTCTGCTTTAGTGCGATGCCAGTAACATTTCTAAGAAGCTTGCACAGTGTAGTCCGGGCTGAGCCTCCTGCCTCAGCCTCCACACTGCTGGCATCACAGGCATGTGTCACCATGCCAAGAGCCATTAAGTTTTTTAAAGGCAAAATGCTGGGGGTGGTAAAGCTGTAATGGCAGGGAACAGGCAGAGGAGTGTCTAAGAATGGCCTCGCTTCCTTTCGTGTAGGAGTGGGTTCCACTTCCGACACCCACCAGTAACCACTGTGGTGTTCAGTTCAAGCAACGGCCTGTGTTCTCGCCAAGCTCAGGAGCCACAAACAGTGGTAGGTCATTGTGGCAGCTCCTCTCAGGAGGGCAGCGACATGAAAAGCTGTCTTTCCCAGGGGACTCCATCAGCAATCTTCCAAGCCCAGAAGCACGGTCACTCCTGAGGTAGTTTGCAGCTCACCCTCCACCAGGCTTTGTCCAAAGAGCTCTGCTAGCTCTTGAAGGCAAGGTTTATGTTGAATAGGTTCCAACAGTGAGGTCAGCCTCATGGAAGGTTTCCATATATGACATGCGTCTGCTGCTCTGCCCAAGAGTGTTACCAAGGCCCCCCTCACTGAAGCTGTTCGGGGAAGCAAGTCTTGGCTGGGGTCCCACATTAAGGGGGCAGTGGAGTTTTGGTTTCTGGAAAACAGGGGATATTATTCTTTTCGTCCAGTTAGAATGCTGTGTATGTTCTCTATAGTTGGGAAACATTTTTTTAAATAAAGATGACTTTCTCATAACTCAACCCCTTGCTACAAATCCATCTTTCTGAGTGCAGGTGCCCGTGTATATTTCAGGAAGGCAGCATTGTATCAATTTGGGGGCTAGAGGATGGCTCAGCAGTTAAAAGCACTTTCTTCTTCTGCACAGGACCTGGGTTCCGTTCCCAGCATCCTTCATGGCAACTCACAACCTCACTTCTAGAGAATCCAAAGTCCTGTTTGGCTTTTCAGGCACCTGTATGCACATGGTGCACAACACACAGACAGACAGACAGACAGACAGATACACAGACACACACACAGATACACACATACACAGACACACACACACTCAGACACACACACACAGACATACACACAACACACACAGACAACATACAACACACACTCATAAAGACACACATACACACATACACAGACACACACACACACACAGACACACACACACACAACACACAAGTTAAAAAATAATTTTACTATCCAACATATTTACTCTTCTCTGGTGTTGGTGTCACAGATTTAGGCTACCTTTAAGCACCGGCTTGGTTTGTGAAGAAAAGTGAGGTCTACAGGCCTCACACCATCCTAGACATTTCTGAAGAAGACCAAGCCAGGGCAGTGGACGTAGCAGGGTGGGTGGCAGGGACTCTGAAAGGCTCGGTGCCTTGGCTAAAGGCTATGAGGCTTAAGGAGAAAGTGGGAAGACCCACTCGAGACAACACCAGAACGAGAGACGACTTCGTGCCCGAGGAGGGGCCAGTGGGCGGGCAAACCACACTGGCTACTTACAAATGGCCTGTGGTGCAGTTCACTGCTAGACACACCATCAGAGTTTGCATGTAAAATGTTTACGTGATGCCCATGATCGGACGGGATCACTCTAGAGCACAGTACAGTGAGTTGTTTTATTACGGAAGGAAAGAACACCCTAACCTTTTAAATAACACACTTCTTTCTTTTTAAAAAAACAAAATCAACTTATGGGGGCCGTGAGCTCCTCATGCACTTCCCACCAGAGCGACAGGCTCCCTCAGTAATGCCACAGACAAGCAGCAGCCGAATCCTTCAAAATGGCTTTCACAGTTTTACATAGATGCCCTTACTCAGTGCAGAGATAGAGATGAACAAGTTGGTGGACAAATCACAAGAGGAACAAAAGGCCAGTGTTCGGGCGTTAAGCAGGCAGACACATGCTTTCTCCGGCATCCTAATTTTTGAGTTAGTTGCTTGGTGTGATTTGTTCACTTTCAGATTTGCCTTAAAAAAATAAAACGACTTATTTTCAAATAATAAATTAAAGATCATCATTCTCCCATTGGTGCTGACCCTTTCCTATTCTGTCTTAAAAGCTTGATTCCATGGGGGTGGGGATAGTAAACTGATCAGGTGTTTAGCTCAGGAGGAGGGCAGGACTCCTCTTGTAAATCACACCTATTTATTTGTTTAATGTGTGTGTGCACACACCCACAGTGCACATGTGGAGTCAGAGCACAGCATGGGGACACGTGGAGTCAGACATGTGGAGTCAGAGCACAGCGTGGGGACACGTGGAGTCAGACATGTGGAGTCAGAGCACAGCGTGGGGACACGTGGGGTCAGAGCACAGCGTGGGGTCAGACACATGGGGTCAGAGCACAGCGTGGGGGAAGCTGGTGCTCTGCTTCTGTCACGTGGGTCCCAGGAACTGAACGTGGGCTGTTGGGCTTGGGGGTAAGTGCCTTTACCCATTCAGCCATCTCCCTGGATCACGATCGGGATTTATCGAAGGTCTGTGATGGTCACAATCCTGTCCTTGACTGTGACATGACTGCAGTCCTGAAACAGGGAAAGAGAAAAGACAGTGAGCCTGTGGGAAATCCTTTAGAGTCGTTAAAAAAAAAAAAACACATTTATTTATTTTCCACTTGAGTCTGGGTTGTATGAAAGGCAAGATGTCCTTGCTCCTCCTCCTGCTACCTCTGAGTGTTGGCGTTACGGGCATATACTCCTCTGAGTGTTGGTGTTACAGGCATACACTTCTGAGTGTTGGTGTTACAGGCATACACTCCTCTGAGTGTTGGTGCTACAGGCATACACTCCTCTGAGTGTTGGTGTTACAGGCATACACTCCTCTGAGTGTTGGTGCTACAGGCATACACTCCTCTGAGTGTTGGTGTTACAGGCATACACTCCTGAGTGTTGGTGTTACAGGCATACACTCCTGAGTGTTGGTGTTACAGGCATACACTCCTGAGTGTTGGTGTTACAGGCATACACTCCTGAGTGTTGGCGTTACAGGCATACACTCCTCTGAGTGTTGGTGCTACAGGCATACACTCCTGAGTGTTGGCGTTACAGGCATACACTCCTCTGAGTGTTGGTGTTACAGGCATACACTCCTCTGAGTGTTGGTGTTACAGGCATACACTCCTCTGAGTGTTGGTGTTACAGGCATACACTCCTCTGAGTGTTGGCGTTACAGGCATACACTCCTCTGAGTGTCGGTGTTATAGGCATACACTCATACACTCCTCTGCTCAGTTCATTGGTGCTGGGGTCTGGGGCTTGTGAAGAAAGCTGTCCAGCAGCTGAGCTACATCCCCAGCCTAAGCCTCTCACTTAAAATGCCCACTCAAGACCCAGAAAGACAAATGTCTAACATTCTCCCTTATTTGTGTATCCTAGCTCTGAATCTTCACATTTGAGTATACACCCTGATGTGTCAGAGGAAGCCAGGAAAGCAGAAAGGGACCATGGCAGGGAGGGTGGAATAGTAGGAGTCAAGTGTCACAAGGGATTCAGCTGGGAGCGGGAGGCAGGATAATACAGGCAGAGAGGGAAGAAGAACTAACTAACACTAAGGGTGCCTGAAAACATGGGGATTATATTATTTTACAAGTTTACTTTAAAAATACATTCAATATGCTAGGTATGATGGCATGCACGCTTGACCCAAGCATTTGGGAG
This sequence comes from Cricetiscus sungorus, assembly GCA_030556225.1. Lineage (NCBI taxonomy): Eukaryota > Metazoa > Chordata > Mammalia > Rodentia > Cricetidae > Cricetiscus > Cricetiscus sungorus. The sequence goes on along the minus strand of JANBXA010000202.1, from coordinate 741,549 downwards.
ACAGGAGGCAAGTGTATCTCTGTGAGTTTAAGGCTGCCTGGTCTACATAGTGAGTACCAGGCTATTGAGAGCCTGTCTCTACCCCCGACCCCCACCCCCAATATATATTGTTGTTTGGACAAATACAAGTCTTCCCAAACAGTATGAGGTACTGTCATTGACCTTGGCTGCCTTCAACAACTCAAGCGTAAGACACTGTTGCTGGAGATACCACACTCTTTTGGACACAGCACTCTTGGAGGATTCGCACTGGAACTGAACCTGGGAAGCCTCTTTGCGAGGACTGGTAGAATGCAAAGGCACCGTGCAAGCTGCTAAGGAAGAGGAGAAATTGGATGTCCTACCCGGCTCTACCCGGCTCTACCGCCTACGTACGGCCCACAGCAATGACCAGATAGGTAAGATTCACAGAGGTGCAAGAGGGGCACTTTATCGTGGGGGTGACCAACAGCCGTCTAGGTGTGTGCGGGGGGGGGGGGGATTGGTGCTTGGTACTATGAACCTAGCCACAGCTGGAGAGGTCACAGACCTGAGGAAGAACTCCTACTGCCATTTCCCTAAACCAGCATTGCTTCTGACTGTATTCTAAACTCTTACCCTGACACCTGCAGGTGAGTGTGGCTCTCATCCTTCACAAATAAAGATTCCTTTTGCAACAGATAATACAAAAGTAAGCGACAGATCTACAAGGCAACCAAGAAACCCAAGGCTTAGGGAAAATCTCAGAAGAAGAGAACAGAAAGATTGTGCAGCTCAGTGACCCCTAGGTTTGACAGAGAAAACGCATCCATGAAATAACGATACAGTTGCATAGGCCAAACAAAATATTTGACAACAGCAGTTTAACCTGCCAACATGGACAGAAGAAAATTTCACACTGCTCCACCCCCAGATGAAAGCCTCAGGTCATTGTTCTCTGAGACGTTTCTTCGAGGGATGAGCTCCTGCATACATTGTCTAATCCCAAGGGGTCAGCCCAGGACACAAGCATATATGAGCAAAGCTAAACGGACCCAGTAGGCTACGTGTGTGCGTGTGTGCGTGTGTGTGTGTGTGTGTGTGTGTGTGTGTGTGTGTGTGTGTGTGTGTGATATTAAAGGAGAGATCATGAATGTGGGAGGGAGAAGAGGGGGGAAGGGAGGTGTGGGAACATGATGTAGATGCAGCACCCTTTGAAAAATAAGTAAGTAAATAAATAAATAAATTTTGGCTCAGGGTCAGCAATGTCCAGTCTGGAAGCCAGACCATGATGCCAGTGGCAATTACAGTAATGGGTCTGGGACTCATCACTCCCGCCAATCCACTCACGGTCTGAATCAGCACCTTCCGGTATACTTTCTAGAGTCACTTGTTACATATTGCTTTATTCGGGAGAATAGTAGCTTGTTGCAGTGTTGGGGGCATTATGTCATCCAGATAACAGAAGCCATGCACCACTACCTGGGGGCGGGCAGGTTCTCACTCTGGCATAAAAAGTCTTGCTTATTATTTATTTGTTGGAGTTGACAGGGTCTGGGTATGTAGCACAGGCTGGCGTCAAGCCGGTGATCTTCCAAGCCTTGCTTGCTGATTGATTGGATGATTGATTGGAACTGACAGGGTCTGGCTATGTAGCTCGTTGCCGCCTCCCCAGTGCTGGCATTACAGGTGTGCTGCACTATGTCCAACTTCAGAAAGGCTCTTCACAGCTAGAAACCTGGGCTCTGGTGTCCCAGGCCCATGTGATGATACAATCTTTATTTCAACATTCTGGCATCTAAACGTTATCATATCCCAAGATAAACCTAGAACATACTATACATCAGGCTGGCCTCAAGCCTACAGAGATCCACCTGTCTCTGCCTTCCAGAGCGTTAGGATTAAAGGCACATGCCAGCTCTCCTGGCCCTGTTTATTTATTTATTTTTTAAAATTTATTTTCTTCCTCACTTTCAGCTGAAACCTATTATCTAAGTCTGAGCCATAAAACTGAAAATGAAGTTCAACAAAAAAATAAATGTGATAAATCAATAATAAACATTTTTAGAAGCTATTATTCTATGAAGTTTAAGTTTTTGTGCTTGGAAAAGTATGAAGTACACCAACACACAAATATACATGCATACATACGTGTGTGTGTGTGTGTGTGTGTGTGTGTGTGTGTGTAACTTCTATCATATAAAATCAGCTCTCAGAGCCCACAAGCCTAGCCTTCTGTGGTTTTCTTAGTTATATTCCTGCTCTTTCATGCTTATGGCCCAGGATTCTGGTTCCATCCTCTCTGTTGCTTGCTTTTCTCTGGACCCCCTTACCACCCCCAAAAGAGGTAAAAGTTCATGCTAGGAAGAGTAAGCACCAGAGTCTCATTGATCTGAAGCTGATCTGTCACCTGATATCTGGTCAGATAAACCAGTTGTCATGGACACCAGCTGGGAAAAGAAACCACTTCCTGGGGCGGGGTGGGGTGGGGGTGGTGAGAACCCTATTTTCTATGCAAAGTTCCATAATGGAATACTCTGAGTTTACCTAGCTTGCATGGCTGTTCCCTTTGCTTTGGGATCGCTGACCGAAACTTAGTAACTGACGCTGAACAAAGAAACTTTTAAAAAGCAGATAATGCATTAGGTATTTCTGTTACCACTTCCTTTTCCAGTGATGCTGGGGACTGAACCCAGAGCCCCAAGGATGCTCAACACATTCTGCCTGGGCCACACCCGAACCCCACTCACTCCATCCTCTCAATGACCCTGTAAAGTAAGTGTCATTATTATCTCACATATCAGATGAAAGACCCAGGAAGAACCAGGGCCTCAGAGACGGGAAGTAGGGGGTGACAGAGCTGACATCCGGCCTATCTCCATCACCCACTGCTTCCTGTGTCCATGCTGACTGTGGAACTCTGGGAAGGTGAGGGACGGGGCTGAAGTCAGGTGCCTCAGAAAGGACCACCCGTGCCCTCTGCCGGCTTCACGTGCTTGCAGACCTCTACACAGATACGTACGCAGAACAGAGGCGGGTCTCTGCCATGAGGGTGGAAGCCTTTCTGCCTGCAGGTTGAGATCTCTTGCAGGCCGTAGTCCGTTAACTTAAAGAATCCAGTCCTGAAATAAGAAGAGCAGGCTCAGAGTCAAGGATTCCTCCCTTCAATCCCACCACGTGCCCTGTCCTCCCTTCAATCCCACCACGTGCCCTGTCCTCCCTTCAATCCCACCACGTGCCCTGTCCTCCCTTCAATCCCACCACGTGCCCTGTCCTCCCCTTCAATCCCATCACGTGCCCTGTCCTCCCCTTCAATCCCATCATGTGCCCTGTCCTCCCCGGCTCATCCTCAGCACATTCCAGGCGAGCACACTGACTCAGCAGGTCAGAGGAATGCTGGGACAGTTTTCACGCTACACTGGCTTATCTGGCTTATAGCTCTCTCCTCTGGGGAATGGGTCATGGTTAAAGAATACATTATCTGGTGATTATAAATAGGAATCTAACAGGAATTCATTTTTTTTTCTTAGATTTATTTAACTCTGTTTTATGAGTACTTTGCCTACATGCCCGGTACACAGTGAGGTCAGAAGAGGCTGTTGGAGAGTTACAGGTGATTGTGGACCGCTGTGTGAGTGCTGGGGAAGGAATTGAACCTCTGTCCTCTGCACAAGCACAACCTGCTGAGACATCTTTCCAGGCTCTAAAGAGGAACTCTCCACTTGGGAATTAAAAGTGAAAATTCCTTTGAGCAAATCAACAACAGATTTAAGTAGGAATTAAAAAAAAAAAAAAAAAAAAAAGCACCAGCAAACAATTCCTTAGGTCAGTTAAGATTCTTCAGTCTGAGGAATAGGGGGGAGAGGGGGCGCTGGTAAGAACAGAGTCGCAAGGCCCTGTGGTACAACACTAAAAGCCACAAAAGTGAAACTTCAAAACCATGGAAAATAAAAAAGGCTCGTTCAGAGTGAAGAGGACGTCTGGAACGGAAAGAATTAACATTGGGAGATGGTGTCCAATGTGGGAATTTTCTTGAGATCTTGTCACTTTAACTCAGAGTTTTTCTTAGAAAGCCAGGATTACTAACATGTCTTTTAAAGACTAGGTTGTGTCTATCAGAATATGGGACTAAAGGAAGCCTTTTACAACAGTTAGTGAAGGCAGCTTATGATCTCTAGTTTTTAAAAGGTCTTGGGGTCTGGCCTGGAGAATGACTCAGTTGGTAAAAGAGCTTGGTGTGATGGTATACATCTAAACCCCAAGCTAGGGAGGCAGAGAGTGCTGCTCTCCAACCAAACCAGTGGTCTCCAGGTTCAGCCAGAGTCCTGTGTCAAAAACAGTAAGAAAAGCAACAGAGAAAGACATCCCATGCCAACCCCTGGCCTCCACAGGCACCCTCCTATACTCATGTACACATGTAAGCAAACGTGCACACACACATGTACACACACACACATGCACACACACACATGTACACCCACCCACAAACGCACACATGCACACACACATACACTCGCACACACACTCACACACATGCACACCCACCCACAAACGCACACATGCACACACACATACACTCGCACACACACTCACACACATGCACACCCACCCACAAACGCACACATGCACACACATACATACACTCACACACATGCACACACACACATGCGCACACGCATGCACACACACTCACACACATGCACACCCACCCACAAACGCACACATGCACACACATAGAGACACATGCACACACACACTCATGTACACATACACGCATGCACACACACTCATGCACGCGTGCACACGCACACACTCACACGGCTGCTTTCGATAAGAGAGAACCTCTGTTGGTACTCACTCCTGGAACTTGGGGGAGCAGACGATTGCGATGGACTCTGGCAACATCATTTGATAGGAGCAGTGAGTGTGCAGATCCACACTGGACAGAAAGGCCGTTTGGGTCGGATGAGTCTGAAAAGGTCAAACAGTTCAGAGAAGTCCCACGACCCAGCTGCCACGCCTGGCCTCTAAGGAAGGCAGGCCCAGGAGCGCCCAGGAGCGGGCCGCAGCCCCTCCTTCCATTGCATCGTAGGGAACACACTTGACCCTCATGCTGAGGGAACAAGTGGGCTCTCACATCAGCGGTGGAGGCCACCGGGCCTTCAAAGAGCAAGCGACTTTTAATACAGCATGCAGCCTGCAGAGTTCAAGACCACGAGCCATTTTTATTTATGTGGAAACGGGCCTACCTCTGTAACAGGCGGCTCTGACGCTCACTATGTAACCATGGCTGGTCCCAAACGCCCGCTGCCCCAGTCTCCCCAGTACTGCTATACAGATGTGGCCCAGGGTTCTCACACAGAGCCGAGTCAACTCAGCATGCACAACGTATGCATATCTCAAAACACGCATCACGTGATTTGTCAGTTTTACAACTGCCTCTGCCTCCCGAGTGCTGGGATTAAAGGTGTGCGCCACCACCGCCCGCCTAAAATCAGCTTTTGAAAGCTCTGAGAAACAGGAGGAGGAAGTTGAGCACAGAGATGTGCAAAGTCAAGGTCAGGGGTGTGGGTCGGGAGGGAACAGCTGGATCTCTGGGGTGGGGGGAACAGCTGGATCTCTGGGGTGGAGGGAACAGCTGGATCTCTGGGGTGGGGGGAACAGCTGGATCTCTGGGGTGGGGGGAACAGCTGGATCTCTGGGGTAGGGGTAACAGCAGGATCTCTGAGGGGGGGAAAAGCTGGATCTCTGGGGTGGGGGGAACAGCTGGATCTCTGGGGTGGAGGGGAACAGCTGGATCTCTGAGGGGGGAACAGCTGGATCTCTGCCTGCCTTTTCTCTCCTCCACTGCTCCCAAGCAGAGGACAGCACGCAGGGAGTCAGACTTAGGGGGCAAACTCTAAAGGAAGTTAGGACACGATGATGGAGGGGGGGGGCACTCTCGCAGATAGGGAGTGAGGAGGCTCCTGGCATGGTCCTGGTTCTTTATTTAGGTATTGTGTGCACAAAGATGCTGGCAGAGCAATTCTGAACTGCAGAGTTAATCCATGTACAAACACAACTAGGATTTGCGTTTCTAACACACAATGCTGTAGGATTATCAAAACAAAGCATGATCAAGCCATTTCACACGACAGACAGGCAATCAGCCTGTCAGCCCAGCTCTGCCAAGAGCCACCTCATCTCTCCCCCTTGCCGTAGAGCCAAGCTTCAGATGGCAGCCTCTACCATCCCTATAGGCTCCATGCTATGGCTGCCCGTTTTGTTTTCTGGGGACAGAGTCTTGCTATGTAGCACAACTTTGGCCACAACTCATAATCCTGCTACCTCACCCCGCTGAGTGCTAGGATCACAGGCGGTGCCACCACACCCAGCTTCCGGTGACTTTAAAGTCTTACAGTCCTTGCCCCACAATGGCAACAGCGGCTTCACTGGGTTAACGCCCTCAGTGAGCTCCCAACCCTAGCGGGACCCCAGTCTTTTTCCAGCCCAATGCAGGCGAAGCGTCCTGAAGTCCCTCTTGTAATGTCCCTGCTCTGTGGCTCCTGCACCTTACACATCCTTCAGCCCCCACACCTTCTTCCCTTTCACCACCCACTGCATTTTCTGCTCCCATAGTAGGCTGCCTCCCCAGCTGCAGAAATAACTCCTCTTGCTGTGCATGCTCCCCACCTCCAAGGCTGCCCGGGCTAGTCAATACCGAAGCCTTCCTGAGGAAAATCTACAAATTCCAGCCAACAGGGCCGCTCGCTCACTGATGCGGGAGCACAGGGGACCGATCCAGTGCTCCCCTCCCCCACGAGACTCTCCGTTGGCCCCTCATCACAGGTCATCATAAGTCACTCGGGTGTGACCCTCCCCTCGCCCCCCCCCCCCGCTCTGAAACACACAGTGCCCTGTGCTCCCCTCCTGAGGAATATAATGTGGCTGCCTCGTGTGTGTTCCTGCGCAACTCTCTATTGTGTTCCGGGCACGAGAGGGCAAGCTTTCTAGCTGCCATCTCATATCCATGAGTTAGGCACAGCAGAAAGTATTTTCATAATTGAACCAAAAAGGATGAAGGGGGGTAGGGGGGAAGGGAGACTGACCCACACATTGGACGCCTTTAAAAGAGAGAGAGAGAGACAGAGAGAGAGAGAGAGAGAGAGAGAGAGAGACAGGAGAGAGAGACAGAGAGAGAAAGAGAGAGAGAGAGAGATAGAGAGAGAACCATCCAGAAGCATTCCTTAGGGAAGGAATGTGCTTCCTTGAACATCATCAGACCTGTGCGTGTGCGTGTGTGTGTGCGTGTGCGTGTAGCAAAGGCAAGTGCTGCTTGGTGAAGTCAGAGTGTGACCCTCAGGATGAGCTCCCTTGGTATTTAAATCAGTTTCGTTTACACGGCTTTTACGTATGTGGTCTCTATGTCATGTCCACAAATATCCTAGGCCAGCTTCCCCTCACCAGAGACACCAGAGCAAGGAAGAACTATTTTTAGTAGAAGGTAAACTTGAGGAAAACTTTGAAAGCTCTCAGCACTGCTCTGAGGCTCTGAGTTCGTATTGGAGCACTGGCGGCCATGGGTGCACAGAAACAAATCGTTTGGATAGGTTTTACTCTGCTCAGGGGGAGAAGCAGCCACTGTGCCTCTAACAGAAGGGGAACCCCGCCCCGCCCGCCCTCAGGGAAGTCAGATCTTCTTACATGGATCCAGCCAAGAGTGAGGAGTCCAAGATCATCCTGCATAAAGAAAATTTCTTCTTCATTCTCTGTATGACAATAATCAGGCCCACCATTTTGTCTGGGGATGAGAACATGTGTGATTGTGAATTCATTTCTCATCTGCAAAGGAGAAAACAAGAGGTCATAATACCCTGGGGCTCTCATTCCCACTCCCTCTCCAGCCTGACCGTGATGCTCACTCCTCCCTGAATCCCTTAGTGTTCCTGCGCTCTGCCTGGGTACTTGATGAAGCCATGGGTGCTGAGACAAGCCAAGAGGTCTACAAAGGGTTCTGGAGGTGTCCTGGGAAGAGCCTCGCCCCTCTGCTGCCTAGAGCAGCTTCCCTGCTCCGGCCCCTCACTGAGGTCCAGGTGAGGCTCCCTTCACGTCGCTCGCTGGCTTGTTTGGAAGTTGAGCAATGGCTCCAGGGTCTCCCTCAGTGGCCTTGCCCTGACTTCCTCACAGCTCCTACTTCTCCTAGTGGACACACTGCTCAGCACTCTATCTCAGGCAGGAGTGCACACTTATGGACACATGCGAACAAGACCTTAGATGATTCATATTCCCAGGCCCGCCACTCAGGGGGCTAAACAGAGGAGAAGAGAAAATGAGCAAGCCTTCCCGCTCAGTTAAGAATTAAGCCTTCCTCCCTCCCTCCCTCCCTCCCTCCCTCCCTCCCTCCCTCCCTCCCTCCCTCCCTCCTTCCCTCCCTCCCTCCCTCCCTTCCTGTCTTCCTTCCTGCCTGCCTTTCTTTCTGCCTTCCTTCCTTCCTTCCTTCCTTCCTTCCTTCCTTCCTTCCTTCCTTCCTTCCTTCCTTTCCTGAGACAAAGTCTCATTCCATAGTCAATACTGGGCAGAACTCACTATGTAGTTCAAGCTGACCTCAAACTTAAGGAAAGCCTTCCGTCTCTGATTCCCACAGGGTAGGATTACAGGCATGAGCCAGGCACCACTCCAGTATTGCAGCATGTGTGTGTGTGCGTGCTTGTGTGTGTGAGTGTGTGTGTGTGTGGTGTGTGCACGTGTGTGTGCACGTGTGTGTGTGTGTGTGTGTGTGTGTGTGTGTGCGCGTGTGTGTGTGCAAGCCGAAGGAAATTCTTGTGTGTTCTTCTTCATGTTCAATTAATTTTTTTTGCTCTTTTTTTAAACATGATTTTTATTTTATTTGCATTGGTGTTTTGCCTGCATGTTTGTGTGAGGGTGTCAGATCTTGGAGTTACAGACAGCTGTGAGCTGCCATGTGGGTGCTGGGAATTGGACCCAGGTCCTCTGGAAGAGCAGTCAGTGTTCTTAACCAATGAGCCATCTCTCCAGCCCCAATTAACTTTTTTTTTTTTTTTAATGTGTCCTCTTATTGGCCTGGAAATTGGAAAGCAGGTTGTTTGTCTGGCCCATAAACTTGAGGGATCTGCCTCCCCCCACCCACGCCATGCACTCTCTGTGGAGGGAGAGACAGGTGCAGAGTCAGACCCCAGATGTCCAGTCCGAGAGTTGCAGGAATCAGAGGAAACAGCCCCAGTTCAGGCAGGTTGCACTTCCTTACCAGTTTTCCACAGAGGACTCCACATGTTTCAACGCCTTTGGCAGTGTTGGCACTGGCAAGCTGGAGAAATTCCGAGCACAAATTGCGGGGCACTATGATGTGGCGCAGGCCTTCGATGGTGGGAACTGAAATGACAGGGGAGAAGTCTCAGGCCACGGGGCACTATGACGGGGCGCAGGCCTTCGATGGTGGGAACTGAAATGACAGGGGAGAAGTCTCAGGCCACGGGGCCAGAATCCCCGAGCAGAGATCAGAGCTGGCAGCAGCATGGAGGAGAAATGCTATGTCACTGGGCCCCCCTCCGTGAGCCCCTCTCTTCCCAACGGCAGCACGGAGGGGACATGAAGTCTCTCCTCCAGTGTCCAGCCACAGCCGCCATACTTTAGTATCAACCAGACTGGATGCAGCATTATTTCTGGAGGCGGCCATGAGGCATTTCTAAGGAAACCGGTATGTTTGCGGGCGGTGCCTGGGCTCAATGGGCAGGGTTCACTCCCAACACGGGTGGACAGCTGGGGGCTGCAGGGAACAGAGAAAAGGTCTCCTGTGCATCTCTCCTGAGACACGCGTGCTCTGCCACTGTCCTTACGCTCTGGGCTGTGGACGAGTGCTGGATCCTCAGATCTCGGCCTGAGGTTCACATCACACAAGTGGCTTCCCTGGTCTGTGCCTGTCAGACACAAACCGAGCCAAACCACCGGCATCGGCATCGCAGAGCTCCCGCCTCGCACAGAGCCTGTTGTGGAGATGCTCAGCCGTATTGGTCACTCCCCCCCAGAACTGCATGTCCCTGGGAAACCACACTTGAACTTTAAAAGACGTTCCAGCCTGCCTAGAAAAACACACACAAGCTTGTCTCAACGCAGAGATCCACAGAGATTCCCGCTTTAGGGCAGTGGGTAGGAAGGGCCAGAGTGACACGATTCTGGACCAGTCACCCTCTCCTGCTCCTTTCCCCTTCTGAGTGGCTGCACAAGCTCTCAGCTAGAGGAGGCTGACCCCGTATCATGAGCTGATTTAAAAGGAACTTTGGGTTTTTGTTTTATGATCCTGATCTTTCAAGAGGAGGTTTAATCATTCAAGGTAAGGATGTCCTTTTTTAAAGGTTTTTGGGTTTTGTTTTGTTTGAAAAGAAAGGTATGATGGCACACAACTGTCATCTCAGCACTCGGAATACTGTGGCAGGGGAGTCACAAGCTCAGTGCCAGTCTATACAGCGAGGCTTGGAAAACAAAACATCGAAAACGGACTGAGGAGCTTAGGGCTGCATTGCACAGCGACGGCTGCATAGCATGAGGGCCTGAGTTCGAATCCCCGGGAGCCACATAAAATACAGGTCTGGTGCTCCAAGAGAAGAGAGACAAAGATGAGAAGATGAGGGCATTCAGAGCTCATGGCCGGCAACAAAGTGGCCCTGTTTCAAACTAGATGGAAGCTGCTGACTGACCCTCAGGTGTCGTCTGACTACCGGTGTGCTGTGAAAGAAGTTTAAACGCCGAGCTCTCTGAGAAGGTGTTACCAGAGCAGCTTGTAAAACTTATCCAGGATGCCTTTTGTGATTTCCACAGACAAGCCGTGTGAGACCCAGCAAACCAGGGGAAGCAGGAACGTCCTCTGCCACGTTTCCATGTTAAGAACAAAGAGAAGGACAGATGTGGCACATCAGCATCTTGGTTTGCTAGACCTGAACCGCCAGAGGGGACCGTGCGGACCAGCAGACAGAGCAACAGCAGTCTGACAACTGCGTCTGTGGGTGAGGGGTTAGGGCCAGGCACATCTCCCTTTTGATCTAGCGGCGTCCAGTCTCAGAAGGCATGTCTCAGCCCACGGGAGATACAGAGCGAGAAGGACTCAAGGCCTCGCCCGCGGGAAGTTAGGGTCTAGCTATTGACAGACGATGGCACCCTCAGAAATGGTTCTAAAGTACTGAGGATAAGAAGATCTCTGGGAGTTGCATGGAGGTTGAATCAGTCACAGAGGAACTGGAGAAGCTTCAAGACCAGTGAAGAAGGCAGCTGCTAAGGCTAGGTGGAAGGTACCAAAGCTGTCCCCAGAGCACAGAACGGGAAGGAGCAGGACAGGGAGAGGACTGGGGAACGGGGCGGCGGGGCGGCAGGTCTGAAGGCCAACCCTCAGGGCACAGCCCTCCTTCCTTCCTTATAGACAAGCAAGCACCTGCAACCCACAGCACTCTCGCTGGCCAAGCTCCTCACGGTCTAGGAGCTCTCCAGGGCAGTGATTCCGCAGCCTTAAAGAAGCCAGGCACGGAGCTGCAGGTGGCACTAAACATTTTAAAACTGCTCCCTCTCGTTCGCCCAACACCTCACATTTCTGCCAAACCCTTGAAAGCTGAGGGTCTGCCTGTCTTCCAGGAACTGTCTCAGATTAACCTAAGTTAAAAGACAGATGGGGTGGCAGGACAGCAAAGGACAGTGCGCACCATGTGAGGTTCCATTGGCGGAACCAGTAAATGGCGCACAGCGGCAAGAGACTGCGTCAGTCTCGGGACCTACCGTTGTCTATGATGCTTAGTGCGCCAGGTTTCAAGGACCTATCCACCACAGGCGGCTTAGCTGGCCTCAAGGTTCTGTTACAGTCTGAAGTCTGCGTGGGTGGGGTGGGGGCCTCATCCACATGAGGCTTTTCCAGATCAGGCAGTAGAGGCCCACCCGGGCCAGGGTCCGCCTTCCTGAACTCTTGGACAATTTTTAGCCGCTCTTTTTCCAGCTCCTGCTTCTGGATCATCTCCTCAAAGGCATGAAACTGCTGCTGCTCTAGCTGCTTCTGCTTCTGCTGCGCGACTCTCTCTTTTTCTTTTTCCAACTCTTGCTGGATGGCAATGTTCCGGGCAAGTTCCTCCTCTTCCTTTTTCTACAGAGGAAGAAAAGGGTCTTGGCTGACACTTCACCTCTCAGAAGAAAGCTTTCTGGGCACAGAGATGTCCAAAACACAGTTTTGCTCTGGTCTGATCTCCCAATCCAGAATTCATGCTTCACTAGATACTCCTAAAGCCACCATATACCTATTTCCCCACAACAGCTAGGGTTCCTATCCTCAAGATACCTTGGTGTGAAAGCCAGTGTCCCCTGCCCACGTGACAGACTCTGACTCTGGGGGCATGTCGGCAGGAGGTGATCTTGAGCCGCCCTAATTGTGGATGCGACCTCCCCCTGTGCAGGGACCCTGATATTCAACGTATTCAACGAAGGGAGCTGAGCACCAGCGCGAGCGCATTCACGCTGCTTGTTTTGTTTTTGTTTTTTAAATTACATCTACTTACACGTTTACCAGAGTGGGGACATGTGCCAAGGCTCACGTGTGGGAACAGTGCAGCTGTACTCTAGCATGTAGGTGCACTCCAGTGTGTGTCCCTCCGCGGGGCCTGTGTGTCCCTCCTCAAGCTGAAACTATTCTAGGCGAGGTCCGTCACACATGGCTGGGAAGGTCAGTGGCCGTGCAAAGCTTTAGGGAATGCACCATCCCAACTTCCCACTCCTGAGAGCTGAAACTCGTCATGTTCTAGCGACATCATCGTTCACTGGGGTCAGGCTTCTTGCTCTTGACAGCTGTCTGTCCTCTTGGACACACAGGCTGAACTCGTGGGCAATTCCTTTGAGTCACTGGCCTTTGTGAACCCCACCCCCAGGCCATCCGGCCCCAACACAGCAGCCTGTTAGAAATCACAGCTCCACGCGCCATGGCCGAGCGCAGCCCTGGACTGCTGAGAGGCTAGCGCACTGCCCTGCTGTCTCTTCCCTGCTCACGCTGACCTTTTGCTCTTTATACTGCTCATATTCTTTGCTGTATCTTCTCAAGAGTTCGGCCTTAAGTTCTTCTGCCTTAGGGAAAGCAACATTCTTTAATTTCTGAAATACAAAACCAAACCTGAGCATCAGAGCATTCTAATGTCAGCCAAGGAAGAGAGACAGAGGACAAGTCAAGAGTGACAGCAGACACGATTTGAACCCTTCTGCCCCCCGCCCCTGCCGCCCGGCCGCCCTCCTGGAGAGGCAGCCCAGCCCAGTTCCCCTCTCTGGCTCTGATGGGCACATGAATGCCTCTTAGAGACGGCCACCAGTGAAAACGGGGACCCACCTTGACCGCATCTTTCTTCTCAGGAATGATGGCTGATTTGTAGTCTCGGTGTTTTGGAAGTTTTTCAATGAACAGCCTAAGGAAACAGACCAGAAGGTACACAGAAAATGGCACATGAGACCCTGGGAAGATGCAGACATTGCAGGACGAGTTTCTGGGGGTCTTGGGGAGACCAGGCACAGCACACAGGCCTTGTTCCCTACCAGCTTTATTCCTGCGTAAGTCCTGATCACTCCCCCCACCCCATCCCCAACAAAGAGGGAGTAACAGCAAACACCAGATTCCTGTATCACCTGCTCGGTGAGTGAGATGGCTAAGGAGCTGAAGGCACTTGCAGCCAAGGTTGAGGACCTGCGTTTAACCCTCAGCATTCGCATGGTGCAGGGAAGAGAGCACTGATTCATTCAAATAGCTTACTGCTCTCCCTTTGCAGGCGCCTCCACCCCGACAAAAATCATATATATCGGCCAGACAGCAGGCCAGGCAGCAGCAGCATCTGCTGCTTTCCTCTTCGGTCAAGGTTCTGCCTTGACTTCCCTTACGCTACACAAATCCCTTTCCCGCCAAGCTGCTTTTGGTCAGAGTGGTTTATCACAGCAATAAAGATGGCAGGCAGAACAGAGGCCATCGGCAGCCAGGGGTAGGAGGACAAGAAAAACCTTGACCATCAACTTCAAGGTTTCCTGGGACTTGTAATCCTTCAGAGGAGAATATTTTACACCAAACCAAGTATGGGAAAGCTTCCAGGCATGCGCAGCCCAAGCTAAAATCACAAAGGACAAAGTGCAGGCTGACAAGAGGCGAGGCAACTCTGTGGGCAAGGGAATGCTGTGGAGGCCTGTCAGGCCAAGGTGGGGCCACACAGGAGGCCGGAAGTGACTCTTCAAAGTTGTCCTCTGACCTCTGTGCACGCACCTGGCACGCTATCCATATACCTCCCCATACTATTCCTATTAAATAATAACAATGATATAAGTGCAAAATTAAAGGACTGCACACATAGCCAATATCTGCCATGTGTGGGTATACTCAGTGGTAGACACAGGAACAAAAGAAGGGACCAGAATTATCACGGAGATCTAACACCAGGGCTGGAAACTTCCAGGTGCCAACACGACACGGCAGTGGCCAGATGGATGCTTTTGTTTGGGGTTATATCTGGTTGCAGACTAGAGAAAGCAAATCCATCACAACAAAGGCACATCAGCAAACGTACAAAACCACCTCACATAGCAACTGGAAAGGAGGCAAAAATGGGAAGGGACAGGGAGTGAACACACAGGGGAAGGGTGCTCAGCTTCACCTCCAATGAAGGGAATTCTCAGTAAAGGTGAGATAGCAGCTTTACCAGCAGACTGGCAAAGGCTCCGAGGTCGATTGTGCCCGGCGTAAGTTCCGGTGTAGGAAAATGTGTGTTCTCCTGTGTTAGCCAGGCTGTAAACAGATCTAACCTTTTTTTCTTATTGGGAAGAAAATATGGGAGATAATTATTCAAATCTTAAGATGTACATATCCATGGAACTCACAATTTGGCCTCAAGAGACTTATGGAAAAGACCAACGTACAGCATGTATGCACACACCAAGGTATGCAACAAGAAGATTCAGTATGGAATTACAAAATGTCTGTCGAGGCAGCAGGATGACTGAATAAATCATTACATATCTGAATGTGAAACTATGTCATCAACCACTCATTCATCCAAAAACTATTTACTGGGCATTTCTATAAGGTGCTGAGCTGGGCGCTGAAGGCAGGGGAGACATCATAAATGATCCACTCAACCTTTCCCCTCATTATGGAGCTCCCATTACAATGGAGAACAGGGTTAGGGTGCCAGGAAGGCCATTGTCAACAGGAAAGGAGGACAGGCAGTGACAGAGAGCGGGGTGAGGGAGGGAGTAGCTCAGGGAAGCGTGCGAGACGGCATCTGAGTAAGGACTGAACGAGAGCTGGCTAGGAAGGGAGCCAGGACACCTTTGAGGTCGATGGAGACAGCCCCATGTGGCCCATACAGACTTTGATTACATTCACGATTTAAGGACAGAGGGGCACAGATGGATGCTTGCGTATGCGTAAATGCTATCTTGTAGGAACAAGTCCACAGGTGGTGTTATATGTGCCGGATGAGACATTATTATCATTATTGTTGTTGTTGTTATTACTATTATTACTGTTGTTGTTGTTGTTATTATTATTACTGATGTTGTTATTGTTGTTGTTATTATTATTATTACTATTGTCTGTGGGCAATTGTGGGGTCAGTTCTCTCTTCTATCTTTATGTGGATTCCAGGGATTGAACACCGACCATTTTCACGGCAATGCCTTACCCACTGAGACATGTCACCTGCCTGCCATTTAACTTTTTGCTTTAACTTGAATTCTTCCCTCCTACTATCTGAAGGAAAAAATACCATGAACAAGTGTTTTTGTATGAAAGCAACTCATTCAGAAAGTAGACACTCAATAAACAGAAGGATGCATTAAGGATCCTTATCTCATTTTTTCGGTTTCCAAACTTAATCTTCAAAGTGGAGCTAAGCACAGGAGACGCCTTTGGCCTATGAGCCCCGGTCGGTCGCAGCAAATGCCTTCAGTACAGGTGATGGCTCATTTGCTGAAAGAGGAACTGTGTCAGAGGACGCTCGCAGGAACAGCTTGGCTATACTAAGTCCCTTCTGTGCAGCCTTCTGATGCCCATAAAAAGCTGTGGAGGAATCCGTGGCCTGGCTTACTGTCTGTGCTCATCGTGAAAGTATGTACTGACCCCACATGCTCAGGATCTTTCTTCTATACTGGGGTCTGCAAAAGGCAACACATTCCTTCAGCAGGAAAACTACTACCAAGCGGGGAGATGTGCCTGAGATCATTAGGATACCTAAAGTGCTCTGGGAGGAAGGGCAGGCATGCCTTCTAAATCCTGAACTAAAGCATCCACGGAAGATCCAGAACAAGATTCTTACGGCGGTGGCAGGGGGGGGGGGTCGGGGGGGTGAGGTAGATGTCTCCCCGCCCCCCCCCAAGCTGCAGTAACCGGTAGAGGGAGCCGCTTGATGAACACTGGCAGGAGCCCACCAAGCGAAAACCAGTGTGAGAGTCACTGGGCTGGACCCCTCTCTGCAGGCCACCCACTTGCCAGTTCATGGACTCAGCATCAGCTGTGGAAAGCGGCGGCCAGAACAGCGACGGTGGCTTCAACTGTTGCTTCAGGCCCAGTCCACTCAATGCAGGCCCAAATTATAAATCCCACACCCAACAAACCAAACAAATGAAATGCAACCCCCACCCCATCCAGGCCCAGCTCACTGCGCACAGGGGCAGACGCCCCACCCCACATTCGCCTCCCCACAAACACTAGCATTTGTCATTTAGAGTAACACTGTGTCACATTAAAAAAGAAAAGGAAAGGAACAACCAATTTCTTAAGCATCCTTCATGTCACTGTTGTTGCTGCGGCTGGAGCTGGGGACCAAACCCAGGGGTTCCGCCTGCTAGGTAAGCTCTGTGCCGCTGAGCTCCCCGGACTCTCAGCAGCGTTAATGCATCCGATTCTATTTCTTAGGAGCCAGTTAACCCTCTCTCTCTCCCTCTCTCTCCCTCTCTCCCTCCCTCCCTCTCTCTCTCTCTCTCTCTCTCTCTCTCTCTCTCTCTCTCCCTCCCCCTCCCTCCCTCCCTCCCCCTCCCTCCCTCCCTCCCTCCCTCCCTCCCTCCCCCTCCCTCCCCCTCCCTCCCCCCTCCCTCCCTCCCTCCCTCCCTCCCTCCCTCCCTCCCTCTCTCTCTCTCTCTCTCTCTCTCTCTCTCTCTCTCTCTCTCTCTCTCGGACCGTTAGCTCTTTTTCACGAGGTCTCTTGTTTATGGGGGCGGGGAGGACCAAACCCATGCACTAGCATTTCCCATCTTAAAATGTAGAGAAGCACAGCCACACTTCTCTCTCCACTCAGCGACTTCCGTATTACTCTACTCTGCATCTTACCCAAGCCCCTACAAAGAGCGGCCAAGCATACCTTTAATCCTAGCACTTAGGGGCGGGACAATCTGTGAGGTCAAGGTCAACCTGGTCTACATAGTGAGTTCCAAGACAACCAGGGATATGTGGGGAGACTGTCTCAACCAAATTAAAACATCCAAACAAAACCCAAGCAAATAAAAACCCCAAAGCGACCCCTCCAAAACCAAACCAAAACAAAAAACAAAAACCCAAACCCCCAAACCCAAACCAAAACCAACCTGTCTACACCAGGATTTGGCAAACTAAAACTAATGGGCAAAGCCAGCCAGCTATGTCTTCTTATAGACAAAGAAAGAACCAGGGAGAATCCAGACCCCGGGGCTGGCGGGGGAGAGGGGAGCAGTGCTGCTGTCCCCTAGTAGGCGCAAACCAGGGAAGGACGCTGCTAACCTTTAACACTCAGCTCGGTCACAGAGCTAGGAAGTGTTCCCTGCTGTGTCAGAAACCGTGCTTGAGAAGACCGATAAACTCAGTGCCGTGACCGATGCACTGATAAGAAACAGTGTGATGACCGATGTGTGCATGCCTGTCTGTGAGGACTCACGCGGAACTCGTTAGAGTTGGCGGCATCTGTTGCGCACAGAGGGATGGAAAGGGAGATTCACTACGATCTCAAGAGACTGTCTTCTGTAAGTCTACGTGGGAAGCAACAAGAACCCCTGTTCTAGAAGGGACGTTTCTAGCCTGAAATAGGAGGTGTCAGGACAAATGGAAAGCCAAGCTCATTCTTAACCTGGAGTCTGCTCCTTTGCAAAACAGAACTGGAGGGTGACGTGCTGCTTAGTGCACACCACCCTGCTGAGATCACGGAGACGATGCCAGGGAAACCCCTCCTGAGCCCCTGCGTTCCTGTCAGTCACAGGAAACTCTGTAGCTTCTGCTGTACTAAACTTCAGACTACAAATGACAAGTAAGACCTTTCCTAACACCCCCTTCCTCAGCCACACAGCGCTCTTGTCACTGGGGCTGTAGGTGTCACTTGGCACAGACCGAGGAGTTCAGCCTCCTTCCCGGGAAACTCCCGAGTCAAATAAGGCTGCCATCAGACTTGTGTCTTTGAATGGCAACTCACATGTGAAAGAAAGCTGCCTGGGGCCTGACTAATGGCTGACGTTGTCAGTTCCCTACTGTTAGCAACCCTGAGTGCCACAGGTGAGCACAGAGCAGACACCAGCGCTGCCAGTCACAGGCAGGAAAAAGAGACTCGTGGGTGTCTTACGTGATGTACTTGTTGTAGAGGATAAAGGCGTGCTCGATATTGCCTTCGTCGGAGTAAACGGAGGCCATGCGGATGATCTCAACCCCAGAACGGAAGTACCGGCGAGGTGGAATGTCTTCATTTAACTCAACTGCACTCCCAAGTTGGGACAGAATCCTCACCCGGTCTTGGGGCGGGAGGCTCACATCCCCATGGTCAGACATTGGACCAGTAAGTCCTGGGGGGGAAAAGAGGAAACAGGTGACGTCAAAGCCAGGGTCACATCTTCCCAGTGGTCTGGCACAGCCTGACATGTTGAGTACACCTCTGATCCCAGCACTTGAGGAACGGAGGCAGGCAGATCTCTGAGTTCAAGGCCAGTCTAGTCTATATAGCGAGTTCTAGAACAGCCAAGGCTACACAGAGAGACCCTGTCTCAAAACAAGCACAAACTAGAGAAAAAAATAAAACATCATACGCTGTGGTTCTGGTCAGTAAATTATCCCTCCCTCCTACCCCTCTAAAACACTGAAATCCTGACTTGAGGACTGACAGGAGAAAAAAGAAATCAACCCTTGTCCTACAACTGGCTGACGCGAAGAGTATGGCCAGGAATAGGCCACTGTGGGTTGGTCTCGTGTTCCCTGATCACGCTTCTTCGGGGGGGGGGGGGCCTGCCTAGAGGACTGCAGAAGTAAGGAACCGTCCGCCATTTGTTCTGTTCCTCCTCTACCCAGAGACCCACCTTCCATTTACCCGGTACCTGGCAGACTGCGTTAGTGAAGACTGCTCTGTTAATTCATGCTACCCATTTCATGTCACTGGAGAATAGGAGATATTTACCACGATACCGCCTCCTCACTTTTGGATACAAGGCAGTGTGTGTGGCAGGGCGGGGGAACTTCCTCGTGGGGCAAACACTCATAACGATGCCCACTGAACCACTCTCTGGTTCGGTCCACTGCGTTCACCGTTTTCTAGGCCATATAGCACTCAGAAACGTCAACGTGCGCTTGGCCCCACAGGGCAAGCAAAGTGGCAGTTACGTCAGCTGGGGTGGGACTCTCTAGGGGTTCCTGCTCATTGGAATCCAAACTCTGGTACGTCTACATTCTTTCTAGATGTTGCTTCTGTTAGACCCAGGCTCCAGGCTCCATCATTCCACATAATGCAGAGCAGAATGGAGGTTGTGTGTAAGATCACAGAACACCCCAGCCAGCCCTACTCTGGAACACGGTCGTCTTGGGGTTTTCCCCATCTTTGTACCTTGGTCCTCCGCCAGGATTCCCACCTGCTCAGAACCGCAGGTGGGTCTCGTTTGTTTTTCTGAATTGTGCTCAGCTGTCCTCACATGTCGTTTTCTCTAGGCCAATTCCACTTTAGCGTCCTCCCCTCCTTCTGTCCTAGCCACATCTGGGGGCTGAGAGGAATGTGTGGCAGTGGGGGTGTAACACACCTCCTCCTGCGAGTGTAAAACCCGCCGCAACTGCTGAACTGGGCACAGCCCAGCACAACTCACATTTGGAATGGCACCTCCTGCGGGGAGGCAGGTGGGTAGACAAGGGGCCCTCCTCCGGAAGCTACCTAGTGGCTTGGGTCAACGTGGGGTTCGGCAACCATGCAGAGGAAAGACGGTGCCCGGGGAGGGGGGGAAGGGGTCGGGGGTAGGCGAAAGGGACGCGGCCGGAGCAGAGGGGCGTGTGCGTCCGAGAGGGCTCCACCTGTGACAGCTGGCAGTGCCCTTCCAGGAGGCACTCAAGTCAGGTTTCTCAGAAAAGCAAGGAGTGTTGAGACCGGGCCTGGCTGGTCAGGAGCCAGCCCCGGGGCCAGGGCCATCCGCAAGCCCGCGCGCGGCGGGCCAGGGCCAAGGATGCAGACGCGGATGCGGATGCGGGCCCCACACTCACGGCTTCTCCTCGCGGGTCCCACCGCGCCCGGTTCCCCCGCCCCGCAGCTTTCCCGGGACCCTTCCCACCTTTCCTGAAGGATGACAGTCGGGGCTTCCGGAAACGTCACCTCCGACGACACGCCCACCCCTCGCCACGCCTTCAATTACACTCCAAGGATTTGAGACCTGGCGTGGAGAGCGGGTGGGTGGGGCTGCAGTCTCCCACCAATGAGGACCAGCTCTGCAGCTGTGCTCTTGGCAAAGGGAGACGAACCAGGAAGAAGAGAGAACCAGCGAACGGAACTGAGGGCCGATCCAGTGTGTTTAGGAAATTATTCTGAAGCAGCAGTTTCCTGCCCATGGCTCCTCCATCGGAATGGGAGCAATTGCACACTTCATGGGGCGGGGGGGGGGGGGGGATTGCCGTCTGGCCTGACATTTATGGCTCTTTCAACAAAACTTCACCGAGTACCCATCTAAGCACTGTCACTGGATTCTGCTTTTGTTTTAACTTACATTCATTTTTACCGTGTGCGTGCGTGTGTTCGCGCGCGCCTGTGGGCAGGAGCGTGCTGCAAGGGATAGTGATCAAGACAGCTTGTGGGACAGTTTCTTTCACACCTTATGGGTTCTGGGAGCTTAACCCGGGCCATCAGGCCTGGCCACACGTGCCTCTACCCTCTGTCCCGTCTCACCAGCCCTTGTTAGTTAGTCCTGTTGTAATTCTCTTCATAGGCCCCTCCACCGTGGGGTTCTCCTAAAACATGATTTCTTGAAAGAAAGGGGATTTTCTGACTAATGGCTCTATGCCCAGAGCTCACAATACCCCGTGGTCCCAAACTCAATACATACTCTTGCATTTGCAGGTATTACTGAGATAAAGGTTGCTTCACTGTCCTCAAGATCCCCAAGATCACAGGGATGGACTGACCAACTGTGAAACGCCACACCGATCATGAGACAATCAGGAGCAGAAGGCCGTGGGATGGGGCACCCTTGTTAGTTATAAGTGTCTGCAGGATAACTCGAGAGACAAGTTCCTGCTTTGGCACCGCAGCACGCACAAGCCTGGCTCAGGCTTTGTTGAGGGTGAGAGTGTTTGTGAGGAGACGTGTGATGCATTCTAAAGACAAACTGACCGCAGTATTGGCCTCTCTGTTGTGAACCCTTTGGGGCCGGATGAAAAGGTGAACCGTGAACATTCGGGGGGAAGATGTGGCTTTACAGGTTCAAGCCCAGCTCGGGCAGCGAGGTGTTGAGTTTGTGCACTGTTGTTGCAGACAGTAACACCTGGTGCTTTTCTCCAGCTATAGAGCACAGCTCGAATGAATAGCATCGGGCTCGAGCCTCCCAGTGCACGGCTCTTAGCATCACCGGGATGGGCTCTGAGCTCTGCTTCTTCCAAGGCAGGCCTTTCCTGCCACCAACAACAAATTAGTTAGAAAATTAAGTTCTTGCACTCATTAGGAGGTCCGTCAACGTGTGTTTGTCTTGTTGAAATGAATGTTTAAACCTGATATGGTGGTGGAAGCCTGCAAGACAGCGTGGCAGTCCCTCTCTCCCGGATGGACAGACAGACAGACAGACAGACAGGCGTGGCAGTTCCTCTCTCCCCAGACTCTTAAGTTAGGGAAACCATTTCAGTATTTAAATGTTCACTAATAAAGGAACTTATCAATCGCATAAGATTCTCCCAGCTCTATCACATGGACAGACTCTGTTCTTGGGGAGAAAGGAAGACCTCTCGCTTGAATTAATCTGGTCCCTGTACTGCTGGGAGCTTCCAAGAACCAAGCAATGAGGTTAAAGAGATTTTTCTCAAGCTTGGGTCAGGAGTTTGGAGAAGTTCATTGGGTGTGCCTCTCGGGATGATGTGGTCTGAAGTTCTTACCTTTCACTCTCTTAACAACACTACTTCCTTTGTGCTGGGCTGGGCCAAGCTGGGCACACATCTATTTCTCTGCCAATTTTATCGTCCTTCCTTTATTGTGGGAAAGCCTTTGTCTTGCATTCTTAAACTCATGGGTGTCACTTTCTATCACCTGCCAGAAGCAGGGATCTTTCCAGCGTCTAGATGCTCTGAAAATGGTCTCTGCCCACTAGAAGCAAGCAGCAGAGAGCCAGAAGCAGCCGCCTGCAAGCTTTCCTTCTACTGGGTGGAATTCTGCCTGTACTCCGCTGGGGTTTTTGTTTGTTTGTTTGTTTGTTTTGTTTTGTTTTTATTCCCTAGGCATTTGGGTCTTTCATGCTTTTCAAGCATCAAAGATACTTTTCTTGTCCTTTTTTTTTTTTTTTTTTTTTTTTTTTTGGCTTTTGTTTTTTTTTGACACAGGGTCTCTGTAGCGCACCCTGGTCTGGAACTCACCAGGTAGCCTGAGCAGGCCTCAAATGCATGAGAGATTCTCCTGCATCAGCCTCAGAAGTGCTAGGATCACAGGTGTAAGTCAGCTGCCCAGCTCCATTCTTCCTCTTTCAGCGGGTGAAGCTGGTGTGGCAGCTATAACTGGCTTAACTTCTGCTTGCCAACTGCCAGTATAGAATCTTGACCCTCCAGCATTCTCTACCGACCTTGGGTGCAGGACCAGGCAAAAAACGGAAGAGTTGGAGAAAGAGGGCATCAGTGAAGGCCAGGTAAAGTACAGGTCCAGAAAAAAGGGGGGATTTGTGTAGATGTTTTGCTGTTTTACTATGGGAAAAGAGCCAACACAACCTGCCTCCTGTTGTATTTTCAGAACTGGCAAATTGATGTTTTATATATCAGGAGAGTCCAGAAATGGTCATGAAATCTGCACCCTGAAGAGAGAATCTTAACCATGTTTTCTCATGTCATGTCTCCCATTAGCATGCGTGTAGATGGTAAGTCACATTTCATGGTTCACAAAGACATTTGTTTACACATAGTTCATATTTAGTAACCTAAAAAAACCAACAAAGATACTGCCTTATCTCAACTGTATCCTCTTAATTATCTTAACCCATTTAACTGTACCCTGAAATAATTTTTTTGAAGTGACAGATATTGAAGCCAGGGCCTCGTGCACACCAGCTCAACAAAGTCCTGTTTGGTTTGGTTTGTTTTGAGACAGGGTTTCTCTGTGTAACCCTGGCCATCCTGGAACTCACTCTGTTGACCAAGCTGGCCTCCATCTCAGAGATTTCATAGCCTCTGCCTTCTAAGTGCTGGGGTTAAAGGCATCACCACCACACCTGGCCAACAAAAACGTATTCACATAAAAATAATTCCATCTTGAGTAGTGCTGGGTAAAGCACTTCAAGAGGAATGCCAGTTCCGCAGAAAGTCTTTGTTCTCCACCTAACCAGATTCTTTCCTGGCCTGAGGCAAATCTATCTATAAGGGATGCCGTGTTAGTCAGTTTTCATCACTGTGACAAAACGCCAGAGGGTGTTTCAGAGCACCACTGTCCCCCACACTCTGGAACAGTGGTAAGGTAGATCACATCAACAGGAAGAGTCTGGAAAGGAAACTAATGTAGGAGGGGCGGGAATAAGATCCAAGCTTTCAGGTCTCTGAGTTCGAGGCCAGCCTGGTTCTACAGAGCAAATTCCAGGACAGGCTCCAAAAACTACAGAGAAACCGTGGCTCAAAAATCCTAAATAAATAAATAAATAAATAAACAAATAAATAAATAAATAAATAGCCCAAGCTTTAAAGCTTGCAACAAGACCCTGCCTTCTGGTCTCTGTCACTGCCCAGGAGTGCCGTCACACGGTGACCTCACCACGAGGTCAGTACGCTGATTAGGTCAGAGTCCTCCTGTGCCCATTGCTTTAAAGCCTTATGCTTGGATTTTAAAAGCTGCTTCCTCCTCATGCTTTACTGCATGTGTGCTTTCCCATTCGTGTTCTATTACTGTTTTTAAGGAAAGCAACACGGTGAGGCATACCGCGTGATTTCCCATGAGATTTCAGAGCAGCATGACCCAGCTTGATGTGGTGGACTTTATGGGAAACACTAAAGAAAGGCACTTGAGAAATGCAGTATGGGGCTGAAGGGTGGCTCAGCTATCAGAGTCTAGGCTCACAATCAAAGCTGTAAGAGAAATTCGGTGGGGCAAGTTACACCACGCCTCCTGCCAGGCATTTGGGGCCCAGCTTCCCGTGAGTTCTGTTTGTTTTTAAGTCCCTGATTGGCGCTCCTGTTGTGACTTACATGTGATTTTCACTAGGTTCTTGTGTCAGTGCTAAAGCGAGCCAGGGCTGACTTGCTAAGGATTGCCTACTTGAGGAGGGTTAGTGGTAGGGAATCTATGGATAAAATCTATATCAGGGCTGTTGAGTCTTTAGAGATGGCCTGGGTGAAGCGAAGAACTTTAGTATGCGTGAGTAGGTAATATGTGACATCAGATTCCAAGGCCACAAGCGATGGGGGTATGGGATGGGCCTCTACAGACACTGAAATATATATATATATATATATATATATATATATATATATATATATATATATCATATATATAGTGTTTGTTTCTTGCCATGGAAGATTTGGGAGTGTGCAATCTGGCTTTAAATATGTGAAATTTTTAAGATTTTTTTTTTTTAGTTCAGTGTCATATTTCATAAAACCCCTTTCCATGATGCTCCCGTGGACTCTGTGAAAGGTCTTGGGTTTGGGGCTCAAGGGCTTCACTGTGGTGGCCTGGCCTTCCGGCTAAGAGATTGGCTAGAAGTCATTAATGCCACGGACAGGACAGACAGACAACAGCATGACCGAGCCTCGGAAGAGAGTTCAGGCCCACATGGCAATTACCCTAAGGCTCTAGAGTCCTGGAGCCACAGGCAGGTGGACACACGTCTGGGCAGTGGGGGGAGATATAGAAAGTGAGATAAAATTGGGGAAGCTGGGGTGTGTCATCCCCCCCCCACCCCGCTTTGGGGGTTAGAAGGAATGCAGTGAAGAGTCAACCTCCTCCTCTCCCTGGCTCCCTTCCTGCACCGTCACCACGTGCAAGCTGGGGTACCTGTCTTTGCCACACCACCAGCAGGCTTCACAGTTTTGAAACAGCAGAAACAGAAGGGGACAGACACAGTTCACTCCCCATCCTGCTGCCTCCCCCTCCCAAGTGGTGAGACCTCCAGGCTGCGTTCTATGCAGTGGCTGCAATTCCCTCGTTAGCCACCAGAGGGTCTTCTCTAGCTTCTGCCAATCCCCAGGCTGAAGTGGAGCCGCAGGCATCCCTCTTGTCCGGCACGGCCCCAGGAGGTAAATTGAGGCAAAGGTGGTTTCTAAACCACACAACGTAGGAGTTCTGCTACTGTCCAGACAGATGGAGAGAGAGGCCCAGCAGGAGGTGGCAAGAGCACAGGTGCAGAAGGCTCTCAGAGCTGGGAAAGTCACTGCTGAGGGCGGGACCCAGTTCAGGCGACCATTTTAGAGGTGATGTAACCCGAGGAGGGCCTTGATCTCCAGTCCTGGGAGCTGTAGGAGGTCTAGGAGGGAAGACTGTAGGGTAGGCAGGACTTTGGGGAGGCTGGGAAGGCACTAGGAAGCTGAGGATAAGGCTCAGTCAGCAAAGTGCTCAATCTGAGGAAGCCTGGAGACCTGGGTTTGGGTCTCTGGAATCCACGGAGAAGCCAGGTACCGTGCTAAGCCTTGCTCATGCCACTGAGGGACCTCGTCTCAAAATGTGAGCTGTACCTAAAAACCAACGCCCAAGTTGTTCTCTGGCCTCCGCACATCCTGCATGCTGGGCACACGTGCACCACACCCATAGCAACCCACACCGCCCAATGGCAATGGGGTACAGCTGTTTTGGGCTTGCCGAGCATCGAGCTAAGGAGCAGCTGAGGAGTGGACTCTGCAGCTCACAGCCTCGTCCTGCCGAAAGGATCCACAGAAGCATCCCTCTTGTAAAGCTCATGGGTCTTCCCACATCCCAAGTGCACCCAGCCTCCTCCCTCTCTCTCTGGCATTAGTGCCCTTTGACTGTGGTGAGAGTTTCCCAGGACAGCAGCGGAGCTGGCTCTTGGGAGGACTCTACAGGATGCTCCTCTACTGGGTGGGTGGGAGAGTACAGAGGCAAGGAAAGATGGTCCTGGGACTAAATAGCAGGATTGGCCAAGGAATGTAGCACAGAACTAGAGCACGAAGGAGTTGGGAGGGGTATTGGCTGGAAGACAGGATACTGTAAACTTTCTTTTAATCGAGATTCGGGATCAGGGTGAACTTTGTAATAAACAGGAATGGAACTGTAGTCGTGTTCAAGGTTTTTCTGATGGTTCGTTCAGCAAATAGAGAACATGTTGGGAAACCCTTGGCTACCTGAGGTCAATTCCTGAACCCATGTAAGATGGATAAAGAGAAATTACTCCAAAGTTGTTCTCTGACTTCAAAATAAACACCTTACATACATGTGCAGGCTCCCCCACACATAGACACACACATACATGCACATGCATGTGCACTCATAAACACAAGCACACACTCACCCATATACATGCTCATACCACACATACTTGTACAAAACCCCTGTGGGTGCAAAGACAGTCTCTCTCTCTCTCTCTCTCTCTCTCTCTCTCTCTCTCTCTCTCTCTCTCTCTCTCTCAAAGAGGCTTTAAAGAATAGTGTGACAAATGTCTCTAGTGTGTTCTCTCTTGACTAAGAAACTTCCCCTTATTCCTGGAAAATCATGATGGGGTGTCATTTCATGGCAACTGTATATGGTCGGTCAATTGGGCTCTCGCTTTCAGAAATCTCTGGGTGAGAAGGTAGGACCCCAAAATGCCAACATCACAACCCGTAAGGTGGCCAGTGCTACAGGCTGCTAGTGTCACGTAGACATAAATCCATGTCATATAATGGCCGATGTATGGAGTTCTCACAGGGCAGACAGGGCGGGCGGACAGGCACTCAGGAGCAGTCTACTGAGGACCGATATTGTCACATGGCTGCGGTCAGTCTGGGGAGAACTTCATCCCCCTCACTGAGGCAGGGTTTCTCTGTGTAGCTGTTCTGGGCTCTGTAGACTGGGCTGGCCGTTAGCTCAGAGATTGGTCTGCCTCTGCCTCCTGAGTGCGTGGATTAAAGGCGTGCGCCAACACACCCAGCCCCCCTGACTCTTTTTTTATTGCTGTTAACACTGAGAGAGAAGTGGCCAGGCCTTACTGAGCACTGACCCTGAGTTGCACTCAGGAAGGGGTCCCTGTCCCCAGCCTCTCCACTGTCCTTTGGTGCTGTGATGGTGGGGTGGTGATTTGTGGCTCCTTGCTGCTCCAGAGTGGCAGTACCCAGATGCTGAGTGCTCAGGTTTAAATAGGACAGTAATATCACCGCCATCTCAAGGAGGGTGAAGCAAGAGAATGGCCAACCCAAGGCCAACCTGGGTTACATGCCGACCTTACCTAAGAGTCTATTCAAGAAATGCCAGTATGCTCCGCAACTACAATGCTGCTATGCCTGCAGGAAGACTGGCAGGGCGGAGCAGGACTGCCATGGCACCTGTGTTAACGGAGCACCTGAGGAGCTCTTGGCACCTGTTGGAGAAGCAACAGGGCCTCAGGAGGTAACTCACTCCCTCTGTAGTTGCCTTTGTTTGAGGCAGGGTCTAACTATGTAACCCAATAGGCCAGAAGCCATGGAAACACACTGTCTGTCTTCCCTTGTACCGGGACTACAGGTGTGAGCCAGCATACCCAGCAAGCTTTTGCTTTTTTGTCTTCTGGATGAAGTTACCTCATTGCCCTGGGCCTCAGTGAAAAGTAAGGAGAAGATATTAGCCACCTTCTAGCCCCAAAGCAGCATGAAGCCCAGGGCATTTGTTCCTCCTCATTGCTGAGTTTCCTCGTCCCGCAGTGAACTTAGAGCCTTCCGACACTGTTTAAATTCTTCATCTACTTCACCCAAGAACATGTGTGCGTAAGCAAAGTTCATCCCAGGCCTAGTGAGCTCCCAGAGGGAGGCCTTGGAGGGCTGGAACAAGAGCCCTCCCGGGCCCCACTCCCTCCCTTGGGTCCTCTGCCTGCCACCCCGGGGTCTGAAGTGCCACTGAATGATGTCCCTGCTTTGCCTTGCCTGGAGGCTGAGAGGACATTCCATGTGCACTTGGTGAAAATTCCCACGCATTCCACGGTCTTGCCTCCCTGGGGCAGCCAGGCACATGAAACTTCCACCAGATCTCCACAGTCTCTGGGCCTCCTTCCTGGAGTTGCTGGGAAATGCAGAATGAGGTGCCTGCACACTTAGTGAGATCTATAGACAGGAGCAAGTTTCAAGAGTCCTGTGCTTGTGGGTTACTGTTTTTTCTTGCTTACTAAGAAGACTTTGCTTTGTGTGGGTGTGGGCATTCCTGGTGACAGCTGAGGTCCCCAGAGGGAGTTAGATCCCCTAGGACTGGAGCACAGAGCACTGCGTGGTGTGGGCGTTGAGACCCAAACACCGATTCTCTGAAGCCCCGTGCACTGTCTTTAAAGTAAGTGCTGCTCTGGACAGCACTGGTCTGTTGATCCAGAAGCATGTACAAGTGGTCGCCTGGGGCACTCAGCCCAGTCCTGCTCCAGTAGAGCAACCTCTCTAACTCTGCTCTGGCCCGCAGCATGTTGGGTGGGTTGGGGATGTGTCTGTGTCTCCAGGGCCCGCTGTAATGTGAAAAGATATAACCTCTATCTTCACTTAGGCCAGACCAGCAAGCAGCAGGGGAGAGCTCAGCAGGGAAGGACAGACCTGGAGACTTGGAAAGAAGAGGGTTTCTGGAGCAGGGGTGGGGATGGGATGGGAGCATTGCGTAGAGGACACCTACAGACTTACTTCCCGCACTGACCTAGCCAGAGACACCCACAGCATCAGTGCATGCACTGTAGTGACCACTTGGTCATCAGTATGGCTCCCGCCTACCGTCTGTTTGCTGAGTGTTGGTTTGCAGAGAAGGGAGGGCTCACTATTCTCAGGCAGGAATAGCTAGCGCAATGCTTGCCACCCCTGGCTGATTGAGGATCCCGGTAGGAATCATTCTCTGCCTAAGGTGTTGACTCTTGTCATGTGGGTCTCACAGCTTCTAGGCAACCTTGGAACACCTGCTCAGCTTGTAAAGAAAGGCTGAACATTGGCGGCAGCTCGCCACACTGCCCTGGGTGTGGTCCTGGAAGAGTCAAGGGGTGAACTTAGCAGGGTGGTGTCTAGGTAAGCAGACCACTAAATTGGACGTAATCCGGGACTCTGGAAAGGCTTCAACACCCAAGCTGAAGATCTTGAGTCAGAAGAAGTAAACGGGAAGACCCACTTGAGGGAACACCTGCATGGTGTCCTCATGCAGCCTCCACACGTCCTGGGTTATTGCAGAGAAATCGCAGTCCCAGGCGTGAGATACACCACATGCCTTTTAGTCAGGGAGGCTGGAGGCTTCAAAATCACACAGGATATTACTGTTCTCTTGAGTACACCAGAATTAGATGGCAAGACCCTATTGTTGACGATAACAGTTTGGTCTTAACACAGAGAGAAATCAACTAAACTGGTCGGAAAACTTCCTCCTTGCTGCCCAGCTTTCTCTCTGCAGGTTGTGGCCATCCCGAGTGCCTGGAGAAAGCAGTCATCAGTGTTCTGACGAGCAGTGGATTCTGAATGCTGCAATGCTGATCCTCGGTGGCCCCAGGGGCAACCATGGTATGATTGTTACAGAAGTAACTGATTACTTCCTGGTTGATATTTTGGCCACTTCATGGGGTAGAATTCATGCCTGGTGCTTAAGCCCATATGCTAGGTCATAAATGCTCATGGGGAAATACACTACTGTCAGTGTTCTAAATGGAGATGTTGGGAAAA
This sequence comes from Cricetiscus sungorus, assembly GCA_030556225.1. Lineage (NCBI taxonomy): Eukaryota > Metazoa > Chordata > Mammalia > Rodentia > Cricetidae > Cricetiscus > Cricetiscus sungorus. The sequence goes on along the minus strand of JANBXA010000202.1, from coordinate 711,380 downwards.
TGACTCCTAAATATTTGTTTATGTCCGTAGATTAGTGCTGTTTTTCGCATTGGCCAGAGAATCTTCTCTTGCATGGGGAGTGGTTATTAGTGGGCAGACTCATTACTGTCAAAGAATTGAGAACAAGTGTTGATTATCTGGCCCCAAAATGAGACATCTGTCTTCCTCCCTCCCTTTCTCTTTCTCTCTCTCCCTCCCTCTCTCTCTCTCTCTCTCTCTCTCTCTCTCTCTCTCTCTCTCTCTCTCTCTCTCTCTCTCTCTCACACACACACACACACACACACCCTACCTCACTGTTAAAGGGGCGTGGTGTAAAATAACATAGTAACAGTTAATAGGTTGGAGGCTGAGCTGGGAGCTGGGCAGGAGTGCTGTGAAACTCCTCTCTGGACAGAACAGGGCCATTGCACTCAGGAAAATGCTGCAGCTGTGCTTACCTCCACCAAAGCTTCACAGGGTTCCAGCATTCAAGGCTCGCATGGGGCTCATGCTCCACCCCTAGCTGTGAGCTATGGGTAGTTAGCAGCTTTGCGAGGAGGAGGAGTCATTTTCTTTTAGGGGTGTACAGATTGGACCCCGTAAGCATGCTCTTTCCAAAAGGCCTGATCACACGCTGGCTTGTTCAAAATGAGAAAATGGGGCAGACAGTGAGGAATTAATATGATGAAGATACATCCCAGACAAAGAGAATAATGTCAAAGAATACATTTTAAAATTTACATCCCCAGAAGGTAGAAGCAGGTGGATCTTTGTAAGTTCCAGACCAACCTGGTCTACACAGTGTGTTCAGGGCCAGACCTTGCATCACACTAATACCCAGTCATAATAAATCAGAAAGGCAGAAAAGGAGGAAGTGAAACAAGGAAAAAGAACCTAAGTTGGGCAAGGCTGCGCTCCGGCATCGTCAATCCCACTGGCCCACATCGCATCCTTACTTAACACGTTTCTGTGATGCCTGATCAGAGAAAAGGTTCAAGAGCATGACACAGAAGTTAACTTTTATTGCAGAATTAAATAACGCATTTTTACAAATCTGCTTACTTCATGGACAATGACTATGTGTTGCCCCCTTTTAGGCAGGGCCAGTATTAGCAGAAGCTGCTTTTGCTGGTCTGCTCTGACAGTGTGTCTGTCCTGTCATCCCTTTGCAGGGCAAACCGAGTTTACTGGAGGACAGAAGCAAACACTACCTTCAATGATGAGGTCATCACAACTTCAGAGCAATTCCAGACTTCAAGGAAACATGTTCAGGCAAACAGAGTGCTCTCTCCAGGCCAGGCAGACTTTGGTGGTGTGCTGTGTTGTGTTCGGTGGCCACAGTGCAGTCAGGAAGATGGTCATCAGAATGACTTGGTTGCAAGACTAGACAATCTGGAGCCGTTGGCGCTGAATATGAGGCGGGAAGGAGGGCTATCTCGTGGTGGTCTACATGAGGCAAACATGACTGAGACCGCAGAGCTGCAGCTATCTTCTCTTGTCTCGCAGAGATTGTGAGCTTGTCCACTTTGTTCTGGAAGTTACCTCACAAGTGATGCGCTGGAGCTTCAATAGGCAAAGTGCTCCAAGCAGCATCGTCTAAGGCTCTGGTGCGCGCCCAGCCAGGGCCGTCATAGAATGCCCTCTTGTAAGCTCTGACATCTTTCCCAGTTTCCATGGTGTCGGGGTACCAGACTCTAGTCAAGTATCTCACCTAGGGAGACACTGTGCTGTCTGTCAGGACCCTCATTTGTACCTGAAACTGAACACTGGGCTTAGAGTCAATGAAAAAGCAAGCTCACTGAGTCAGGGACTTGACTTCACATGTCAGCAGGCAGGTTTAAATTCTGTGCCTTATTCTTTAATAAACCTTTGTCTCTCACAGAAGCCCTCTGAGCAGAGTCAGACATGTAGGCTTGTGTCTGGACTCTTTGGGACTGCCATCCCTCTTCAGGGGATTAGTGAGTATAGGCACTGAATACCTGTACTCTAGGTGCCCTGGGGCAGCCAAGGTGGGCCAGCAGTGGGTGCACTGGGCCCTTACAGACATACTGGTTCCTGGCCAGAAAAGATTTTAACTGTTTAACAAACATACCATTTAAGAGAATCAGTTTTCAGACTACATGAACTTCCGATGTGCTGTTCTAGCTTGAAATAAGCTTCATTAATAGAGGCACCTCATTGTCCTCCTCTGGGCTCTGTGAATGAGCATAATATGCCTTACATACATACCAGTGAACATACACGACACAGGTTAGATATATACATAGATACACACACCACACATGTGTAGAAAAGTCTCTGTATACACACACGGGAGCTCTTGACATTAGCACATTGATAACAGGATCTTAGCCTCTCTCGGGTCTCTGCAGCTGCATCCCTGGCTCTTATATATTTTATGGGTCAGGGTGCTGGTCCTGTCTCTACGTTGTTCCATTTCCTCTGAATCCAAACTCAATGGAAAAGTCTGGGCTGATGTAAAGTGCCAGATTCTCACTGATCTGAGCCTGATTTGGCACATCGAGAACTAACTGAGGACACTAAGTGTGTTATAAGGACACAACCTGGGCAGGTGAGATCCTACTTCTAGGCAAAATTCCAGAATCAAATGTGCTTAATTTACCATTTTACATAGTTTCCCCCTTTACATTGAGGTATGGTTTCCATAAGCATGGTCCCCATGGTCATAGATTTCAGTGCGTGGTCATCTAGGATGGGCACTGCTGGAGGAGGAATAGGAGGCGTGCCCTTTGGAGGAAGTGCCAAGCCCAGTGGCTCCCTTTTCCTGCTGCCTGAGGACCCAGAGCCTTCTCCAGCACCATGTCTGCCTGCAAGCCACCATGCCCCCACAATGGTGACAATGGACACAACCTCAGATAAACGCTTTCTTTTGTGAGCTGCTGTACATTTTCCTATCCTATATGACATTGATGAAGAACAAAGAACATCAAGCTATTGGACTCCATACTTTGTAGGTTACTTCTTTCCCTCGCCTTACCGGGGTCTGGAAAGACAAAGCCAGCCACGTCTAAAGTACTCAGGTAGGCCGGTCCAAGGAGCTTCAACAACCGGCCCCACCGTGACCCCCCAAGTCAGGCCAGGGAAACACTGGGGTCTGCTAGGTGGAGAAAGAAAATGGGCGATGTGCTTGTCCGCCTGATTCACGGAAAGAGCTGGTCCCTCACTGAGGACACATCCCTCTGTCACCTATGCTTGGCTCTGCCTGATGTCTAAGTTGCCTTGCACACTGTGCTCTCCAGCCTCAAACCCTCTCTGCTCCCCTCCTGCTCACAGCAGACTCTGACTCCAGCTCCACCAAGAGCTCCCGAGACGACTTCAGACATGAGTGCAGTGATCTGTCGGGGCCTCCAGCCCCACGCCTTCCATCCTGCGTCTGAGACCTGTGTGGTTCCTCCCTGTGTGAGGACCCCCCCTCCCCGCCCTTCTGATGTGGCACTGCCCTACTGCCACAGCACCTTGCCCCCCTCGTCTTGCCCCCCTCCCTAACTGGCCCACCAGGTGTAAAAACACGAGATTCAGTGCATGCCACAGTGGGGAGGTTAAGTGGAGGAGGCAGGTGTAAAAGTTGCACACCTAAGCACCGCATTTCCAGAGGCGGGCCCCAAGCAAAGCTGAAGTACAGAGAGCCGAGCGTAGGGAGGCTTACGTAGGAGGCGAGCGTTAGAGGAAGAGGGGTGATGCTGGTGCGGGACAGGGATCAGCCCCACCTGCTCCTGGAAGGTCTGTTTCCTTCTCAGTGGTGTGCACATAGGTGTTTGGTCAAGGAGTCACTAAACTACTGTTGCTGTGCACACTCACAAGTTATTTTTTTAATATCAAGCTGGTCTGAGACCTGGTTTCTGTCTTATATGCTTCCCTAATGTTGGGATTAAAGGTGTGAGCTGTAATTCTCTTTTAGACTGATTCACTCTTGTGTAGATCGGGGTGGCCTTAATCCTGAGTACCTCCTAGCATCTGGCTGCTGGAATTAAAGGTGTGTGCATGGATTCAATGCTTGTGGTTGACTTTGCTTTTCTGAATCCTCAGCCAAGCTTTAATAAATCATAAATAATACATCACTGCACCCCTTCATTGTCTGTTCCCCATAACGTATCATCCACAGTTCGGTTTTGTATGTGTGCTGAATAGCTGGGCCGACTCCACAGTTACAGCATCTCTCTCTGCTGTGTCAGGTAAATTCCAATCAGAAATAAAGCCCCCACTTTTGCTCCTGAAGCATTTAATTCAGAGACAGTGTAAAAAAACACACAAAATGTCACTAATGTCTTCCATTCAGTGTTGTAGAAACATTTGGATCAGAGCAGCTCAGCCCTCGGCATGCCACCAACACAGCACACGGAATAGCCCAGCAGACAGACGCACAGCAGACAGACAGACGCATAGCAGACAGACAGCAGACAGACGCACAGCAGACAGACAGACACAGCAGACAGACGCAGTAGCAGACAGACAGACGCACAGCAGACAGACAGCAGACAGACGCACAGCAGACAGACAGACACAGCAGACACGCACAGCAGACAGACGCAGTAGCAGACAGACAGACGCAGTAGCAGACAGACAGCAGACAGACGCACAGCAGACAGATGTACAGACACAGCACTGCATGTGTGACTCCAGTGCACATCCCTGCCCCACATGCCCCACACCGGAGCACAGCAGAGCCCTGGATTCATCTCCATGAGCCAAAACTAACTATACCCAACCAGACACACTGGGAAGATGAACGTTTACTACACCTCATGTCGGGAGCCCCCAGCCATAAAATTATTAAATTATTTTCATTGCTACTTCATAACTAATTTTGCTGTTATAAACATATAACACACATACACACACACACACACACACACACACACACACATATATATATATATATATGTATATATATATATATATATATATATATATATATAGAGAGAGAGAGAGAGAAAGAGAGAGAGAGAGAGAACAGCTCCTTTAGGGCCAAGCACCCGATCCAAACTTCCCACAGCTGAGACCTGACACACCCTATGTCTGGTGAGAATGTCCACTGTGTTGTTCTTTTGCAGCTGCTAGGGCCTAAGAAACACAAACACGAGATTCAGAGCCCACGCGGAGTTTATTGAGAGAGGGGAGGGGGGGTAGCTGATGGCCAACCGAAAGCGGGGAGAGAGAGAGAGAGAAGCAAGAGAGAGGGACAAGAGAGAGATGGGCTTGGCGCGCTTGCTTTAAAAGGGGAGCTTGCGCATGCGTAACCCAGTCTCCGCCCAGCCAGGTGAAAGCTAGGTAAGGCCTGACATAGTGATTACGTGGCCATAGGCGTCCCGCCCATCAGAGGCGGGGCCCACAGACTGCCGAGCCTCAACACACAGGGTCAGGTCTCTTTCTGTAAACACGGTAGAAAGGTCGCAGGTGTCTGTCCTCAAGTCACCTGTGAGCCCATAAGCTGAACGTGGGAATCTGCCACATGTCACCATTGGAGGTTGACTGTTTTGAGATACTGGCTGAGTGTCCCCCAATGAACGAGCTGTAAAATCAGACTCCGTTGGTGCCGCACAGCACAGGCTGAGAGCTGACACAATCCTCCTGACGCTGTGGCTGGACCTTGTCTGCCAGGCGCTGTTCTCACTCCCTATGCACCTCTTTAGGAGGTGACATTTCAGGTTCTTGGCTTTGGGAAAAATGGTTTTTCAGTCTGAGATACAGCACTGAAATGACAAATGCGAACAGTTCTAATGTCAGAAAAGGGAGAAAGAAGAGAGGGCGGGAGAGGCAGCCGCATCTCACGTGCACTGAAACCTGAAACCCCTGTCCTGCCTTGCAGCCGTCTGTACTGTCTCACATGCATTGAAACCCATGCAGCCGTCTGTACTGTCCCACGTGCACTGAAACCCCTGTCCTGCCTTGCTGCCCTCTGCATTGCTCGGCTGAGGCAGCATTGTCTCCTTTCTCCTGCTCGGTGCTCAGGATCTGAGGCTTCTGTCCGCACAGCTCTGTGCTGTCTGGAGATTCTAGGTCAGCCACAGAGACAGGGAAGACCCACCTTCATCATTCCAGTGCCAAGAGTGTTTCCATATTTACTGTCTTACTCAGTTTCTCCACAAAGCATGCAATAGAAGAGACCAAATTGAATACTCGGCAGTGGGGACACACCCTGCTCTTTCAACCCCTGTCTAACAGCTGGGCCATGTGGGCACAGGCTCTAGAACCAAGTCTCCTATTTATGCCCCCCCCCCCGTATCTTTGAATAAGAAGGACAAGCATGTGCGTGGCCAGAAAGCTGATTAACGAGATGTCACTGTCAAGTTCCGTATTTCCCTCCTGTTCTCGAGAAGCATGAACAGGAGGGCAGGGTGAGTGAGGGATCAGTCATGGGAAAGGAATGGAAATTACCTTGTTAAAACCTTGTGTTATAGCACGAAGGCTTCTTCTACATGCGCGTATTTATACAGGGCTGCTGCCATTCCTAGAATGTTTTCTCCTGTGTTGATGTGGGAGACTTAGGCAACTTTGCTGTCTGTTTCCACATTCTGGCCACGAGCACTTAAAATTCAGAATCCCTTTTGGGGCAGGAGACTGACATCTTGATACCACAAAATGGAGATTTTTTTTTTTTTCCAAGCCTGGCATACGCTTGCTGTGTAGAGCAGGGACTAGGGGTGTCTGTGCCCTTTGGAAACTTAATGCGAACAAGCTGTTGGGTAGCATTTAGCTTAAGGAGCAGACCTTACAAACAGCCACTGGTTGAGATTAGCACTGAAAGACTTTAAGCAGCTGTCCGTGGTTGTGTATGAGCATAAACCCAGCCGTCAGCGCACACACAGCCTCCTCCTGATGTCACTGAGGTAAGGAGGGAGCACCTAAGCTTGGAGGGAGCACAGCCCATGTCTGTCCACAGTGCAGTCCCTGGTAGAAGCAGAAGGCATTGTGGTGGCGTGTGCACTAACTTAGTGTCTACCATGCTGAAGTCTGCAGGGGCACCCGAGGATCGGTGAGGAAGGAAAACTCCGTCCCTGTTGTTTAAGGATGTCTGGTCTAGAGCTGAGAGGCAGGAGAAGGGAGCGCTCCTTTGAGAGCCATGAATCTGCTCCACGTACCAGAGCACTGCACAGCCTGTCTTGAGCATTGCTCGGGAGTGAGCATGCTTGAGTGTGATGACATCTGACTCACTGCAGCGTGAAACGGAGGGAGAGGCTACCACTTGGATGGAAAGAAGTGAGGCTAACTGATTTAAACACAGAAAAAGGCACTGGAACTTTTAAATTCGCCACATATGATGATTGCATTCAAATTAGTTTTTTTTTTTCCCAAGTGTAGTGAGATGCCCTCACTTGGACCCCCTGCTGTCAAACGTTCTGTAGTACCTGCTGGCGGTCCTAGTTCCAGGATTTAATAAGACATGCCTGTCCCCAGATGAGCAAGTCGTTATGAGAGCAAGTTCCTTCGTGTGTTTGGAAGACGGTTAACGCCTGCATTGCTGAAGTAATGACCACGAAAAGCATTTTGACACAAACTTGTAATCCCGAGCTTGCTGAGGCAAGAGGGAAGCCAAAACATGCATGACAGTCACATGCTTACTGTGAAAGCATTTTAATAAAATGGGGTTTAAATCGACGCTTACATTTATCCATGAGGAAAAGTTCCTTTTAAACACAACAGGGCTCCAGTTTTCATACCATGCTTGTAGGAATCGTTACACAGCAGAGGTCAGCCAGGAAGTAGTGGTCATCCTCTCCCCTCAGTCCCCAAGTGCTGAGGTGACACCCCCAACAAGCAGTCCTGGTGCTGACACTACTCATAGAGTTTGTTTGGAGCCTCACGCAGGGAACACAGCCCTGCTTCTGTCTCCTGAGGGCCCTTAACTGTAAACCCCAGGGCCAGGAGGGTTGGTCACGGAGCCATGAGTCCAACACAGCTGCCTCTCCTTCCACTTCACAGACGGGTGGCAGATGTGACAGCCAGTTCCCTCACACCCCAAGGCTACCGCTGATGGAAATGCTGGTGTGGAAAGCTGAGTGCCTGTCTACACACAGAGCTTCCTCTGCTTCTGCTGAAGCGCTCTCGGGAGCTCCCCGGTTTCCTTCCCTTACTGTCCTAGACACTCGGTATCCCAGGGGGCCCAGAGCCCAGCGTCTCAGATGCTGATCAGAACGGCATCATAAAGCTACACTGCCAGCCCTAATTCAAGACTGCTGGGGGAAAAAAAATCAAGGAAAAGCATCACAGATGTGGGACCTCTGCTTTATTAGGTGTTTGTTTGTTTGTTCTCTTCCTACTCTGACAGTGTCTTGTGAGGAAAATGACTGTGAACATGAGAAAGCAGCTTTAGCTTGAAAGATGTTCCTGAAGGAGTCCCCATGATTTCTACACTCTGGCGTTCTCCAAGGGTTGGAGCAAGGAAAGGACCCAGCCCCGCCTCTCAACCCTTCGTAACCTGGTCAGCAGCGCGTATGCACGAAGAATTCTAATTTTCAGAAATAATTTGGACTTTGTGGCCAGAGCTGGCTCGTAACTCACAATTCATTCTAGAATTGCCATGAACCAACACCAATCCCCCGTGCTTCAGCCTCTTGGGAGCTGGAATTTCACCCATAAGCCCAGACACTCAGCTAAGAATTGTTGCTACAATATATTTATAGGATGCTCAATTTTGATCAAGCATCAACAGTGTTCTGGGAATCAGGGGAACAGAAAGCAAACACACACCAAAGGCGTCTTTCCTGATAAACTGGTCCTCCTAGTCATACTCCATCCAGCTTTGGTCCGTCAGTACTCATATGCGCGCACTGCACTGAGAAATTCCCACCGAATTTCTTTTTAACTCAGCCCCGTTCTTACCATCGTAACACATCAGCCCCATGTTTCTCGTTTTCTTCCCTCGTGTTTCTATTTTCTCTGTGCCCTCCAGGAACAGGGCACCTGTGCCTTCGGTGAACAGCTCAAACTTGCTTTTTGCAGAGCATCAGCCTGCTCACTGCCCCGTGCTCCTGCCTCCCCGTCTCTTAAGTTCTCTTTATCTAGACGGAAGATTTCAAGCATTGGGAATGTTGCTTTGTTTCCTCAACCTCCTTGACTCCGCTGCCTTCGGCTCCGATGGCCCGAGTTAACAGGGGTGTGGCACGGTCTCTGAAGCCCTAAGATTACAGGGGTGTGGCACCAGGGCCTGACTAATAATGCCTTTAAGAGCTTGTTTGGAGTGTGTCCAGGCTTGTGCGGCTGCTTGTAAACTGCTCACCGAAAATGGGCGACCGCCTCTCCCAGGAAGGTGCCTGACTCTGACCCCGCGTGTGGTGTCAGAGGGTGCACGGCTGTTCCTGTGCCCGTGACTGTAACAAATGATCCGGCTCTGTCAGGGCAAGGACTCTCTACCCCACAGTGTCAGGGAAGACACGCGCGCAGCCACGGGGCAGGAAGGGACGTCTATCTAGTAAAGTCCGCCCGTCTTAGCTGTTCATTGAACCGTGGCAGATGTGACAGGCAGCTCTAAAACCTCAGCTAAAAACTACTGTTGATCAGCATCAGCGGGGAAATACTAATGCTGAAGACTGTGAGGGAGACTGCTGGTGTGGAGTGTCTGGGAACTGAGCGCTGGCCTCTGCAGACCCCGGTGTCTCTCTCTGTCTCTGTCTCTCTGTCTGTCTCTGTATCTCTGTGTCTCTGTCTCTGTCTGTCTCTGTCTGTCTGTCTCTGTTTCTGTCTCTGTCTGTCTCTGTCTCTGTCTGTCTGTGTCTCTGTCTGTCTCTGTCCCTGTCTATCTCTCTCTGTCTCTGTCTCTCTGTCTGTCTCTGTATCTCTGTGTCTCTGTCTCTGTCTGTCTCTGTCTGTCTGTCTCTGTTTCTGTCTCTGTCTGTCTCTGTCTCTGTCTGTCTGTGTCTCTGTCTGTCTCTGTCCCTGTCTATCTCTCTCTGTCTCTGTCTCTCTGTCTGTCTCTGTATCTCTGTGTCTCTGTCTCTGTCTGTCTCTGTCTGTCTGTCTCTGTTTCTGTCTCTGTCTGTCTCTGTCTCTCTGTCTCTGTCTGTCTCTCTGTGTCTCTGTCCGTGTCTGCCTCTCTGTCTCTCGGTCTCTCTCTGTGTCTCTGTCGTCTCTGTCTGTCTCTGCTTCAGTTTAAACAGTCCCAGGAACTCCCTGTTTTCCATGACTCAACACCTCAGAGCCCTGACGCCTTCCAGCACGTCATCTCACCAAGTAGGGTGTGGACCCATGTAGTCAAAGAGGAAATGCTCTTTCCAGTGTCGAAATCCTAGATGATGTCAGAGCCCAGATCACAGTTAGGGCACCAGATTGTGTTCAGAACTTTCCCTTTATCCCACCACTGTTACGACTCAGGCTCTGTCTAGTAAATTGATGTTAGTTTTGGTGTGTGTGTGTGTGTGTGTGTGTGTGTGTGTGTGTGTGTGTTTCCTCCTTCTTTACAAGATGGGAATATGACACAGTAGTAGGAGTTAGATAGGGTTGGAGTGTGGTTTGTTAAGTTCAGAATTAAGTATGTCCAGGATGGGAGATGCTGAACACTGAGGCAAATTTGGTTAGTCAGCTCAAGGGGACCCCAGGACTCTATCAGGTGCTGAGTGGCCGAGAGGGAGAATGATGTCACGAAGCAGGTGAAAGGCCACAGGGATCTCAGAAGCCATTTAGAAAAGGGACACAGTGGACACCCTGCAGGAAGGCTGGAGCAGTCCAACACGGCTGCCATCTGGGCAGCTGAAAGCACACAACCCAGGTGTGACAACTGCCTTTTCCAAGTCCTAGTTCAGAGAGAGTGTCACATACATCTTACAAGTGGTCACTGATCAAGTCATTGATCACTGACTGGCGACATTCACGTTCAAAAAGACAACTTATGTTATACGGACAGATAACGTCCTCGCTGGGGAAGGAAGGGGTGGGTGAAAACAGTTATTCTGAAGCTCGTCATTCAATCTGGTTTGCGGACTGACAGTGGCTTTCATGGACTGGAAGACGTGTTTGAAAAGCTCCTTTGGTGGCTAAGCAGTTAAAGGAATGGACTGCTCTCGTCGGCCATCTAGGCCAGCTAGGTTCCTTTCCCAGCCACCATTCATTAGGACTCATCCACAAGCCACTCCAGTTCCAAAGGATCCGGTGCCCCCTTCCAGCCGTCAGACACCGGACATACACCTGGTGAACATCTGTATCTGTGTGAAAAACACCTCTAAATAGAAAGGGAGGAGGGAGAGGGTGGAGCGGCTCCTTTGGGAGCTCAGCCGAGGAGAGTGGCGTTCCTAAGTGCATGCGTGCGGTCTAAGCCCTGTCTGCCCATCTATCTCTCCCTCTTGAGCCCTACTTCACCTGCACTGGGCGGGGTCAGGCCCCTCCCATCTGTTTACCATTTTTATCTTTCTGCCTAACTGTAGGAATCGTCCCGTGGATATGAATCCTTTTCATGCTCACCTAGGTCCTTCTGTAAGCATGAAAAGAGACCTGTGAAGGTGAGTACTGCATGCACAGACCCTCACCATCTGTTACAGTTAGGATTCATGCGCTTATCACGAAACGGGAGTCCTTATACGTGGCAGAGTGGGCAGTAGAGTACAGGGCCTAAAGATATTTTCAGACTTGCGGGGTTTGTTTTGTTGTGTTCTTAGCTTGGCACCATACTTCGGATACCTGCAGCTAAAATCCACACAGTCTCTATGTAGCCCAGGCTGGCTTTGAACTCACGCAGATCTTTCACCTGTTCCTGTCTTCTGGGTGCTGGAATTAAAGGCACACGACAGCACGCCCTCCTGTAGGCGATGTCTCCTCTATCTCCTGCGTTCTCGTGGATATGAGGAGAGAATGCCCAGCTGCCCAGGACAGTGACAGTGGGTGGCCTAGTTAGACCCAACTTAGTGTGGTGTGACAGTCAGCTCTCTGTCACTTGGTCCTGTGGCAAGGGAGGGTGTCAAACGCAAGGGCTACTTGGTGAAGCAAGTCCCTTCTCCGTAGCCTGTACAAGCAACAGCGAGGGGCCTGGGTGAGTAGTTCAGCTGGTGGTGTGCTTGCCTTGTGTGTGCAAAGCCCTCGGTTTTGTTTCCAGCGATTTAAAATACTTCGTGATGATATGTGCTCCAAAATCCCAGTGTTTGGAAGGTGGAGGCAGGAGGGTAAGACGTTCAAAGACTTCCTTGCATCCCTGTGTACAGAGCAAGTACAAGAGATTTCGTGTGTGTGTGTGTGTGTGTGTGTGTGAGAGAGAGAGAGAGAGAGAGAGAGAGAGAGAGAGAGAGAGAGAGAGAGAGAGAGAGAGAGATATGGGGGTAGAAAGCTGGGTCCCTTTGTGTGTGTGGGGGGGTAGAAAGCTGGGTCCCTTTCAAGGACAAGCTCTCAATGATCAGAAGCCTAGGTTCTCTCTTAAGTCCCCATCCCCTTGTGATAAAACTCAGCTGGGACGGAGCCAGAACTGTGGACTTGTGTGAGCATTCTTGATCCAACACAGCCTGTGGAAAGGAGTTTGCTGCTTGCCTGGGTCAGTATGCAGCTCCTCTGCTCCCTGCCCTGCCCTGCACTCTGTGTCCACACCTACGTTAATCTTGTGTTTTTCAAACTGCTGGAAGTGTTGCTTTACAGAGAGGTGGCTTTCTGGGGGTGACTTCAGACATCACAGAGACGCCTGTCTCCTCCAGATATGGACACATGGCTTTCTTATTTGTTCCCCTTTCGTTTCTTTTACTTGTCTTACTGCTCTGGTTGAGGCTTCAGGAAGAATACAGAACGAGGGCGGGGAGTGTGGGAGGGGAGCGTGGGCGGGGAGCGTGGGCACCCTTGTTAGGGGTTTCTGTCTTCGCATCCATTTATTTGATGTGTTAGTGACTCATACGTTTGGCCATTCCTGGGTATCTGGGGTGAACCTATGTCTATGAATGACAATTACTCTTTGCTGTTTTCTTGAATTCCACTTGCAACTATTTTATTAACACTGCTCATCAATAAGCCAGGTTTTCTTTAAGACAATTTATAGCGAGTTTGTTCTCAAGTTGTTTGATGCTTTGGGTTCAAAGTAAAAGACCAATTTGGCTTTTGTAGTTCCTGAGAGATTTTGGCCACATTTGGATACTTTCCTGCCTATCAGCACCTGTAGCTGTTCTACCATACCCACAATTTTCTATGAATTCCAAAGGACTGGCACCACCAAGAAGCATGCCACTGGCTGACAATAAACACCGTTTAACCGTTTGGCAAAAGAGCTTTGTGGGCTTTGCCCCTAGCGCTGAGTCGGGAAGCCTCTCTTAAAGGAGCCGTGTCTATGCTTGCCTCTAAGAAACAGAGCCCACCCGAGAAAATGCTGCTACCAAGAAATTGTGTTTGATTCTGTTCTTTTGTGTTTAGAATCCCTTTATTAAGCTCTCTCCAGACTTTACGTGGAAATTCTTGTCTCATGTTGGGCACCAAAATGTAAATGGAGCGCTTAGTTGGTCTAAATAATAAAATACTGGAATCAGAGTTGGAGGAGATGCTGAGGAGCCAAAGCCACCTTTACTTCATCAGCTTCTCAGCTGGAAAGAGAGCTGCTGTTTTCCACTTCCTCTCCCCACCCACAGCGTCATTCTGTCTGTCTGTACAGACCTGCCCTCTGTGCTTAGTATCGACAAGCTCCATCCTGTGACCTGCAGACAAGCTTTATTTGTAAAAGCAAGGCGTCACCACAGCCCTGTGCTTTGGTCCCACTTGTAGGTCAGATTCCGGAGCAAGCACAGGAGCTTCATCTTTCTCTGCGGTGTTTACTGGAACATAAAGCCATGGTGAGCGAGCACCCGCTGTGCCATCCTATGTTCATTCACAAATTTTCTGTTACAGAACATCAAAACCACAACCAACCAAAACCAAAGCAAAACCCACCTTGCAAACAGGCAGACGTCGTAAATATTGGACAGGTTGCTGGGTGGTGGTGGCGCACACCTTTAATCCCAGCACTTGGGAGGCAGAGGCAGGTGGATCTCTGTGAGTCGATGCCAGCCTGGTCTACAGCGCTAGTTCCAGGACGGGCTCCAAAGCTACAGAGAAACCCTGTCTCAAACAAACAAACAAACAAACAAACAATAAATAAATAAATAAAAATAAAATACAGAATGATGTTGTATAAAAACCTTTGCTATATTTCTTTTCGTCGGAAAAAGGACACACCTGTGTGAGAAAGTAAATACCAAAAACAGTTTACCAAGTGTAAATGATTGATAACGTGGTGAAGAACGCAGGGAAGAGTGTGCGTAGTGTATAAGTGTGTATGTGTAAGTGTGTGTGTGTATAAGTGTGTGTGTAACTGTGTATGTGTGTGTGTAAAAATGGGTGTGTGTGAGAGTGTGTGAGTATGTATGCATAAGTGTGTGAGTGTGTTAAGTGTGTGTATGTGTGTCTCTGTGTGTTAAGTGTGTGTGTTAAGTGTGTGTTAGTGTGTATAAGTGTGAGTTGTGTAAGTGTGTGGGTGTGTGTAAAATGTGTTGAGTGTGTGTAAGTGTGTTAAGTGTGAGTAAGTGGGTGTAAGCTTGTGTGAGTGTGTAAGTGTGTGAGTGTAAGTGTGTTAACTATGTATGCTGAGTGTGAATGTGAGCATGTGTGTAAGCACGTGCACAAGTGTGTAAGTGTGTGAGTGTGTTAAGTGTGCATAAGTGAGTGTGAGCGTGTGAGTGTGTAAAAATGTGTTGAGTGTGTGTAAGTGTGTATAAGTGTGAGTGTGAGTTGTGTAAGCATGTGTGTGTAAAAGTGTGTTGAGTGTGTGTAAGTGTGTTAAGTGTGTATAAGTGAGTGTGAGCGTGTGTGTGTAAAAGTGTGTTGAGTGTGTGTATAAGTGTGAGTGTGAGTTGTGTACGCATGTGTGAGTGTGTGTATAAGTGAGTGTGCGCGTGTGTAAGTGTGTGTGGGTGTGTGAGTGTGTGAGTGTGTGGGGTGGGGGCGTTGCTGGTCTATATCCCCCCCCTCCTGAGCACTTTTGCAGGCGCAGCTCACTAACTCGCCAGGGCGCGGTACCGGCTCCGGCCACAGGGGGCAGTGTGGGAACCGCGTCGCGCGCCGCTGACGTCATCAGGCGCGCCGGGGCGCACGGAAGGGCGAGGCACCGGCGCGGCGCGTCCCTGCTCCGCGCTCTGGGCCCGGCGGCGGCGGCGTCCGGCGGCCTGGAGGTCGCCACTCGCGCCGCTCTGGCTCGCCTGGCGGTGGCAGCGCGGCGAGGCTGCGCCCACATGAGCCAGTGGCACTGCGGCCGCGGCCGGGGCCGGGGCTTCTCCGGCCGCGCCGCGCCCAGGAAGAAGATCGGAACCCACATCCCGGACAGGTGAGCGCCGCGCGGGCCCGGCCCCGGCAGCCTTGGTCCCGGCGAGCCGCGCTCCTTCGGGGCAGCCTTGGTCCCGGCGAGCCGCGCTCCTTAGGGGCAGCCTTGGTCCCGGCCAGCCGCGCTCCTTCGGGGCAGCCTTGGTCCCGGCCAGCCGCGCTCCTTCGGGGCAGCCTTGGTCCCGGCCAGCCGCGCTCCTTCGGGGCAGCCTTGGTCCCGGCCAGCCGCGCTCCTTCGGGGCAGCCTTGGTCCCGGCCAGCCGCGCTCCTTCGGGGCAGCCTTGGTCCCGGCCAGCCGCGCTCCTTCGGGGCAGCCTTGGTCCCGGCCAGCCGCGCTCCTTCGGGGCAGCCTTGGTCCCGGCGAGCCGCGCTCCTTCGGGGCAGCCTTGGTCCCGGCCAGCCGCGCTCCTTCGGGGCAGCCTTGGTCCCGGTCTGGGCGGCGGAGGCGGAGGCGTCATTGCGGGAGCTGACGTTGAGTTTGACTAACTTTTGTCACAGGTGGAAAGACTACCTCCCAGTGGGGCAGCGGATGCCTGGCACTCGTTTCATTGCTTTCAAAGTTCCTTTGCAAAAGGTAAGTGAACGTTAACCCAGCATTCTTCAGAAATTTAAACTCCCCGTGCAGAATACTGGCTCTCAGCTCCCGTCCTGATTGCTATTTTCCTGTCCTATGTCGGGAGGGCTGGATAAATACGTAACGTGCTTAAAGTGGGTTTGCCCTCTCACCTCACTCTCTGACAGAAATACGAAGCTAAGCTTATGCCAGAAGAATGCTTTTCTCCCTTGGATCTTTTTAATAAAATTCAAGAGCAAAATGAAGAGCTTGGATTGATAATCGATTTAACATATACTCAGCGCTATTATAAAGCGGAGGTAAGTAGAACCCTAAATGAAAAAAAAAAAATTCATAGTAATTTAACAGTTTCCATCCTGTGCTGATATGAAAACTAAGCTTCATTCATGGGCAGTAATAATTTTAAAGCAAATTAGTTTCCCTAATTTCGTTTGAAATGAGATTGGAGAGTGGACATGGTAGTGAATGACTATAGTCCCAGACCTTAGGAGTCTAAGGCAGGAGGGTCACAAGGCCAAGGACAGTTTGGACTATGTGTTAAATCTTAACAAGCCACACACAGCACAGAGACGTGAATTGAACTATAGTATGTACTTTCATTAGCTAAAGCTCTGTACCTCTGAGTGTTCATTCCCCATTCTCCTACACTCCAGACCCCTAGTAACCTCTTACCTGCTTTATTACATGAATCTCCCAGTTTTGGCTCCTCATAACATATTTAATTAAGTTAATTTCATCATTTCCTCCTTCCTTTAAACTCTTCCAGTCCCTGCTTTTCAAATCCATAGTGTCTTAACTCTTTTATTGTTGCCACATGTATATAGCAGATAACATACACATGTCGTCTTCTGAGCCTGTTGCTTGTATGTGTGTTTTTTACGGGGCTTATATGTGAAGACTAATTCTCCCTCTCTCAGCAATTCTTAATTGATGTAGTTCATCTAGTTGTATGGTCCACGTCGGCATGTCAGCTGGTATCACTGTCCCATATTGTTGAAATTTCATGAGCTGCATCTATAAAACAGTCTTGCAGCTGCCTTCCTGGTCTTTGGGCACTCAGAGCCTGTCTGCCTCCCTCTTCTGAGATGCTCTCTGAGTTAGGGCTGGGCTTTAGATGTGTCAGTTGGGGCTGGGCTGGCAGCTCACGTCAGTTCTCTGCATTTTGACTAGTTGTGGCTTTTTGTAATCTGTGTGCCATAGAGGGGTGAGAGTATCATTGTATGAGAGTTATACTTATCTGGAGAATTTTTGTTTCTGTTTTTGTTTTTGTTTTTTAGATAGGCTTTGTCTGTGTGACAACTCGGACTATTCTGGAACTCCATTTGTAGACCAGACTGACCTTGAACTCACAGAGATCTGCCTGCCTCTGCCTCCCAAGTACTGGGACTAACAGTGTGTGCCACCACCGCCCATCCAGTAATTTTTTTCAAAGTTTTTTTTTTTTGTTTGTTTGTTTTTGTATGAGTGTTTTTGGCTGCTTGTATATATGTGCACTGCAGGCATGCCTGGTGCCTGTGGAGGCCAGAAGTCAGCATTACATCCCCTACAACTGGATTACAGAAGGTTATGAACTGCTTTGTGGGTCCTGGGAATTGAACCTGAGTCTTCTGCAAAAGCGGCCACTGCTTTTAACTATTGAGCCACCTCTCCAGCTTCAGTATTGTGTGGTACTTGTCTTGTGTGAATTATTTTATTAATTAAGTCTCCAATGTTTATTGAGGCACATACCAGAATCTTTTTTTTCTGGCTCAGTATTTAAGTTATGTGTAGGAGCTGTGTTTCATTATGGCTCCTGTATTTCACCCCATTCTGCCTTCCTTACCCCCACTTCTCTGTGTGTTATTGTGGGGGGGGGCGTTCTTTGTTTTTATCTCTACATTTTTGGTATGTGCGTATGTAAAATACAATACTTTTTCCTTAATATCAGTTCTTTGATGTCAAATTTGCAACCTGATAGCTCCTCAGTGCCATAAAAACTTTGAGTTTGAAGTTGGTTGTCTGTCAAGTCTGATTAACTCAGGTTGCTGTCCATGTGTCTTTCACTTTGTTTTTGTCCCTCTCTTGAATTCTGTGCTTTGAGAGATCAGCCGTGTACTCTGAATGTTAACTGTGTGCTGTGGTGTCCATTCTTCCTCAGGGGCTGCCACAAGCAGCTTCGGGTTGAGTTTTCCTTTGTGCTCCCCCTCCTGTCCTCCAGCTGCCGTTTCCCTCCGTTCCTTTCCCACACTCTTCCCTCTCTTCCTTACTGTCTCGTTTTGGGTTTGGTACTTGAAGCAGAGTCTTAATATGTGGGATGTTAGTGTCTCATAGCCAGGGCTGTCCTCGGTTGCTGAGGACACCCTTAAACCTCTGATCCTCCTGCCTTAACCTCCCAAGCTCTGTGACTACAGGCATGGACCGCCACACCCTGACTTCTAAACAGCCCTGATTTGTTTTAATTTGCTTGTATTTATGTGCTATCATGAGTTTATGTGTACTGCATTCGTGCTGGAACCTCAGAAGTTGGAAAAGGGCGTGAGACCCACTGGGACTGGGGTTGCAGACAGCTGGGATGGCTGTTTGACACACAATTTCCAGTGTGTCTGTGTATTTTGAGATGGGTTCTTGTTATGTAGCTCAGGCTGATCTTGAACTCCTGTGTTCAAGTGGTCCTTCTGCCCAGCCTACGGGACACAAGAACTATAAGGGTGTGCCACCATGCCTGACATGAGACACTTCCATAGCCGTTCATGTGTCTTTCCATTGGAGTGGTTATTTCCTATGATATTAGGAATTATTGATGAATAATCTATCAATTCCTTTGAAGCTTCAAAACATTGATTTTCTTTTTTCTTTTTTGAGACAGGCTCTTGCTGTGTAGCCCAGGCTGACTTCAAACTCAAGATTTTCCTGCCTCAACCTCCTGTGGTCTAGGATTACGTACAGGTGTATGTCACCATACCAGGCTATTCAAGGTGAATGTTATCATTCATGCTTCATTTAATGAAGTTTCTGCTTGCTTATTTACTCAGTGATGTCAAAGGGATTCTTTCCTCTGGGTTAACAACTTTCAAAGTAGTATTTTGGGTCCCTAACACCTGCCAGTAGTGACTAGTCAGAATTTATTTATTGAATTTTTTCTATCATTACAAACTCCCCCGCAGTTGCTTTTTCCAGTTGGAGCACAGGTGGAGGCCTCTCTTTAGATAGTTGGAGCTTCCCAGTTTGGCTCCTAAAACCTTTTCTGAAAAATATTCTTGAGAATTTTGTGCATTTATAATTTGTGTTTTTATCACCCCAACACCATAGCTAACTCCCCCTGGTTTGCACTCCCAATATTATGTCCTCTTCTTACATGTATTGCCCACTCTTTTGTATGTTCACGACATGCTGGAAGGTGCCTGTGGATGGTAGAAGAAGGCATTAGATAACCGGACCTGGATTTGCAGGTGATTGTGAGCAGCCTGGTGTGGGTGCTGGGAACTGAACCCAGGTCCTTGGCAAGAGCAGCAAGTGCTCTTAAGCTCTAACCCTCTGAGCCATTTCTCTGCCCTACCCAGTGCCACAGTGAGTTCAGGGTTAGTGCTGCCCAAGTGCACATGGATGCAATGCCATCTTCTGGGGATGGCCAAGTACCCAGGCCACACTTCTGAAGAAGACTGACACCCCCTTCCCAGGTAGCTCTAAGCTGCCACAGCTCCTCAGCTAGATTAACTCATTTTTTAGCCCTAATGTTTTGGTATGTCCTGATCATCTCTGATCACTTTGTCTGCATTAAAGAGCCCCAGGCTCATCTTAACAGTCTCCCCAATCCCCAAGCTGACTCAGCCTTTGCAGAAAGAGTTGTTCCCTTTCAGTGGGGATAACTTTTCAGACATGTGAGTGTCAGGTATATTCTTTTGCTAATACACTGACATTGTTCTGAAGCTTTTCTTGTGGACAGGGCTAGGAACTGTGTGTAAAAATGATAGTGCTTTCCACTTCAATCCACAGTTATGTATTACCTAACCTCTCTTTTTTCCCTAAGACGTATTGCGTGTGTGTCTGTGTGTGCGTGTGTGTCTGTGTGTGCGTGTGTGTGCGTGCCTGCCTGTGTCTACCACGTGTGCAGGTGCCTGCTGAGGTCAGAAGAGGTCCGGATCCTCTGGAGCAGGAGATGCAGGCTGTTGTGAGCCATCACGTGGGTGCTGAGAACTGAAGTGGGTCCTGAAAGAGCAGCAAGCAGCACTCCTGAGCACTGAGCCACCTCCAGCCCTCACCTCCCCCTCCTTCCTTTTACTGCTCTCATTACTGCTTTCGAAGGCACAGAAAGGTGACATAATTAGATAGAACTGTCCACATAATTTTTAGTCACACCATACATACCCTCTTTCACATGGAATTTGGTGTGTTTTGTGTACCTAGTGACTGTCTTATAGTTTCATGAAAATCAGTGCTTTGTAAGAAGGGTCTCCTTAGTCAGAATTGCTGCCCTAGTAAGATTATTATCAGTTTATACTCATGCTCCCCAAACCTTTCATATATACCTACAAGTGAAATAATGTGCATTTTTCTTTGTTTTGCTTTGTAGGATTTGCCAGAAACTATTTCTTACATAAAAATTCTTACAGTTGGCCATCAGGTACCCAACAACAACACTATTTTTAAGTTCAAATGTGCAGTTAAAGAGTTTTTAAAGAAAAATAAAGATAATGGTGAGTCCTTGCGGTTTCTTTCCTCTTTTTTTCCTGTCTGATTTCTGTTGTATGTTTTGAGTAGTTGAAGACTTTTTAAAATCTCTTATTTTAATTATGTATGTGTGCTTGTAGCTATGTGCATATATGAATGCAGGTACTGACAGAGTCCAGAGGTTCAGATTCCCTCCAGCTGGAGTTACAATGGTGTGTGTGTGTGTGTGTGTGTGTGTGTGTGTGTGTGTGTGTGTGTGTATGTTCTCTCTCTCTTTTCCTCTTTGTGTGTGTGTGTGTGTGTGTGTGTGTGTATGGTCTCTCTTTTCCTGTGTGTGTGTGTGTGTGTGTGTGTGTGTGTTGTGAGCAGTCCAGCACAGGTGCTGGAAAACTGAATGTGTGCTCTCTTCAAGAGCAGATGTGCTCTCAAGTCCTGAACCATTATCTCTGCAGTGTGGTTTTCAGACTTTTGATATTTCAGACTTTTGATATTGATAATATCCTAATTAGGTCTGTTGTCTTTGAAAACATCAGCTGGGTAGTATTAAAGTGTTGGCCACAGAAATAAACTTGAGTTATAGATGTGTAATATCATGGGAGTGTTCCCCTTTTCTTGTGGTTAAGGGATGAGATATAGAAGATTTAAGAATCTCAGGGTCTTGGAGTTACATAGACAGCAGAAGACAAAGGTTAAGGGTGAGTCAGTCTCCTTGAAGACCAATGTTGGGAGTGAAGAGTCTCCCAGGAGATCAAGGAGATCAGAGCACAAGTAGTCTATACATACTTGAAGTGTTTCTGCTGTTGTTCTGAGTACAGTTGTGATTATTATTAGCATCAAAAATGAAGGTGGGCTGAGGTCTGTGGTTAATTACTGAGCACTTGTGTGGCTTACATAGGCCCCGCTTCAGACTTCAACATTGCACACGCATAAACACCTCCCAGTTTCCGCTTCATAATAAGATGGATGGCTTTGTCTAGTGCAGCTTTAACCTGGTGGGTGCATCCATAGTTTGCATCATTGTGTCTAACCAATACTTGCGAAATTTCCACAACGAAGAAATTTTGGTAGGTGATTCTCGATAACGAGTTTCTTAAGCCACTTTCGTCATAGCAGTAATAGTTCACTAATTTGTACTGATTTGTGTTACTCTTCAGAAAATTTTCTTTAACTTATTTCTGGTGTATGTTGTTTTCTTAATTCTGTATCTTGTTCATTTAATTCTGCATTTCCTGTTTAATAGACAAACTTATTGGTGTCCACTGCACCCATGGCTTAAACAGGACTGGTTACCTCATTTGCAGGTAAGTTGCCAACTCAAAAGCCAAAAGTGGTTCGTGTGTTTGTGTGGTTACAGTGGCAGTTTACGTGGAAGTGGGTAAAGTATGGGTGAGGGCAGTGTTGTCTCCACCCAGAGGCTGCCATCAGCAGTACAATTGTAGACTACACAGATGCAGAGAGAAGTTCAGCTGTGTGGCTTAAAGTACAGTAGACATCCAGGGTTACTATTTAATATGCGGTAGTTATCTTCCTGTGGAAGTATTTGGAGGCCTTATTTTTTGAAGGTTATACTGGTGTTTCCATACTAATGAACATGCAGATCAGAAGTTTGGGGTGTGATAAAACATCAAAGTAGTATGAGCATCTTTGTATCCATGTATCACTGACTCAGCAGTAACCCCACTTGACTTGCAGATTCTGAATTGGGATGCAGTGTGATGGTTCTGAAGGAATTGCTGTGCTGTGTGGGTTACATTTAACCTGTCTCTGAAGAAATAAGGAAGACTTCAATACTAAAATAATAAGATAGGGAGCTGACACTGTCCAGTGCTGAGGAGGACAGGAACATGGTACCGTGGTGGGCGGCCATGACCTATCTCATGCTTCTGTGGAAGGCTTGAGAGGCTGTCTGAGGGCTGAACTAGCACTGGCTGCGTAGGGACACTGGGAGACTGGGCGTGTGGCTCAGCCAGGACCCTTCAGTAGGAGAGTACACACTTCATTGGGAGAGATGGGCAGCGCAGTGAGTGTGGCCCAGAAGTGGGGCTGGAGCCAGGCCACGCCTAGGGAGCCAGAGCCAGGCCACGCCAAGTGGGGTTTTGGTCTGTTTGGTTTTTTGGTTGTTGTTGAACCTTTTTGGTGTGTATTGAGCCCATCTATTTCTGCTGAGTAAAGAATGCTCTAGAGGGGTAGACTCACTAGGTTTTTGTATGAATTGGAGTAGAATGGTGATTTGGACCAGGATGTCGAGGTCATTTTGGTAGAAGGATGTGGTCATCACTGTCAGGACCCTGGTGGTAGATGGAAGGTGAGGATGAGGGAACAAAGTATTTTTTGATGAAAATGACTACTTGAATCTACTTTTTAAGCATTTGCCTTTATTAGTTTGGTCATGCATTTCCTTTATTAGTTATTATATTAATGTAAGTACCTTTTGTTAATTTCTAAAGTTGGCTAATCCTGGGATAGTCTTTTTCTATGGTCATGGCATGTTATTCAGTAACTGTTGGGTTAGATATATAGTATTTTCTTAGGATTTATATGTCTCTACTTGTAAGTGAAATTGGACCTGTTTTGATTTTTGCTTTTCTTTTTGTATATTTAAGTGACCCAAATTATGTTGTTTTGTTAGATATTTGATTGATGTAGAAGGCATGAGGCCAGATGATGCAATTGAATGTAAGTATGGGTGGTGTCACTGTTTTTCCCTTCCTATAAAAGCTAAAGGTGGAAGTGTAGAACCACTTTTCAGTTTTTGGGAAAAAAAAATAATGCATATGATCCAATATAAGATACCAAGAAGAAAATGAAGAGAGAGAAGGAAGGAACGCTGCCTCTTGGGGCTGGGGATGCGGCTCAATGATAAAGGCCTTGCTCAGCCTGTGTGGAGCCCTGAGTTTGATCTCCAGTACCAGAAGAAAGAGAAATAATAGTGACATAAGGTGGTCTTTTGCCAAAAGTTTATGAAGGAACATAAGTGCAAGCGATACACTAGATGAAACAACTTAATGATTAGTCAGTGAATGTGCGCTTTGGTTTGCTTTCTCTGGGTAAGATTTCTTCCTGTGCAACTATTTCTAACTGTTCACTCCATCCACTCCTCAGTATTCAACAGGTGCCGGGGGCACTGCATAGAAAGGCAGAATTACATTGAAAACCTGCAGAATGCTCCTGTCAGAAAGTAAGTTTTACGTTTTGCTGAGTGAGATTTGTGGTTAGTGTTATTGGTGGGACCTTGGCGGGTAGTCCTGTGGGCAGGTGAGGGACAGACATGCCATACAGACAGAAATTACATGGGAAGGGAAGGACAGGGAGAGAGAAGAGACAGGGAGAAGGGAGGGGGCAGGGTAGGCAGAGCTTGTTTCTTAAAGGGACCTTTTGTGAGTGTGTACAGTCAGGGTACTGCTTGCCATGTGCCCCAAGGGGTGAGGCCAAGGTGTGCCTGGATGCTAACAGTTGGGAAGCTGCTTTTGTAAAATGCAGGTGCACATTACCCTGGCGTCTTGCTTGCTCATTGGCTGAGTAAAACCTAACAAATAGGAATGGGGGTGCTGAGAGCCTATCTTCACAAACCAAAGTACATAGTCACTAAAGTGGCCACAGGAACTGGGATCTGGTGACACTGTGGACACTCTCTTTTAGGAACCGAAATGTTAGTACATCCAAGCCAAGCGGTCCTGAAGACTCAGCACATCTTACGGGCCAAGTCCACAGCGCCAACAAGCCTGCGAGCCAAGGACCTCGGAGCAGCCAGCCTGCTGGTCCACCACCTTCCCTGCACTCTCATACCCAGACCCGCAATTTCCAGCAGTCACTCAGGTACCTGTGCTTCCCCTTCCTGACACTGTCAGCCAGTGGGGCTCACACTGCTCTGCAGATCAAACGCTGCTTGGGAAATGTGCTCTTCAGAGGCAGTGAAGAGAGGCAATTTTATTATTCTTAAATTAATCCAGAAAAGGTTAGATGGGGCTGCTAGGGAAAAAAAATCTTATTTTCTTGTGTGTGTGTGTGTGTGTGTGTGTGTGTGTGTGTGTGTGTGTGTGTGTGTATGTGTGTATACATACATGCACGCACAGAACCAGACCCAAGATTCCACCTCTGAAATATATCCCTAGGCTTTAAGAACCATGAACTCTTAGGCTCTATAGTTTTTGGAACAAGGAAGGCTATCACTTAAAGAACAAATACAAAGCAAGTTTGGGTAGTGGCTCCTGTAATCCTGACACTGGGAGTAGAGACAGGGTGACTAGAAAGTCATTACTGGCAGCATAGTGAGCTTGAGGTCAGCCGAGACTACATGAGACTCTAAACCCCCCCCCCCAAAAAAGAGAAAGGCAAATTTTGAAAGTTAGTAAAATCCTGATAGAAATTGTTACAATTGATTTGAAAAGATTAAATCATACAAGTATTTCACTTGGGAAATGGAAAAATTCTCAATTTAGTTAAAATATTTATTAGGATTCTCCAGAGAATTGATTTGAAAAGATTAAATCATACAAGTATTTCACTTGGGAAATGGAAAAATTCTCAATTTAGTTAAAATATTTATTAGGATTCTCCAGAGAATTGGAGGATAGAGAAAGAAGAAGGGAGAGAGTGGGCAAGCAGATGAGAAGGGCCTTACTAGAGTATTAGCATGTGTGGCTGTAGGTTGAGAAGTCCCTCAACAACCAGGGAGCATGGCAGGTGTCTGTAGGAGTCAGAGCAAAGGCCTGAGAAGCCCCGTGGGGGTGAGGGCAGGAGAGTGGGCACCTTTCTGGTTGTGGTAGTATTGTTACCGCAGCCGGCGGCCGGTGCCTGCCCACACGGAAGGCAGATCTTGTTGCTCTCTACTTTTCGTTCATCAGTCTTCTTCAGAAACACTCTTGTTGACAGATGCAAAAAGTACTAGCTTTGTAGCTTCCTCACCACTCCAGTCAAGATGCTGCCCAAAATATTGTAGCTTGTAAGACATTTTTGGCTGTTGAACTAGTTGTGTTTTTTATGAGCACTTGAGGGTCGTGGCTATCGTGCTGGTCTGAATTTGTCTCCTTACTCTGGCATCCTCACTGTGTGTAATCTTGGGTGAGACCTTATCTCTAATTTCCACTTTCTGTCCTGGAGACTTTAAAACACATAACCCATAACAGTGGCTGTTGCCTGCTACATCTGTTAAAGCAAGTTGGTAAATTTTTATCCTTTTTATTTATTTATTTATTATATAAACAGTGTTCTGCCTGCATGTGTCCCTGCAGGCCAGAAGAGGGCAGCAGATCTCATTATTGATGGTAGTGTACCACCGTCAGTTGTTGGGACTTGAACTCAGGACCTCTGGAGGAATAGCCAGTGCTCTTTAACTTCTGATTCATCTTTCCAGCCCCATTGTTACACTTTCAGAAAGATGCTGCTGGTGATGCTGAGAGTGGGAATAGCCCTTTTGAATCAGTTTTAGTGGCCATAAAGATGCTCGTACCTGGTTAATTCCATGTTGAGAGGATTTCTTGAATCCTACTGTCTCATACGGAGCTAGGTGCTGTGCATACAGTAGGATATGAGATGCTAATCCCCAAAATAATGATAGTAGGAAAAGTGGTAGTACCTGAGATTGATGCAGCTAAGTAACCATAACTACGCTGTGACATTTTAAAGCCACTGAAATTAAAGGTTGTTTATAACGTTACAAAGTAGCAGCAGGAGCTGGAGAGGCGCTCAGCAGTTAAATGCACTGACTGCTCTTGCACCCAGCACCCACGTGGCTGCTCACAACTTCCTGTGACACCAGTCGTAAAGGTGAAAAGGTACAGAGACCAAAGAAACAAACAGCTAATCAAATGTGACTGCGTGAGAGGTGTGCGTGTGTGCGTGCACGCGCTCGAGTGCGTGGGCGAGAGAGACGAGAGGAAGGGGGGACTGAGAGGTGTGCGTGTGTGCGTGCACGCGCTCGTGTGCGTGGGCGAGAGAGACGAGAGGAAGGGGGGACTGAGAGGTGTGCGTGCGTGCACGCGCTCGTGTGCGTGGGTGAGAGAGACGAGAGGAAGGGGGGACTGAGAGGTGTGCGTGCGTGCACGCGCTCGTGTGCGTGGGCGAGAGAGACGAGAGGAAGGGGGGACTGAGAGGTGTGCGTGCGTGCACGTGCTCGAGTGCGTGGGCGAGAGAGACGAGAGGAAGGGGGGACTGAGAGGTGTGCGTGCGTGCACGTGCTCGAGTGCGTGGGCGAGAGAGACGAGAGAGGAAGAGGGCACGCATGTGAGGCAGAAGTAACTTACTCTGTCACCCTTCAGACTCCCACCGGTGCACTGCGCATGCTAGGCCAGCTGCCCCGAGCTTCCAGGAGTCCTCCTGTCTCTGCCTGCTGCTTCCTCATAGGGATTGCAGACACATGCTACTGTTCCTCAGCTTTCTGTGGGCTCTGAGCAGCCAGCCCACGTCTTCACACAGAGCTCTGTCACTGAGCCATCTCTCCAGTCCTAGCTCCATTTTATGAAGAATGAAGAGAAAGATAAGTGACTATCTGCTCAGTTTTCCAGGGCAGGAAAGAGTAAAATCAGAATATCTCTATTATTTAACAAAGTTGATGATATGTTAATCTTGATAATGATTTATTACTTCTTGTTTAAGAAAATTTTCACAAAACCAGAGTGTTTACAAGAGAGGCCTCATCCCTCCTCCTGGTCCAGCTGGAGAGGACTATTCACAGAGAAGATTCTTCTGGAACCTGAAGCCCAATGGCAGCCAAGCAACCCAGAATAAGAAGTGGACTCCTGGAGGCTACCAGAGACCTTTCTACACAGCACACTGGGGGTGGGCCCAGTGAGGCCCCCCTGGCTTGGCTGTTACAGGGGCCATCTGGGATCAGAGCCAAACAGAAGACAGCTGGATGACTTTTAATTAAATCAGGTCAAAGGAATTAAAATTTTTAAAACATTTTTTAAAACTTTTTAAAA
Source organism: Cricetiscus sungorus (assembly GCA_030556225.1). Taxonomy (NCBI): domain Eukaryota; kingdom Metazoa; phylum Chordata; class Mammalia; order Rodentia; family Cricetidae; genus Cricetiscus; species Cricetiscus sungorus. The sequence continues at coordinate 683,996 of JANBXA010000202.1, read as the reverse complement.
TCTTTTATTATTCTTTAATGTGTGTTAAGTTTAAAGATGAATTGCATTGCTGATGGATGTACAATAATTATAATAGTCCAGAACACTTGTCATTCTAGGCTTCAGCTTCTCTCAAAGATTTCTGAATGGATAGACTATTACGAAATTCTTTAATTGCCTTTTATGTTCCCTGTAAGTTTCCTCTGCCCATGCTTGTAGTATGTGTCAGTGCACAGGTTCATAGTTTCCACCATGTTTTGTTACTGACACAGTCTTCAAGGGTTTATTTTTTTCCTGACCATTCAAATTTTCTACTAAAATCTAGCCAGTAGACAGTGTCTTTGCCACCTACTCTGTCTGTGGCTATGATCAGGGCTTTTTTCTGCGAGGTCAGTGTTGGAGTTTGATCAGCTTCTTACTGAACTGCCAGGTTAGCCATTTAACCCAGAGAAGGTTGTTAAGTTGGGCAAAATAACTAGAGTGCTGGTTAAATTATAATTTATTTGACAGGGTAAGTGTTGCCTGCATGGTAGAAATGTCCAGAAGGCTTGGAAAACCCTCTGTAGATCTTAAACCGACTAGGAATGACCGAACACCCTTAGATATCTGGGAAGAGGGGTGGTGGGGGTGGTGCTGACCCTGAAGACCTCTGTTCAGGTATGTCTGGTGGCCTTCTACACTGGAATGGTGCTCTTCCTCTGAAACACACTCCCGGCTACTTGGAGAGGTGCTAATTACTTCCGCTGAGGAACTCACTCAGGAAGTTGCTCATCCTGACACAGCAAGTGTTTGATGAATGTGGCTTCCATCTTTACAGCCTTCTGATTTTGAGGGTTTCTAAAACTGACCAAGTGATGCTACGTGGTAGTTACTTTCTCTGTCTACGAACCTGTGGCGACCGGCCCTGAGGAAGCCCCCGAAGCTCATCTTTCTGGCTAATTTGCTCTGTGCTCAAGAGATGGCTCCTAAGGTTTCTCTACACTCGCCACATTAACAGATTGGAAGTGCCTCTTGCTACAACTCCCCTCCTGCAGAATTCTCCCCAGAATATACTGTGCAGGTTCAGCATGGTAAGAACCTGGAGCAAAGGAGGACAAAGCTGGGTCGCATCCGGCCTCGAAGGGGTGAAGACACCGCGGCAAGCAGCGTCTGTGGAGGATGCTGCCTGCAGAGGACGTGGCATGAGCTCTGCCACCTGTCCTGCCCCCACCTTTGGATTACTAACACCTCCTTAAAAACCTCGCTCATCATTGGATAACCGTACATGCTGACCTGGCTTCTGTGCATGTCACTCACACTATCCAAAGGCCTAGTGGAAGGAAGCAGCAGCTTCTTTTTTAAAAGTTTCTGGAGGTCTTTGTAGTATTTTTTTTTTTTTTAACTATATTTTTATTTTAAAGGCTCCTGAGATGACCACATGTCCAGTTGTCAGGTCTGAGGTAGTCAGCTGAAGTTCCTTTGCGTCTTTCAATGTATTTTCCTCCACTGTTTAATAAATACTCTTATAGATCGCCCTTTCTTGATTTTCTAGTATGTGGCAATAGTGTTGATGGATTCTTCCTATGGCACAGGAGGATGTAACTCTCAGCCTGCCTACCCCACTGCTGTTTCGTGGCTATGTCAGTCACCGTGAGCCATGGTACCCGTGTGGTGGGTTCTTCTCAGTCTTCCCCTTTCCTTCACCTTTTTGCCTCTCCCATTTGGCCACTGATCCATCACAAATTCATCCTCCATATCTGATAAACAATCTCTGAGTGATGGACTCTTTTGGTTTGACTCCTTCACTGGAGCTAAAGGTTCAGGTTAGGTTCTAAGTTTGGTTGGTAGGGCTGCCCTGTCATAGTTCTGGATGGTCTGTGTGTGCAGTGGTTTCAGATGCTGGGGCTTAGAGCTTCAGCACAGGGATTGAGGAAGTACAACCGAGTGGCTACACCTGGGACATAGCTCCTGGCTGGGCTCTCCTCCCTTCTGCCATTTCTTGGAACCCTCTTTAAGTCTCCTGGGTCCCGGGGTACGACTTTCATGACTGATTTCTCATCTGATCAGCCTCTCCGGGCTGGGTGGGATGTAAACGGTTTCAACCGCTGAGTCACAGGAGTGCGTCTGTTTGATTCTTTCTCTGCTCCTGTAGCTACAGCTTCAGGTGGGCACTTCAGCACATCTGTTCCCGCTGTCCGACTTTCACCGACATCCCGGGTCTTCTGGCCTAGAACCTTTGTCTGTGCCCTGTGAGTTTTCTCTTGGAGTCTCACGGTCTTCCTTTTCTCAGATGTTATAATGTGTTTTCTACTACAGTGATATATACCAGTGAGCCCTTTCAGTCTGGCAAATTGCAAGAAAAATTTTAAAGATTTATTTATGCAGCTTTGTGTTCTGCTGTTCTGCCTGTGTTTATGTCTGTGTGAGGGTGTCAGGCCCTCTGGAACTGGAATTGTAGACAGTTGAGTTGCCATGTGGTTGCTGGGAATTGACCTGTGTCCTGTAGCAACGCTATTTCTCTTAACTGCTGAGACGTCTTATTTAATGCTGTTGTGTTAGCATTCACCCCTAACCCTGGGGCAACTTAACCTCTAGTTGGACATGGGATTTCTTTCCTGAAACTTTTGATTAAACTATATATTTTTATTTAACCTTTTCAGGTTAATTTCTTTTTCTAATATTTTTTTCTTCCTGATATATTGGGCTGGGGGTGCTGGGATTGAACCCAGGGGCTTATTGTGCTAGACATGTACTGTATTATTGAGTTATATCTCCAGTCCCCTTCTGATTTATATATCTAAATGATTTATTTAAACATAATAAAAGCACAAAAGAAAATTTTTTTCTGATATATATATATATTTTAAAAACAGAGAGTCTCAGTATGTTGCGAAGGCTGGCCTTGAACTCCAGGCCCCAAGCAATCTTCTTGCCCCATTCTCCTCAACAGTGGGACACAGGTACAGAATTCCGTGTCCAGCTCTGGATTTTAATTTGTAAGAGTTAGGTCTTTAATAATTAAAAAAAGCTATATTTTATGTCTTGACTATTAATAGCTTTAATATACTCACATTATGAGGGATTCCATGTGGGATCCTAATTAAACATTCTTTCCACTAAAACTAACAGCTTCCCAGAATTATATTCTGAAAACAAGTTCATATGTGTTCCTTTCATCTTGGAAGTGTGAAATGGTGTTTGGCCTTTCTATGTTCGTATCCCTGCCAAGGCTTTCTGCATCTGCCCACAAGCTAACTGAATTCTGTACCCCTCTGTCTGGACACCAGCCTTGTGAATTGTGTACCCTCTGTCTGAATGCCAGCCTTGTGCATTGTGTACCCTGTGTCTGAATGCAGCCATTTTGTGGCTGTAGGAGGCCATACACTCTGTCCTGTCTTTCATTGTTGTTTGGCTGTGGTCTGTCCTGTGGCCTCTGAGCCAGCCAGCCATTCATACCCAGCAGTATGAACCCCTCTCTAGTCTTCTCCCAACCATACCCATCCTTCCCCAATGAATGACATCTCTGCACTGTCTCGTTTAATTTATAGATCATGCTACTTCAGGTTCTATGTCTGCACGTCACAGTTCCTGAACCCATCCTGCATGGCAGTCTCGAGGACGGGAGGGTACACCCTGCTTTGCCTTCTCAGCACTCCAGAGACAGAGGCAGGCAGAGCTCTGAATTCAAAGCTAGCCTAGCCTAGAGGGAGTTCCAGGACAGTCAGAGCTACACGGAGAAACCCTGTCTTAAAAAACCAAAACCAAACCAAAGATTCCCAAACCAATTAGGTACCGAGTCCTCTTTTTTTATTATGTGATCCCACTTTCAAGTAAAGGGCAGTGGTACACAACAGTCCATGGGGTCTGCCTTCCTGGGCCGCAGCGGTGAGAGGGAGTGGGTCCAAAAGGGTGTACAATCCACTCCCCCAGGGGAGGATAGGAGGAGCCCAGCAGGCAAACACCCTTGCTGTCCTGCTGTGGAGTATTGCTAGCTTAGTTTTTACCTAATGAACCTTCTAGGCAAAGTACAGACTAAGAATACCATGCCAGGCTGCCTGGTGTCTTGTCTAGCTAAAGCTGGGCAACAAACACATTCTGTCACATGGCTTTGTGCCCTGCGGAGGACCTTTTCCTCACCACGCTGTAGGTACCTCAGAAAGTACCAAGGACTTATTTTCTTGCCTCAGGGTCTGCTTTCTAGAGGACCTCAGGTGTCTTCTAGATCTGGCAGTCATGAGCTCTTAAATTGTTTAACCTAACTGAATGGTGCACCTGGCCTCTTCTACAAACCTAACATAGTAAAGACACTTGGATCTTTTGAGAACACCAATATCAGTTGTGTTGAAGGTAACTATCAATAAGGCTTCATTTGGGCTTATATTTGCTTGACTCGGGGATTAAGAGTATATTTAATTTAAGCACACAAGAACAGTTGTGAATGTTTATGCTCTCACAGCATACATAACACTACCAAGCCTTTTAAACCAACTTGCATTTGCTATATAACAGTCTCTCTTGCATCTGTAGGAAGAGGGTTCATAGCTCTGAGATGCCTTTTTTAAAAGAAAACTAAAATGCATCCCCTTTGTATATACACTTCAGTGCCCTCTAACAAAGGAATGCACAACTGCCCCAAACTCCACCTTCCTTTTCCTCCAGTTTCACAGCTCCTCCCATCCACGCAGCCCCTAGCAACTGCTGCCAGCTCCTCCTATCCACGCAGCCCCTAGCAACTGCTGCTCTAGTTTCTTCCTATCTTTTCTAAACTGCTGTGCAGGTGGAATTAGCTTGTAGACTTCTGGGTGAGGCTCCTTTCATTCCAATACCTGCTGTTGAGGTCTGTGCTGCAGAATGCATCCGCTCACTTCCCTCTGTTGCCGAGTTACTCCATATGTTCTGCACATTGTTTATTCGTTTACCAGCTAAAAGACACATAGGTGTTTATTTTAAACCTGCCATGGACAGGGTTTTGTGTGAACATCTCTTAACCTTGGAGTGGGATAGTGGGATTGCTGCCGTGTATGTTTAACTTTATAATAAACTGCCAAACGTTCCCAAACAGGTGTACTACTATTTTGTATCCCGCCAAGAAGAGATGAGTGTTCCAATTACACCCTGACTAACAATTAGTATTGTCAGTGGTAATGATAAAGCGTGAGGGGAACCTTGATGGATTCCAGGGTGGGCAACGGTGACTGAGGCGGGGGCCAAACATGCCAGGCAGACAGAGCCTAGGTGAGAAGTTTTATTAGAAAGGGAGGGGGGAGGAAAGAGAAAAGAGGTAAAGAGACACAGAGATAGAGGATAGAAGAGAAGGCCACAGGCAAAGTCCTGTCTGCACCAGTGGAACAGCAGGAAAGAGAAGGAAAAGAGGGCATAAGTGGGCGGGGTCTGACTTTTAAAGGGTCCTTTGCACCTGAGCGCAGACTATTACGGAACCGTGGGCTGGCCAGGGTACTGCCTGAGTGCATTCTGCCAGGTGATGGGCAGGCCAGCATAACACCTGAATTCTGCCACCAGTGTGTGTGTGTAAAGCAAGGACAACCTCTGGTGTTTATTCCTCAGAGGCACTGTCCACATTGTAGCCCTAGGTGTCCTGGAACTCTCTGTAGACCAGTCTCCTGCCTCTGTCTCCCAAGTGCTAGGATTAAGAGCGTGCGCCACTATACCAAGCTCCCCATTGTCATTGCTGTTCTTTAAGATGGAGTATTTCACTCACATAGAGCTTACCTGGAAAAGCTAACTGGCCAGACAGCCCCAGAGATCCACCCCTCCCCACTTTCCCATCCTCTTACAGACTGATATCTAACTCAAATTTTAGCAATTTTGCTTAAATAAAAGTGGTGTCTCGCTGTGTGTGTGTGTGTGTGTTTGAAATAATTTAAATGATAAAATTGGTATACACTGTTCTTGTTTAAAATTGCTTCGGTATGTTTCTACATGTATCTATGTATGAAGCCACAATGAAATTAGGACATATCTTTAACCCCTTTCTTTCCAGACCTTTTCCAAAGTCATTATAAATTTGTTTTATGTAAATGGAGTCAGTGTGAACTCTTATGTCTGGTTGCTGGTCATTCAACATCAGTGGGCTCATCCCTGTCACAGGATGTAGCAGACCTTTGGCGTCCTGGGATACCACAAGAGCTTAGCTTCGGGTCCAGCCTTCCTCGGTAACAGAAGACCCTGTAATATGTTGGCCCAAAGGATCCTATTGTCATATACAGCAATTATGAAACCCACGGTACTTTCTGGCCCCACTTGGCTGTGGTGGGGGTGGGGCAGGGGCAAGGGTAGGCAAGCTTTCTGCCACTTTGGGCAGCTTACAATGGATTCCAGGCCTCTGGCGTGCCATTGCTGTTTGTAATTGTTGGGGGACATTCTGTACCGCTTGACTTAGAAAAATTGGGAACCAATGCACAGTGAGCCTACTTCACACAAACTTTGGCTTGGGAATGTTTTCCCTTTGTGTGTGTGTGTGTGCGCGCGCGCGCGCAAGAAAGGCAGAGGACACCGTCAGATCGCATCCTCAAGATCCATCATCTTTGGTTTCACACTGTTGGTAGCAGCATCTCACCATGTAACTCTGGCTCGTCTGGAACTCACTATGTAGACCAAGCTGGCCTCAAACTCAGAGATCTGCCTGCCTCTGCTTCCTAGGTGCTGGGATTAAAGGTGTGACTACCCAGGCCAATCTTACCTTTTTGAGACAGTCTTAGAGCAGTGTGGAATTTACCAAGCAAGCTAAGCTAGCTGGCCAGTGGGCTGGGAGGCAACAATGTTTCTGCCTCCCGTGAGCTGTTTTTAAGTGTGGGTTCTAGAGATTCACCTCAGTTTTCCGACTTGCAAGGCAAGTATTTTATCAATTGAGTTACACATCCCAGTGCTCACTTCAATATTTTAAAGCAGTAACGCCTTGTAAAGTGCTTGTATCATTTTACATACAGAACTGTAATTTATGAGGCTGTACCTTATTTTCAATTTGGATTTCATCCATGACTGAAGTTGAGATTCTCTTCATATGGGTTGTTTAATTTTCCCCTTAATATATTTTCTTAGGCATTTATAGTCTATTCTTTTTGTTGTTGTTGTTGTTTGTTTTTCTAGACAGGGTTTCTCTAAATTGTTTTGGAGCCTGTCCTTGAACTCGCTGGTAAAGCAGGCTGGCCTCGAACTCACAGAGATCCACCTGCCTCTCCTTCCCTAGTGCTGGGACTAAAGACATGAGCCACTACTACCCAGCTTAAAATCTATTTTTAACTAGTTTTTTTCCCCCTCCTATTCTTTAATATACATACATACATACACCTGGATGTCAGTTTTTTTGTTTTTGTTTTCAAGACAGAGTCTTATTTTATAGCTGACTAGCCTATACCTCAGAGGCCTGCACCACCACGACAGGTCTTGGATGACAGTCTTGTGTAATAATGAATTTAAAAATTAAAAGCAAACTAACGATGTAACTCAGTGGTAGTGTTTGCCTACTAGCACAAAGCCAAGGGTTCCACCCCCAAACTAGAGAAGACACGAACACACACACACACCCCAGGTAAAAGCTTGAAAACCAGCTTTCTGTTTTAGAATTCTTTTTTCTTTTTGTTGGTTGGTTTTATTTTTGTTTTCTGAGACGGGTTTCTTTGGCTGTGTGATTTGTCTGTATTCCTGGCTGTCCTGGAACTTGATCTGTAGACAAGGCTGGTTTGGAACTCACAGAGGTCCACCAGCCACTGATCCTGAGTGCTGCTCTGGCAGACGCACGCAAGACTTCCTTCCTGACCTCTTCCAATCACTGGTTCAAAATGGTTCTTTCTGGCGTGCTTTCTTCACTATCCTAATTAGGAGAGCAGGCCAGCAGTCCAGGATACCCTCTTTCCTTTGTCTTGATTGCATGTCACCAGACATCTTCCATGCAAAGAAACTATGAAGATAAAAGCCAACCAAGGAAAATGTAAAACTTATGGCATGTTTAGACTAGCTGGGAGGCTCAAGGATTACGCATCACCTTCCTTAACTATTCTAGACAAAGAAAGGGACCGCACTTATGTTAGGTAAGTCTCAGGAACAAATCGCCGAGGGCTCTGGGACCCAGGGATGCTCCCAGGGACTGCGAGGACAGAACAAAGCACACAGCCGATAGTGATAGTCTCTAATAGCGGACTTCAGGTAGGCTGATACTTTAATTATCTCAGGGACAAAGTGGGGACATCTCCCAAAAGCCATTTTAGTTGACTCAAAACCAGACATTAGTTTCCAGCCTGCACCCATGCCACGGACCCCTCCCTTCCACAGAAAGGATCCGACACTGCTTCCCTTCCGCAGGATTCCCTCCATCCGCTCTACTTGGGCGGAAATCCGGAAGCGGAGGGCGATGTTTCCGGGGGACGCTCTTCCGAGACGGACCGGACGCTGACGGTGAGTTCCGCTCGGTGCCAACGCCGGCTCTTTCCGCGCGGTGACGGTCGTGAGGGCGATGCGCGCGTCTCCCGCCGCCCGCGTTTGCCGCGAGCCCTCGCGGGCCGCGGGTGCAGAGCGCGGCAGCCGCGGGAGGGCAGCTCGGGCGGCAGGGCCGCGCGCTCCGGAGCGCCCCCTGCAGGCGGGCCCGAGGCTGGCGCAGCAGGAGCCGCTTCGATGCGGCCGGGGCGGGGGAGGAGTCAGGCGGGGCAGCTGCGCGTGCGCGCCCGGGACTCCTGACTTCCTCCCGGGACCCTGCGGCCAGCGGTGGGGACGCCCCGGGCGAGGGAGCCGTGGAAAGGGGACGGGGTTGTTTGTCTGTGTGGTTCTGGCTGTCCTAGAGACCGCACTGGCCTGGGACTTAGAGAGCTGCCTGCCTTCTGAAAGGATGAAAATACAGCCTCTCTAATGACCACTAAAAGTTAGAAATTTAAAAATATCCACCAGCATATATTTAAAACTCACCCTAGCTGCATACAAAGTTCAGGAAAAAGAAAACACATGAAATAGCTTGCTCACGATGACCGGTTTCTGGAGATTATTATTACTATTCATAACCACCCAGTTTCTGTGGAATGTTGTTATCCATAACAACAGTCTGGGGATTTTTATGGGTCTTCCCATAACAGTTAATAACCAAAAAAATACAGGACTCATGGCAAGAAGGAAAAACTAGAAAGAACAAGTGCCTCTCCCAATAGATACAGATAATTCCCTGACTGGACAGTACATTCTCCCCGCCCCCCATTATCTTAAGGACAAGGCCACTGAGCCCACTGATCCTAGAGAAAGAAAACTCCCTAACCTTGCAGGTGCGCTAAACAATCCCGCCTTGTAAAAACTGTACTCTATGAAATCTCTGTAACCTAGGAAACCTTATTAACCATTCAAGTTATGAATTGTCCCATGACCTTGCTTTTAGGCTAGTAAAAATAACAGGCTAGCGTTGAAACTGGCCTTGTTAGCTTTGAGGAAAATCCTATAAAAACTGTCTTATTTCTGCCCTCAAGGTCCTCAGTCCTCTACCCCTCCATGGCGTATGACTGTGGACCCCAGTGCACTTAGGAATTCCTCATGCTATTTGCGTTGGGACCTCTTCTCGTGAGTGATTTGGGGTGCCCCCTTTGCTGAGTGGGAGTTGAAGGTCCACCCTGTGCGGGTCCTGCTAGGGAGTAGGTTAGAACGGTAGGGGTAGGAAAACTTGGATTCATAACGCTTCAGAAACGCTCTGAAGATACAAACCATTAGTTTGATAATCTTACTACTGGATTAAAGAGTTTTGAGTTCAAAGCCTAATTGCTCTGGAGATAAGCTTTGTAATTTGTTTTAATGATTTTTTTTTTTTCAGTACAAAGTCCTAAACACCTTCAGAAGTCCCCACCTGACTCCAATTTTTACTTTCACACATTTGGGAACTAGATTTCAAAATGAATTTTACAGGCGTTGAAACCAGATCGATATTAAGTAATAATTCCAAAGTTTCTGACCTAAATGACTCTTAAACTAAACAAGAACAGACTATTCTGAGGCTAAGAGTACTTTCCTGTGAAAAATCAGATCAGAGGTTTGATGTCCAGTGTCCACATTGCATTTCACAAATATCTGTAACTGTAGTTGCTTTGGATTCAATACTTTCTTTTTTCTGGCTGCCATAGGTACTAGGCAAGAATGTAGTACACAGACATACATGCTGGCAAATATTCAGGTAAAAATAGTTTTTAAAACATATACCTAAGGGAAAAAAACAGGAAACATCATATTCTTCCCATTTTAAGTAGTTATGTTTTGTTTGATGACTGTAGAAATAGAAAGTTCAAAACAGGTACAAGATATTTTAAGAGTACAATAAAAATCAGCTAATAATCTGTTCTCAAGATTCTGTTGTTTTCTACACTTTTTTTTTCTGTTCATGCTTTTTCATGACAGCATACTGATCACAATGTACCATATCTTTTTTCAACTGGATGCTAGCATGAAAAAATACTGTATTAGGACATTATTTACAAGTCTTCTCTTTCTGTAACAGAAATCTCAGACATAATTCTAGAAAACCAGCGATAACATCCTATTATGTTTAAGGTTTCTGTGATTTTTAAGTTTACATGTGCTTGACATCTTACCCTCAGGTGTATGATTCATAAAGCTTAATAATTTGTACAAAGACAAAAGTAGGCATGGTAACTGCAGTGCGGATGTTGGGATGTCTTCCAGGCTGTTAGTTCAATGGTGTTCTGCCCTTTGATTTCACAGAGGGCTTCTTGACCGAGGAAGACTGCCAACAGGACTGTTTTTCTCTGTGAATGATCTTTTTATATTTTTAAAGATAAAATGAACATGTTCATTACTATTCTTAAGCATAGTGATTATCTATTTGAAGGGTATGTCTCAAGTAATCGTCTTATTAATCTTATCCCCCAAGCCTTTTTGACTACCTCCTGTACCTTATAAAACTCCAGCCCAGAGAGTTTTCAGCATTTATGTGGTCACTCCTTGTCCAAATCTCTTACCAGCCAGTGAGGATTTAGCTGAGCAGATGGACCATCATCATTTCATTTCAACCTGAGCCCAATTTTCCTGTCCTGATCCTTACACAAAGTGCCTTCAGGGATCCTTCATTTAATTCCTTCTTTACAAATTCCAACATCATTATCTTAACCAGTTGTCATGGAATAGTTCACGTGGAAGGTCTTGCTGCCAGCTGCCTCTGAAATAGTGTTCCAGGGACCGAGGCCAGAATTACACATTTCTTCTTTACATACACTTAGTATCTTGTATTTGGAAGCAGTCTAGATATGGTTTAAGATAAGTATTTCCTTTTTGAATGCTGAGCGAGAAGCCTCTGGAAACATCTAGGCTGGCAGGGTTGGTGGAGCTCAGTTTGGGCTTGGATTACGTTGTCTACCTACAAATATTCAGGAAAAGGGTGAAACATTTTTCTTCCCAGGGATTTTCTAGACTATACAGGTCCATGCTCCCCACCGCCTCCAGCCATGAACTTCTGTCCTCTTCTGGCTGTCTCCCGGCTGGGTGGCCTCCTGGCTGGGTGGCCTCAAAGCTGGGTGGACTCACAGCTGGGTGGTAGATGGACACCAGCAATGGTTTTACACAGTGCTTGGGGTTGTCTACCCTCTACCAACGCCGCTGTTTCCTTGGCCCCTCCTTTTTTGTTTTGTTGTGTTTGTTTTTGTTTATATTTATTATTTTTCTTATTTTGCATAGCATTCCCAGTTTTCTCTTTCTCCCATGGCAGGAAGTGGAGGCCTTACAGGAGGGATCATCAAAATCTGACATGTCCTTTGGAGTGGGGCCTAGGCCCTCCCTCCTGTCTCTAGGCTAAGGGAGTATCTCTCCATGGGGAATGTGCTCCCAAAGTCCTTTCATGCACCAGGAATACATCCTGGTTCCACTGTCTGAGGTCCCTTAGACTGCCCAGGTCTTCCAACTGAGACCCATGGTCAGGGGATCTGAGTCGCTCCAATGCTGGTTTCCCAGTATCAATCTGGGGTCCATGAGCTCCCCCTTGTTCAGGTCAGCTGTCTCTGTGGGTTCCTGTAGCCTGGTCTTGATCCCTTTTCTTATCACTCCTCCCTCTCTGCAACTGGATTCCAGGAGTTCAGCTCAGTGTTTAGCTGTGGTGTCTGCTTCTGTTTCCATCAGCTCCTAGATGAGGGCTCTATGATGCCATATAAGTTAGTTATCAATCTCATTATCAGGGAAGGGCATTTACGGTAGTCTTTCCACTGTTGCTCAGATTATTAGTTGGGGTCATCCTTGTAGGTCTCTGGACATTTATCTAGAGTCAGTTTTCACTTCAAACCTATAATGGCCCCCTCTATTATGGTCTCTCTTTGTCCCCCGACTCAATCTTCCTGGTCCCACATGTTCTCCTCCCCTTCTCTTTCTCCTAACTCCCTCTCCACTGCCCCCCCAACTCCCAATATGCTCAGAAGATCTTGTTCCTTTCCCCTTCTGTGAAGGACCTTGTATGAATCTCTTATTTTAAACATTGTATCCTAGTTTCTCTGGCTGTGTGAATTATAGGCTGGTGATCCTTTGCTCTATGTCTAAACTCCATATATGAGTGAGTACATATATGTTCCTCTTTTTGTGGCTGGGTTACCTCACTCAGGATGGTTTCTTCAAGTTCTATATATTTGCCTTGGCCCCTCTTTTCAGCATCTTTTATTTATAAGCAGCTTTTAATTATTTTAAGATTTCTATTATATATATATATATATATATATGATCACATACATACATACATACATACATACATACATACATACATACATACATCTACATATGTTTGTGCACACTTGTGGGTGCCCGGGGAGCTAGAGTTACAAGTAGCTGTGAGCCGCCTGATATCGGTGCTGGGAACCAAACTCAGGAGCTCTGCACGAACAGCAAGTGCCCATCCCTGCTCAGCTGTCTGTGCAGCCCCACGAGGAGCTTTCACAAAACCTCCACAGTTAGGCTGAGCACAGGCTGAGCATGAAGGAGCAAGCTGGTGACCAAACTGCTAATGTCGGAAGCAGTAGGGTTGCGAGTTCCAGGCCAGCCTGGCACATAGAATGACAAGATTAAAGTGACACGGTAGCCACATTTTATTTGTTTTTCCTGTGGTTTTGTTTAATGCTATTATTGCTTTGGCTGATCAACACTACAGCACTGATTTTGTTTTGTTTGAAGGGGGCTGTGGTGTTGAAAATTGAGCTTGGCAAGTGCTTGGTCACTAAGCCAACTTCCCTGCCAACATGATGGCTTCTAATGGCTGGACCGTTGTTGTCAACCTCTCCAGGTGACGAAAGGACATCTTAATTTCTCGTCCTCAGGCTTGCAGTTAGTTCCTTGAGAAATGGATCCTACAGGTAGAAAGGATGGACAGAGCTTAGCAGATTGACCAGCAAAGAGTAGCCGTCAGAGCTGGAGCTCATGAGCAGAGTGTGTGCGTAGCCTTTGTAAAGCCCGAACTTGAGTCTCCACGAAAAAGAGTGGTGGTGGAAACTGACTTTCAATCTCGTTTTTGTAATGGTAGCATGTGGGTCAGACCTAGGACATCGTTCACAATAGGTTAGCGCTCACGCTGAGCAGGTCCTGTCTTTTACATCGTGTTCAGCTGAGATGGTAATGGTGAGCCGCCACAGCTGGTGAGAATTATTTAACCATCTTGCTTTCTGTCAATTACATGTCGGAAAATACATCTGTGAGTCAAGCGTGTTCCTTGAGTATTATAAATACTTCTTACTTTTTGTGGCCATGTTTTGTTAAAGCATAAATCAAATGGACCAGGGATTTAGGAAGGATGTGGTAGATGAAGGCCTCACGAATGCTGTAGGTAGTCTGAGATCCATCGTCTCCTGACATCCTGTACCTAGGTGTCTGGGGGTCAGGAGGCTCTTGACCACACACAGAAGCTGCCTATCTTGCCAAACATGGCACTGTGCACTTTCCTGGCTTTACCCTAGGATGGGGAGGGAGGGCGGGCAGGAAACAGCTTGGTATGGTTAGAAACACCCTTTATGAAGATGCCAAGGATGCTTTGGAAATTGACTTCTCCACTGTAGCAATTCTATACTTTATGGAATTAGTCAGCTTAACAAAAGCTGTCAGAGTCCTCTGAGTAGGGAGTCTCAATTGAGGAATTATGCAGATCATATTGTTACTGACTGATCTGTGATGGACTGATTGTCTTGACTCTTAATTGTGATGCCAAAGGGCCTAGCACAGTTAGGGCAACACCATTTCCTGGGCAGATGGTCCTGCACTGTAATCAACAGCTACTTAGCAGAAGCCACTGACCAGCAGCATTCCTGCAGGGTTTCCGCCTTTGACTTCATGGAAGTGTAAGCCAAATAAATCCTTTCCATCCCTAAGTCACTTCTGACCAGAATGTTTCATCACAGCAACAGAAATGAAGTCAGGACAGAAAACAGGAAAGTGGAAGGACAGGGCTTTAAATACATACAGCTGAATGTGTTTTCACACGCAGTTCTAGGACCTGGGGAGTGGAGGCAGGAGGATGGAGGAACAGAGCAGCCTAGGCCAGCGAGACGATCAGACGAGAGGGACGGGAGACACGGGGTGGGGAAGATGGATACAATCTGTTGGTCCTTTGCTTTTGTCCAGGGGGTCCTCCTTGTCTAAGAAATGCAGCTATCAAGGCAGTTGGACCTGTTTCCTGAATGCACAGTGACCCTTCTGTTATTTAAAGATGTGAAAAATGCAGGGGCCCTGAAAAGAAAAGCCATGGAAGGATCCATCAACGGCTCCTTGATAAACCCTACTGTGGTAAGTACAAACTGTGAGAATGAATTAACCGTCCAGACATTCAAGAACATGCTAACGTTACCCTAAAATTCTCTTATATTCAGGCGAAAAGTGTTTGCTCAAGACACACTTGGTGTCAGAAGGGCTGTGGTCTAGCTGTGACCCCGTGCATTTGGGCAAACGTCTGAGTTTCATGCTTCTTACATGTGATGTGTGAGCCTGCAGAAGTCACAGTGTCTGTGGCTGTGAAGAGGCACCATCACTAAGGTGGCTTATAAAAGACAGTATCTAACTGGGGGCTGGCTTACAGTTTCAGAGGGTTAGTCTGTGCCTGTCATGGCAGGGATGTGGCAGGAGGGGGGCTGGCAGGCGTGGCCCAGGGGCAGAAGCTGAGATCTTACTTCTTGTTCACAAGATAGATACATGCAATGCAACTGGGCCTAGTGTGGGCTGTGAGGTTTCAAAATCCCATCCCCAGTGACACCTTGACCCCAGTGACCCCAGTGAATCCTCCAACAAGGCCATGCCTCCTGTGACAGCTACTTATGCTGTCTTCTGACTACATCCAGAATGCACTAAACCCCAAAAATGGCTGGGCATACCGTTGAAGGAATTGCTTCACTGGATCATTTGAAGTTAGAAGATACCCTTCTAACACAGGTCTTTGAGGTGGGAAGACACACCTTTCATCTGGGACTCCCCTCCTGCTGGGAAGCACATAGAAAGGATGTGGAAAAGGGAAACTTTCTCAGCTGTGGGCTCCTGTAAAGTAGAAAAATAATCCCCAATCAACTCAAAGGCAAAGCAAACTTCAGCTGTGTGAAGAAGTCAATGTCCAAAGCCTGGGATCCACTCGCATGTCTCTGGGCTCCCGCAAAGGGCTGTGGTCGCCTCTCCAGCCCCACCCTCTGCAGCACACACAGCTGTCTTCCAGGCTCTGACAGGCTCCACTCCACCCCTGCGGCTGAAACCTGTGGTCATACTATGGTTCTGCATCTCCAGAATGCTGGCTCTTCTGCAGCCGGGCCACACCGTCCCCCGTGCCTCCCCTGCCCTCTGCCAGCACCCAGCCTCAGCTGCTCTCCGTGACCCTTCATGCCTTCAAACCCAGCACCACCTGAGTGACTCTTACACCACACAGTTTGGCTGCCAGCACAAGGAACAACCTTGACTACATCTGGAACACAGTCTGTGTGCTCTCAGGAAACGCCTCCCTGGACTAAAGGTTTCTTTTCAGTAGTGCTGGACTCTTGTTAATCACGGCTGACATTCAGTCCCAGCTTACCAGATACCATAGATTTTTCATACAAAAGACCACAGCACAGAGTCCTTGCTTCCCTGTGAAACCTCACAAGTCTCAACATCCTTATCTTCCAAGCTGCCACAGAGCAGCGGCCTGAAGTGTCAATACGCGGTGGATTTTCTAGCCCCAAGTTACAAGTCTTTCCACAGGCCTCCCCAAACAACATGGTCAGGCCTGTGTTAGCATAACTCCACTACACGGGTACCAACGCCTTTTTGCTCAGGGTTACAATTGCTGTGATGAAACACCGTGACGAAACGGACGGGGGAATGGAAGGGTTTATTCAGCTTATGCTTCGAGATCACTGGGACTCAGGGCAGGACTCAGACAGTCAGGGACCTGGAGGCAGAAGCTTACACACATGCCTTCCTTGCTCACCTCCTTTCTTAAGGAACCCAGGACCTCCTGCCCAGGGGTGGCACCACCCACACTGGGCTGGGCCCTCTCACAGCCATCACCAATTAAGAAAATGTCTGTCTTCCTATAGCCTGATCCTTCTGAGACATTTTCTCAATCGAGGTGTCTTCCTCTCCAGTGACTCTGGCGTGTGTCAAGTAGACATAAAACTAGCCAGGTCCCCTCCCAGCCCTTCCTAGGCAATCCAACACGGGGACCAAACATTCAAGTATGAGCCTATGGGAGCCATTGTCATTCAAACCAGCACAGAGGCAAAGTGGTGAACAGCACACGTTGAGGCATGAAGTCCCACCTGCTGAAGAAGTCACAGCCGTCTCTGCGTGATGTGTCCTCCTGTGGTATGCATTGTGCGTCTCATAACATATTCTTCTACAGTCCTGCAAGGGGAGGACTGTGCGTTGTTTCCCCTGATAGGTAAGAGGGTGAGCAGCTTGCCTGATCCCCCACCTGGTAAGCAGTGAGGCTGGGATTGACAGCCTCGGCCCCCACCACCCCACCCTCAGCATCCCGGTCGCCTCTTGTTACATGAGCAACACTGACTTCTTTGAGTCTGTGGGATTAAAGAGAACAGCACTGTTGTTTAAGATGTGGCCCATTCTGCATTAGCCTGCAAGAATCCTGCAGCTCTAAGGTTCTGTGATGTTTTGTGTTGCAGCCGCCATTAAGGCCGGTTTTAAAATTCCGTCCATGGGGATGGTGAGCAAACACAGCTGGACTAGAGTTCCCTCAGGAGGGCACGTGGCTCAGAAAGCTCCTGATTTTCTCTGTGCTCATCTCTGTTTTCTCTCTGCTAGATCGTCGATCCATTTCAGATATTTGTGGCAGCAAACAAAGCTGTTCATCTCCACAAACTGGGAAGAATGAAGACGAGGACTCTGTCTACTGAAATTATCTTCAACCTCTCCCCAAATAATAATGTAATGTGGTGGCTGACTTCATTTCTGTTAGGCTTGTCATTGAAAATGTGCTCCTCCCCCCACCCTCCCCCATTGCCCTGGGGCCCAGGTTCCTCCAAGCCAGCTCTTAGTACTAAGCCAAAGTAGTTACCCAGAGAGGTCTATCTAGACAGCCATTTAGTGCAGCTCGTGGCTGCAGAGTCAGTGTCCTGGCCAGGCAAGGTTTAAACTACAAGAGGCTGGTATTATCTGCCCTGAGAATGGCATGTTAATAGACCCCTGAGCAATTTTGCTTAAGAGACTGGCAGAAATCCCAACATGATAAAACAGGAGGTATAGATACACTTTGTGTCCCACTCCCTGTAAACTCCTAGAGATGGGATGTGTGTCGTTTTTATAGTCAGTACCAGGAACTTTCTGTGACCTGGTAGAGCAGTTGATACCTGCTCACTCACAGACCAGGGCATAGGAAAATTCATAGTTTGACTCCTTCATAGGAATAGTCACCCCCCCCTTGGTTGTGTGAGCATTTGTGAATGTGTGTGTGTGTGTTTGTGTGTGTTGTGTGTGTGTGTGTCTGTGTGTTGTGTGTGCTGAGGTTATGACTGTCCTCTCATTTTCTGGTCATTACACAGCGAACAAACAAAAATCTAAGACCTTTTCAATAGGGAGGGGAAACACGTTCTTTTGGCGGTGGTGTTGGTTTTGTTTTGTGTTCTTTTACAACAGGGGAAAGAACCCTTGGAATGCCTCAAGCTAGACTGCTCTTCAGTGTAACTCATTTAAGAAACCTCGTCAGTTATACAACTCCCATTTCTCTCTGTGAAATTTGTGAAGTTTATCAATATGTGACATTTTAAATGTAGGGCTGTTATAAATGCTCTCAAAAATGCACTAATTCCATACAATTATCAAACTGTTATCTGCCACTGAGACTGACACACACGTACGCACACACACACGCACGCACGCACACGTACACTAACTGGTGTACGGCAGATACCTGTCACTGTTACACCATGTTCTGATCTTAACCCGGCTCCCTCGCCCAGGGCGTCCCCACCGAGGCCCCGCCCGCCGCTGGCCGCAGGGTCCCGGGAGGAAGTCAGGAGTCCCGGGCGCGCACGCGCACCTGCCCCGCCTGACTCCTCCCCCGCCCCGGCCGCATCGCAGCGGCTCCTGCTGCGCCAGCCTCGGGCCCCGCCTGCAGGGGGCGCTCCGGAGCGCGCGGCTAAGCGGCCCGAGCTGCCCTCCCGCGGCTGCCGCGCTCTGCACCCGCGGCCCGCGAGGGCTCGCGGCAAACGCGGGCGGCGGGAGACGCGCGCATCGCCCTCACGACCGTCACCGCGCGGAAAGAGCCGGCGTTGGCACCCAGCGGAACTCACCGTCAGCGTCCGGTCCGTCTCGGAATAGCGTCCCCCTGGAAACATCGCCTTCCTCTTCCTGAAGTGCCGGGTCGTTCCGACGCTCCCCATTTCCGGATCCGGGTGGGCGCGGTCGGGTGGGAAGTACGAACTCCCGGAGCACTCGTCCTCCTGCTTGCAGCTGGCAGCTGGCGGACGCTGCGGAGGGCGGGTTCTGCTTCGTGCCCGGGTCGGGAGCGCAGAGAGCGCCCTGGTCCGGCCTGCAGCGGAGGTATGGCGTGGAGTGTCGTGAGTACACGGGAGCACAGTGAGGCCTCTCTGAGAGGACGCCGGGCTCGAGGCCGCAGAAGCATCTGCCTCGGGATGGCAGGCAGTCAGCTGTGCAAGCCAGGGCAGGCATCACTCAGGGAGGAAGGGTGGCCACCAAGGTGACACCAGATGTTGGTTCGCGCCACCCGCCAGAGAACGCAAAAAACAGAAAGGAGTTGCATCTTAAAATTACGGTTTATCCAGAGAGCCAGGAGGCCAAGAAGAAAGCAGATTGAATTGTCTCAGACGCATGTATTCCGTCTCATCTCCGGCCAGCAGAGTGTATAGGGAGAGAGAGGAGATAGGGCTGGCGGCAGAGACAGCCACTTACCCCAGAGCTCCATTTTGCATCCCTGGTCAGGAGGTAGCTACATTTCTGAGAGGTGATGTCTGCGTTTGTTTCATTATCTTTTGCATTCTCTCCTCATCTGCTGGTGTTTGGACTGAGGCATTTCTTGAAACTCAGAGTGTACTGATCTGAACCTCATATTCCTTCGGAGGTGACTGGGCTGGGAGCTTAACTCAAGACTCAAGGAGACTGTCCGTGCTAAGCTGCTAATATGACAGTTTGGTTCCTTTCTACAGTGTAGAGTACAAGTGTCTCTTCCCGACACAGAGTATGAAAGTGTCCCCATGTGTCCACAGTCATTCTTCATTACTGGTAGTAAGTCTGAGATCTCTACCATATGAAAGATGACATCTTCACAGCATGCCCTAAAGGTGTGTGTCAGAGCACACCCTATGTAGCAGGAGCAGCTGTGACTTGGAGCGAGAATTTCTGAAACATGCCTTTATCTGAAAGAAGTTCAAATGATAACAGTATGAACTAGAGTGTTGGGAAACAGTCTCAGGTAACCATGCACAGGGCCACTCTTCATAACTTCTGGTCTTTACTTTGGAAAGCCTGTCACAGGTGGTTCCATTCTTTCTGTTGGTTTCGTGTCCGGGTCCCATGAGGACACTGTCTCCCGAATGTAAGCCTTCTTTTTTCAAGTGCCCAGTGTGACATGATTCTGAGTCTGACCCCTTTCCACATGTCTGAAGAATGTTCTCTGACGATGTTGTTGATTGACTGTAGTGGTCTGATCTTATCTCTCATCCCTGGCGTGAGGTCTGCCCCAGTTGGGCTGACCTGATTCCGTGTTGAGGGTGGGAGCAAGTGACAGGTGTGAAGGAATCATGCCAATAACTCTTTACGTCCAGTTTTAGGCAACTAACAGCTGTAGAAGGAATGGCTCTTAGACCTACCAGGAGGCTCTTTTTTACATTTTGTTTTTCTTGTTGCTGATGGTGTAGCATCTCCAAAATCACCAATGAAGTTCTCCATTAGCGGCTGTACCTCTGCAGAGTGTCTGCAGACAATAGCCATATAATTCTTTAACTATTTAAAAATAAACTTTGGACCAATGAGGGGGAGCAGTGTCAATGATCACGCACAGATGCCGTAAGTGAATTATGTATGCAGCATCACGGTATGCCTTTTGTCAAGGTGAGGACATGGAGAACACGGTTGTAAACAGCAGGACTGCCCAAGTGGTAAGATTGTGGCTTGGCTTTGTTTTAATTCTGAATGGTTCTGGTTAAAACACTGGAAGTACCGAAAGAATTGTATTGGCCATGATGAGTTTTGTGCAAAAGTGGACACGTGGGGATCATTCCATGTGAATTGAATATCTTTAACTGTAATCAAGACATAGCCCTCCACACACAGATGCATGGGGCATTAAATGTATGAAGTGCTTATTTAAAGATTTAACATGAACAAATCATAGTTGATGGACATTGACTCAAGACTGGGTTTCCTAAGTAGACAAATTCTGACAAACTTAACAAAAAGTATGAGTAATTACCTTAAAAATTGTTTGTTTTTTAAGGTGTTTTTGTAAATGCTGAGAGCAGATTAATATCTTACAAGAACTCACTGTTTTAAACAGAGCACTGGCTTTCAGGCTGTGTGGATGTACTTAATTTGGACCTAAGGAATCCCAAGAGCAGCCCAGGACCACAGCACCCGAAGACCTTGTTCGCCTCATTTGACCCCTTGCCTCTCACTCAGCTTCCTGGTTTTGCTCTCCTATTTTTTTCTTTCTTTTTCACATTGGAAAAACCCAGTCATTTTCTCCAGGGCAAAATCCTATTTTAACATACAAAAAATCTAGACTATCCCCTTTCATTGGCCATGGTGGCACAAGCCTTTAATTTCAGCACCGGGCAGGCAGAGGTAGGTGGATCTTTGTGAGTTTGAGACCACCCTGGTCTGGGTATTGAGTTCCAGAACAGCCATGTAGCTATGTAGAGAAACCCTGTCTTAAAAGATAAATAATTCAAATAAAATATTCCCTTTCTCTTTTTCCTGACCAAAGAATTCTCATGCTTTCTTAAGAAATATTGTCGTGTTTATGTGGAGGAGGGAGCGGGTTTGGCCACTCTTGCTTACATGGTGAGGCAGTTGCTGCTGGTTGGAGAAGATCCTTGGATGTGAGCACAGTGCAGAGCTCCAGCAACTGTCCTACTGGGATCTGCCGGGACTGACAAGGACTCACAGACCACGACAGGTGGGTGCTCCACATGGTGGATGAGGAGTGGGGTTGACAGTGTGCACTTCAGGTCCACCTGAGTAGGAGCAGCACAGGCCAGGCAGGGGCGGGGCCCGTACTGAGCCAGGACCTACCAGCGAGCAGATGATAGCACTTGTCCAGACCCCAGGTTCCTCCTAGCTCAGTGTTCTCATTTTCCTAATGCCATGGCCCTGTAATACAGTTCCTCATGTTGTGGCGACCCCAAGCCATAAAAGTATTTCCAGTGATACTTCATAACTGTAATTGTGATACTGTTACAATTACAATGTGAATATCTGACGTTTCCCATGGTGTTAGGAGACCTCTGTGAAAGGGGCATTCAGTATTAGCCCTGGGTCCCCACCCACAGGTTGAGAGCACTGTCTTTAACAGGTGCATTCAGGCAGCCAGGCTGGGAATGAGGGACAAACACTAGGAAGTGAAGGAAACAGGAAGCGGTGGCATGCTTCTCAAGGGAGGCCCCATGTGTCCTGCCTGAGTATGCTCATCAGGGTGCGTTCCATGGGGTCGCAAGGAAAATGCCACCTTCACGGTCACATTCCTGGTCTTGGCCTTTGATTTACCATTGCTCTGGAGCCACAATGGGTGGCGTCCCTAGGTCTGCTGCCCAGAGGGAGGGCAGATGGCAGTGTCTACTTAATGCTACTCAGATGAGAGCCGGTGCAGACCCTGCTGACTGCTTCGGGTGAGAGGACAGGCCAGGTTGGGGCTTATATCATAGTACTTACAGGTGGGCGTTTGGGGTTTCACCCATGCCTTCCAGCGGGTCAAGTCTTTCTAATAGAGGGAGGAACAGGCTTTGCTGAAACTTGAATTCGGAACACAGCACGGTGATGTAGGGCCCTGAGTAGGAAACGGAGTCCTCGGGACATAAGGTCTCCATGAACAAAAGTGCCATCTCCGTACTGAAGACCAAAGAGCCTGGAACCAGGGAACAACAGAGAGAAACAGTCCATGTGGGTGCTGGATACACGCCATAGAATGAAAAGCAGACCACCCTCCTGATCTACACGTGAATTCCTGCTCAGAGAGAAGGGATACACCAGTACCCCATGGCTGGGGGCTAGAGAGACCAGGAGGCAGGGGAGTAATCAGGAGCTGCTGGTCCAAGGTCTTCCCGGTGTTGGCACCTGCTTCCTCTCTGGTGACAGCAGAAAGACACACCCAAGATCAGGGCCTGCATGGGCGTTGGGATGGGGGGGGGAGGTCAGAGGACTCACAGGGCTTCTCTTCTGCAGGGCTCAGAGAAGCTGTGCAGGCAGATAGAGCTGTCTCTCGTGGATGCCGAGATCTGAGACCCAGCAGTCTCCCATGGCTCCTTGTCACATCCGCCAGTACCAGGACAGCGACCACAAAAGGGTCCTGGACCTGTTCACCAGGGGCATGGAGGAGCACATCCCCGCCACCTTCCGCCACGCGCTGAAGCTGCCCCGCACCCTCCTGCTCTTACTTGGGGTGCCACTTGCCGTGGTCCTGGTGTCTGGCTCCTGGCTGCTAGCTGTTATGTGCATCTTCTTTCTGCTGCTACTCGTGTGGCTCCTTGCCAAACAGCCCTGGAAGGCGTATGTGGCCAAATGTTTGCACACAGACATGGTTGACATCACCAAGTCCTACCTGAGTGCCTGTGGCTCAGGGTTCTGGGTGGCTGAGTCTGGGGACCAGGTGGTGGGCATGGTGGCGGGTCTTCCAGTGAAGCATGCCCCATTAGGGAGGAAGCAGCTGGAGCTCTTTCGCCTGTCTGTGTCCTCACAGCATCGAGGACAGGGGATAGCGAAGGCGCTGGTCAGAACTGTGCTCCAGTTTGCACGGGACCAGGGCTACAGTGACGTCGTCCTTGAGACCACAGACTGGGAGAAAGGCCCTGTGACCCTCTACCTGAAGATGGGCTTCCGGAGGACAGACCATATGTACTTCCTGAGTGTGTTCTGGAGGTTACTGGGAATCCCTGTAATTCAGTTAAAGTATTCCCTGCCTTCTGCATAGGAAGTGGGGCTGGGACCTGTGCTGCTGTGGGGCAGCTGTGCCCGCTCCACTCTACAGGAACAGTGAACCCTGTCATGTCTGTGTGATGAACAATAAAATCTCCTTGCTGGTGCATCCCAGATTCTAAAGCGTGTAATGGGGGGGGGGGGCTCTGCCACACTCTGAGTTTAAGGGGAGCCTGTGATTCATTTACGGAACCCAGAAATTTCTGCTAGAGGGAGCAACTCCCCTATCCTTGGGAGCATCTAAGTTGGCTGCAGTGCCACTTATCTGCATTCCGCAGCCAGCTGCACAAGGCTCCAGAGCTTTGCAGAGCAGCCAAAGATAAGGTAAGACATAAGCAAATAACAGGCTGTTCCTAGCACTGCAGGTGGTACCTGCAGAACATGCCAGATTTGGGGAGAAATGTATTTTGTGCTTACAAGACCTGTAGGGTCACGGACCAGAAACTGGGTGTGGAACTGAGAGAAGGACCAACAGACATTTTCTGTCATAGCAGAGCAGGAAGTCGGCTGGGATAAAGTGAGGGCTGATGCTATGGGAAGACCTGGGTGTAAGTGACACCTCATGGTGGCCAGTCTGGGAGCGTGGTTGTTGCGGCCCATCTCACAGCTCAAGGAGGCCAAGTATACAGCTCCGCATTTCTGAGAGGATGGGGTGGGGGGGAGCACAGTTGGCACTCCCCGAATTCAGACAGGACCCAGACCGGACCCAGCCTGAGTTCAAAGGCTCAGGGGCTCTGGAACTCAGGTGCTGGAGCCCCCTGACTGTGCCGTCCTGCATCCCTGATCTGAGGCTGTGATGGGTCGTGCCTCCCCTCTGCGCTCCTATCTGCAAGGCTGTCCCTCCTCGTGAGCTAGTTCATCTGTAACACCGGGGTATTATTAGAGATGTGGGCACCTTACTGCATCTCCCAGCCTAGGCTAGAGACTGCTGATCACAGAGCTGCCCGTACCCCTGAGGCAGGATTTTGTGGCACTTGTGCAATATTGAGGGTCGTGTTTCATCGTGGCATTACCTCTGATACAATTTAATTCCAGACGGGTCAGCCAAGCCAAACCACACCTTGGCCTGCTGACAAACCTTGTCATGAACCAATTTAACTACAGAGACCCCTTGCTATGTAGGTGACTTCATTCCTGGAACTATTATGCCTCCCTTGCTACATGGCGTGCCTTGATCCTGGCCTAGATGGTCAACACAGTACGATTCCTGGCCATGCTGACCCAGGGCAGCCTCCTTGGGTGTTGGGGAAGATCTCCATCACTCAAAGCCCACCAGTCTCCACCCCAGGGGTCTGCACTCTCCTGAGCTCAAGATCCAGCTGCAACTTGGTGTGGTCCCCTGTGACAGCAGGGATGCTGAGACCATGCCGCATCCCTCTGTAACAGTTGGAGAGGAATCAAAACTTCTTTACTGGGACAATCTCGGGCAAGTGCCACTTGTCCTGCATCATCATCCTCTGCCCCCCAGAGCACTCAGGTGTGACGCAGAAGGACATTCTGAGGGTGGGATCCCTAGAGAACAACCCCAGAACGGCACTGTGAGAGGGCCCATGGCTTTACTCCACGGCTGTAGACGGGGACCTCCGGGGAGGAGACTGCATGTGGCGAGAACACGGAGCCACCGCGTTTGAAGTTGCTTGAATGAAATGAGGGAATAGTCCCTGTCACTTCCATGTGTACGCTCTTAAGCTACTCTGCCATTCCCTGGGCTCCTGTCCAGCTGTGTAAAACGTGGAAGCCAGGCTGAGAGGCTCACAGACAGGGCTCCTAAAGCACTGCTTGAGTTTCCCTCTGATCCACACTGCCATGAAGGGAACAGTGCCTCTGCTGTCCTGAGCCAGTGAGGCGTGGGGACCGGACCTACTACCGAAGGCCACAGGCCAGCCTCACTAGAGCGCCGCACACCCTCTGTTCAAGTCCAGGGTTACTGGACGGAGGCCATTCACCTGTCCATGTCCTCTGTGACTGCTCCCAGGCTGCAGCAGGAACCAGACGCCTTCGACAAGAAAGCACTCATCTGGCTCTTCACAGACCTATCTTTACCAATACGACTGAAATACAAGATAAAATGAGAAACAAAAATGAAACCATGAAATTTGGTTTTATACTAGGTACACGACCCTGGGATAGTTAATATTGCTATACGCTTTTAAAACTTGCCTTGGGAGTGCAGTGGGCACAAAGAAATTTGAGAAGTAAATGACTTATTGTTCACCCACAGAGGCAGGCACTGGCATGGCACTTCAGGCTGAGCTGGAACCTGTGGCACATTTCAGGCTTCCCTCAAACATGTGGTTTTCTCCTGCCTCAGCCTCCTGAGTACCTGGGCTGTAGGAGCGAGTCTCCATACCAGGCTTAGCGTGAAGACATTCCTGCACATGGAATACTAAGGATCAGACGCTTACAAGGGCAATGTGGAGAAGCCAGCAGCATCAGGGAGATGCACACTGTGGCTAAGTTAATGAGAAGAGACCTGGACACTGCAGCCTCATTAGGAGCTTGCACTCTGTCCTCCACTTGTACGGAGATAAAATGTACTGAAATGCAAGCAGAAGACCAGGAGACAACGACAGAAACAGTGACAGGGGCTAAAGTAGGGACAGTAGTGGTTTATTTCTCCCCTTTTCACTGATATGTTAATTTTATAACCAGGAAACAAAACAGAACAACCCAGCTGGTGAATAACTGTGAAATTTTCTGTTGATGTTTTGGGCATCTTACAGAACATCCTTTGTTGACATCCTACAAATGATACCATCCAATAATGTCCCCACACTCTCCTCTTGCGATGACAGTTTATATATCTGTAAAAGTGAATGACATCTATGAGTGCTGGCATGTCCACACACTGTTATTAAATTTACAGTAACATGTGGCGTTACCATTTTCTTATGGCATTAATGATTTGAAATCACCAATGTTTCAAGTGTTCCAGTAGGTGGTAATTTGTCATACATGCCAAATAGCCCTTTTAAGTGTAGTTATTAATATATAAAAACCAAATTTCCTGAACATACAAATGACATTTGCATCAATTTTTAGAATCCACACCTAGGTATTCACTGCATGCACTCACTGAATATCGAAGGAGATCCCTTTCCTCACCGTTCCCATTGACTCCACTCTGAATGACATCCACAATCGTGTAAGTCCCAGTTCTTTTCATTTATGAAGTGTCTGTACAATTATTCTAATATGTCTAAACCTCTCTTTATTTTCTGGTGTGTTTTGCCTCTGTAAGTGTGTACTATGTGTGTGCAGTTCCCATGAAGGCCAGAAGTGGGCAGCAGATCCCGGGGAACTGGAGTTACAGATGGCTATGAATGTGCTAGGAACAAGACCTGGGTCTTCTGGGGTAACTGCTGATTCTTAACTGCTGTGTCACCTATCCACCGCCACACTGTTTCTTAAAAGCTCAGAAGGCACTGGGGACGACAGAGAAGACAGAAGATGTGAGTAAAAGTGAGGAACTAGCAGCATTAGCATAATTCATCTGCTGAACCTCATTTCTTTTTTTTGTTTATTGTTTTGAGACAGGGCTTCTCTGTGGCTTTGGAGGCTGTTCTGGAACTCACTCTTTAGACCAGGCTGGTCTCGAACTCACAGAGACCACCTGCCTCTGCCTCTGCCTCCCCAGTGCTGGGATTAAAGGCCTGTGCCACCACCACCCGTCCCTCCACTGAACTCCTGAAAACGTGTTACAAACCTTTTTGACTTCTGAGAGCTTTGTGACTTCTGGAAGACATTCCAAAGGCACCTGCTGGCCGTCCACTTGAGATGTTAGGTGTTCTTGGTGTATTTGTTTTTCTCCCTCCTCAACATAAACAATCAGAACTGCGGTGTCACTTTCTGAGATACCAAATTTCTTCAAAGCCTCTGAAATCTATGATAAAAGACAAAAGCAAACCAGTCAGCGTCTTCTGTCTGGAATACTCCCGGCCTGCTCAGTCAGCCTCGCTGTTTCTCACGGCGTAGATTCCCCTTCAACAACCCCTTTCCAGCACCAGCTAACGATAGCCTTGCTTACACTTGCACTTTGCTCCTCTGGATCAAGCCCAGACTGCTTGGCTTTGCACATTACCACCCCTGCCTCTATCTCCAAGGGACCTTCCAGACCACAGTTTACTGTATCCCTACTGTCATTTATCTTGGGGCAGCTTAACTTTTGTCTTAGTCATCTGCTTCTCAAGATCACACTTGTCTCTGCTGCCCCTAGAGCTGTGTCTTGAGCAGGAAGGAATGATGTCTTCAAACAGTTCTGCTCACATGCTGACTTCATTTTACAAACGTCTGCAACCAAGTATGGTTTAATTCTTGCCATAGGGTTCCAAATTTTCCCTTTGGTCTTAGTACCTGGCTGTTATTAACAGCAGTGGTAATACTGGGACTTCATCAGCTGAGTTCAGACATCTTTTTCTCATGTCACGCACAGAACATCATCACCTCACTAACTTCCTTTTAGAAAGCACTCTAGGGCTGGGGAGATGGCTCAGTGGGTGAAGCACCTGTCACAACAGTGTGAGGATCTTGGTTCAAATCCCTAGCCCATGTAAAGCCAGAACAGCAGCGAATGTCTCTAAGCCCAGTGCTGGAGAAAAGAATCCAGAAGCTGGAAGGCCAGGTGCACACAGTGGAATAAGGCACAAGGCAAGGCCACCTGAGGTCGTCCTCTAATCTTCAAGGTGACGTTGTGGACTTAGCACCCATACCACCCATGAATCCGTGTACACACCACCACATATATACACAGACACATGCACATACACAGACACACACACACACAGACATACACATACACACAACACACACACACAGACACACACACAGACATACACATACACACAACACACACACACAGACACACACACAGACACACACACACACACACACACACACGACACACACACACACTCAGACACACACACACAGACACAAACATATATACAACACATACAGAACACACACACACACACACACCGACACACACACATACAGACACACACACATACACAGACACACACACAGACAGACACTCACACACAGAAACACTACACACAGACACACACACACACAACACACACACACACAACACACACACACACAACACACAGACACACTACACACAGACACACTACACACAGACACACAACACACAGACACACACACACACAACACACACAAACACACACACACACATTCACAAATGCTCACACAACCAAGGGGGGGGTGACTATTCCTATGAAGGAGTCAAACTATGAATTTTCCTATGCCCTGGTCTGTGAGTGAGCAGGTATCAACTGCTCTACCAGGTCACAGAAAGTTCCTGGTACTGACTATAAAAACGACACACATCCCATCTCTAGGAGTTTACAGGGAGTGGGACACAAAGTGTATCTATACCTCCTGTTTTATCATGTTGGGATTTCTGCCAGTCTCTTAAGCAAAATTGCTCAGGGGTCTATTAACATGCCATTCTCAGGGCAGATAATACCAGCCTCTTGTAGTTTAAACCTTGCCTGGCCAGGACACTGACTCTGCAGCCACGAGCTGCACTAAATGGCTGTCTAGATAGACCTCTCTGGGTAACTACTTTGGCTTAGTACTAAGAGCTGGCTTGGAGGAACCTGGGCCCCAGGGCAATGGGGGAGGGTGGGGGGAGGAGCACATTTTCAATGACAAGCCTAACAGAAATGAAGTCAGCCACCACATTACATTATTATTTGGGGAGAGGTTGAAGATAATTTCAGTAGACAGAGTCCTCGTCTTCATTCTTCCCAGTTTGTGGAGATGAACAGCTTTGTTTGCTGCCACAAATATCTGAAATGGATCGACGATCTAGCAGAGAGAAAACAGAGATGAGCACAGAGAAAATCAGGAGCTTTCTGAGCCACGTGCCCTCCTGAGGGAACTCTAGTCCAGCTGTGTTTGCTCACCATCCCCATGGACGGAATTTTAAAACCGGCCTTAATGGCGGCTGCAACACAAAACATCACAGAACCTTAGAGCTGCAGGATTCTTGCAGGCTAATGCAGAATGGGCCACATCTTAAACAACAGTGCTGTTCTCTTTAATCCCACAGACTCAAAGAAGTCAGTGTTGCTCATGTAACAAGAGGCGACCGGGATGCTGAGGGTGGGGTGGTGGGGGCCGAGGCTGTCAATCCCAGCCTCACTGCTTACCAGGTGGGGGATCAGGCAAGCTGCTCACCCTCTTACCTATCAGGGGAAACAACGCACAGTCCTCCCCTTGCAGGACTGTAGAAGAATATGTTATGAGACGCACAATGCATACCACAGGAGGACACATCACGCAGAGACGGCTGTGACTTCTTCAGCAGGTGGGACTTCATGCCTCAACGTGTGCTGTTCACCACTTTGCCTCTGTGCTGGTTTGAATGACAATGGCTCCCATAGGCTCATACTTGAATGTTTGGTCCCCGTGTTGGATTGCCTAGGAAGGGCTGGGAGGGGACCTGGCTAGTTTTATGTCTACTTGACACACGCCAGAGTCACTGGAGAGGAAGACACCTCGATTGAGAAAATGTCTCAGAAGGATCAGGCTATAGGAAGACAGACATTTTCTTAATTGGTGATGGCTGTGAGAGGGCCCAGCCCAGTGTGGGTGGTGCCACCCCTGGGCAGGAGGTCCTGGGTTCCTTAAGAAAGGAGGTGAGCAAGGAAGGCATGTGTGTAAGCTTCTGCCTCCAGGTCCCTGACTGTCTGAGTCCTGCCCTGAGTCCCAGTGATCTCGAAGCATAAGCTGAATAAACCCTTCCATTCCCCCGTCCGTTTCGTCACGGTGTTTCATCACAGCAATTGTAACCCTGAGCAAAAAGGCGTTGGTACCCGTGTAGTGGAGTTATGCTAACACAGGCCTGACCATGTTGTTTGGGGAGGCCTGTGGAAAGACTTGTAACTTGGGGCTAGAAAATCCACCGCGTATTGACACTTCAGGCCGCTGCTCTGTGGCAGCTTGGAAGATAAGGATGTTGAGACTTGTGAGGTTTCACAGGGAAGCAAGGACTCTGTGCTGTGGTCTTTTGTATGAAAAATCTATGGTATCTGGTAAGCTGGGACTGAATGTCAGCCGTGATTAACAAGAGTCCAGCACTACTGAAAAGAAACCTTTAGTCCAGGGGAGGCGTTTCCTGAGAGCACACAGACTGTGTTCCAGATGTAGTCAAGGTTGTTCCTTGTGCTGGCAGCCAAACTGTGTGGTGTAAGAGTCACTCAGGTGGTGCTGGGTTTGAAGGCATGAAGGGTCACGGAGAGCAGCTGAGGCTGGGTGCTGGCAGAGGGCAGGGGAGGCACGGGGGACGGTGTGGCCCGGCTGCAGAAGAGCCAGCATTCTGGAGATGCAGAACCATAGTATGACCACAGGTTTCAGCCGCAGGGGTGGAGTGGAGCCTGTCAGAGCCTGGAAGACAGCTGTGTGTGCTGCAGAGGGTGGGGCTGGAGAGGCGACCACAGCCCTTTGCGGGAGCCCAGAGACATGCGAGTGGATCCCAGGCTTTGGACATTGACTTCTTCACACAGCTGAAGTTTGCTTTGCCTTTGAGTTGATTGGGGATTATTTTTCTACTTTACAGGAGCCCACAGCTGAGAAAGTTTCCCTTTTCCACATCCTTTCTATGTGCTTCCCAGCAGGAGGGGAGTCCCAGATGAAAGGTGTGTCTTCCCACCTCAAAGACCTGTGTTAGAAGGGTATCTTCTAACTTCAAATGATCCAGTGAAGCAATTCCTTCAACGGTATGCCCAGCCATTTTTGGGGTTTAGTGCATTCTGGATGTAGTCAGAAGACAGCATAAGTAGCTGTCACAGGAGGCATGGCCTTGTTGGAGGATTCACTGGGGTCACTGGGGTCAAGGTGTCACTGGGGATGGGATTTTGAAACCTCACAGCCCACACTAGGCCCAGTTGCATTGCATGTATCTATCTTGTGAACAAGAAGTAAGATCTCAGCTTCTGCCCCTGGGCCACGCCTGCCAGCCCCCCTCCTGCCACATCCCTGCCATGACAGGCACAGACTAACCCTCTGAAACTGTAAGCCAGCCCCCAGTTAGATACTGTCTTTTATAAGCCACCTTAGTGATGGTGCCTCTTCACAGCCACAGACACTGTGACTTCTGCAGGCTCACACATCACATGTAAGAAGCATGAAACTCAGACGTTTGCCCAAATGCACGGGGTCACAGCTAGACCACAGCCCTTCTGACACCAAGTGTGTCTTGAGCAAACACTTTTCGCCTGAATATAAGAGAATTTTAGGGTAACGTTAGCATGTTCTTGAATGTCTGGACGGTTAATTCATTCTCACAGTTTGTACTTACCACAGTAGGGTTTATCAAGGAGCCGTTGATGGATCCTTCCATGGCTTTTCTTTTCAGGGCCCCTGCATTTTTCACATCTTTAAATAACAGAAGGGTCACTGTGCATTCAGGAAACAGGTCCAACTGCCTTGATAGCTGCATTTCTTAGACAAGGAGGACCCCCTGGACAAAAGCAAAGGACCAACAGATTGTATCCATCTTCCCCACCCCGTGTCTCCCGTCCCTCTCGTCTGATCGTCTCGCTGGCCTAGGCTGCTCTGTTCCTCCATCCTCCTGCCTCCACTCCCCAGGTCCTAGAACTGCGTGTGAAAACACATTCAGCTGTATGTATTTAAAGCCCTGTCCTTCCACTTTCCTGTTTTCTGTCCTGACTTCATTTCTGTTGCTGTGATGAAACATTCTGGTCAGAAGTGACTTAGGGATGGAAAGGATTTATTTGGCTTACACTTCCATGAAGTCAAAGGCGGAAACCCTGCAGGAATGCTGCTGGTCAGTGGCTTCTGCTAAGTAGCTGTTGATTACAGTGCAGGACCATCTGCCCAGGAAATGGTGTTGCCCTAACTGTGCTAGGCCCTTTGGCATCACAATTAAGAGTCAAGACAATCAGTCCATCACAGATCAGTCAGTAACAATATGATCTGCATAATTCCTCAATTGAGACTCCCTACTCAGAGGACTCTGACAGCTTTTGTTAAGCTGACTAATTCCATAAAGTATAGAATTGCTACAGTGGAGAAGTCAATTTCCAAAGCATCCTTGGCATCTTCATAAAGGGTGTTTCTAACCATACCAAGCTGTTTCCTGCCCGCCCTCCCTCCCCATCCTAGGGTAAAGCCAGGAAAGTGCACAGTGCCATGTTTGGCAAGATAGGCAGCTTCTGTGTGTGGTCAAGAGCCTCCTGACCCCCAGACACCTAGGTACAGGATGTCAGGAGACGATGGATCTCAGACTACCTACAGCATTCGTGAGGCCTTCATCTACCACATCCTTCCTAAATCCCTGGTCCATTTTATTTATGCTTTAACAAAACATGGCCACAAAAAGTAAGAAGTAATTATAATACTCAAGGAACACGCTTGACTCACAGATGTATTTTCCGACATGTAATTGACAGAAAGCAAGATGGTTAAATAATTCTCACCAGCTGTGGCGGCTCACCATTACCATCTCAGCTGAACACGATGTAAAAGACAGGACCTGCTCAGCGTGAGCGCTAACCTATTGTGAATGATGTCCTAGGTCTGACCCACATGCTACCATTACAAAAACGAGATTGAAAGTCAGTTTCCACCACCACTCTTTTACAAAGGCTACGCACACACTCTGCTCATGAGCTCCAGCTCTGACGGCTTACACTTTGCTGGTCAATCTGCTAAGCTCTGTCCATCCTTTCTACCTGTAGGATCCATTTCTCAAGGAACTAACTGCAAGCCTGAGGACGAGAAATTAAGATGTCCTTTCGTCACCTGGAGAGGTTGACAACAACGGTCCAGCCATTAGAAGCCATCAAGTTGGCAGGGAAATTGGCTTAGTGACCTAGCACTTGCCAAGCTCAATTTTCAACACCACAGCCCCCTTCAAACAAAACAAAATCAGTGCTGTAGTGTTGATCAGCCAAAGCAATAATAGCATTAAACAAAACCACAGGAAAAACAAATAAAATGTGGCTACCGTATCAATTTAATCTTGTCAATCTATGTGCCAGGCTGGCCTGGAACTCACAACCCTACTGCTTCCGACATTAGCAGTTTGGTCACCAGCTTGCTCCTTCATGCTCAGCCTCTGCTCAGCCTAACTGTGGAGGTTTTGTGAAAGCTCCTCGTGGGGCTGCAGAGACAGCTGAGCAGGGATGGGCACTTGCTGTTCGTGCAGAGCTTCTGAGTTTGGTTCCCAGCACCGATATCAGGCTACTTGTAACTCTAGCTCCCCGGGCACCCACAAGTGTGCACAAACATATGTAGATGTATGTATGTATGTATGTATGTATGTATGTATGTATGTATGTATGTATGTGATCATATATATATATAATAGAAATCTTAAAATAATTAAAAGCTGCTTATAAAGATGCTGAAAAGAGGGGCCAAGGCAAATATATAGAACTTGAAGAAACCATCCTGAGTGAGGTAACCCAGCCACAAAAACAGGAACATATATGTACTCACTCATATATGGAGTTTAGACATAGAGCAAAGGATCACCAGCCTATAATTCACACCTCCAGAGAAAGTAGGATACAATGTTTAAAATAAGAGATTCATACAAGGTCCCTCACAGAAGGGGACAAGAACAAGATCTTCTGAGCATATTGGGAGTTGGGGTGGGGGCAGTGGAGAGGGAGTTAGGAGAAAGAGAAGGGGAGGAGAACATGTGGGACCAGGAAGATTGAGTTGGGGGGCAAAGAGAGACCATAATAGAGGGGGCCATTATAGGTTTGAAGTGAAAACTGACTCTAGAGAAATGTCCAGAGACCTACAAGGATGACCCCAACTAACAATCTGAGCAACAGTGGAAAGACTACCGTAAATGCCCTTCCCTGATAATGAGACTGATAACTAACTTATATGGCATCACAGAGCCCTCATCTAGGAGCTGATGGAAACAGAAGCAGACACCCACAGCTACACACTGAGCTGAACTCCTGGAATCCAGTTGCAGAGAGGGAGCAGTGATAAGAAAAAGGATCAAGACCAGGCTACAGGAACCCACAGACACAGCTGACCTGATCAAGAGGGAGCTCATGGACCCCAGATTGATACTGGGAAACCAGCATTGGAGCGACTCAGATCCCCTGACCATGGGTCTCAGTTGGAAGACCTGGGCAGTCTAAGGGACCTCAGACAGTGGAACCAGGATGTATTCCTGGTGCATGAAAGGACTTTGGGAGCACATTCCCCATGGAGAGATACTCCCTTAGCCTAGAGACAGGAGGGAGGGCCTAGGCCCTACTCCAAAGGACTTGTCAGATTTTGATGATCCCTCCTGTAAGGCCTCCACTTCCTGCCATGAGAGAAAGAGAAAACTGGGATTGCTATGCAAAATAAGAAAAATAATAAATATAAACAAAAACAAACACAACAAAACAAAAAAGGAGGGGCAAGGAAACAGCGGCGTTGGTAGAGGATAGACAACCCCAAGCACTGTAAAACCAGTGCTGGTGTCCATTTACCACCCAGCTGGGAGGCAGCCAGAAGAGGACAGAATTTTAAGGCTGGAGGCGGTGGGGAGCATGGACCTGTATAGTCTAGAAAATCCCTGGGAAGAAAAATGTTTCCCCCTTTTCTTGAATATTTGTAGGTAGACAACGTAATCCAAGCCCAAACTGAGCTCCACCAACCCTACCAGCCTAGATGTGTCCAGAGGCTTCTGCGCTCAGCATTCAAAAAGGAAACACTTATCTTAAACCATATCTAGATGCTTCCAAATATACGAGACTAAGTGTATGTAAAGAAGAGGTGTGTAATTCTGGCCTCTGTCCCTGGAACACTATTTCAGAGGCAGCTGGCAGCAAGACCTTCCATGTGAACTATTCCGTGACAACTGGTTAAGATAATGACGTTGGAATTTGTAAAGAAGGAATTAAATGAAGGATCCCCGAAGGCACTTTGTGTAAGAGGAAAATTGGGCTCTGGTTGAAATGAAATGATGGTCCATCTGTTCAGCTAAATCCTCACTGGTTGGTAAGAGATTTGGACAAGGAGTGACCACATAAATGCTGAAAACTCTCTGGGCTGGAGTTTTGATAAGATACAGGAGGTAGTCAAAAAGGCTTGGGGAATAATATTAATAAGATGATTACTTGAGACATACCCTTCAAATAGATAATCACTATGCTTAAGAATAGTAGTGAACATGTTCATTTTATCTTTAAAAATATAAAAAGATCATTCACAGAGAAAAACAGTCCTGTTGGCAGTCTTCCTCGGTCAAGAAGCCCTCTGTGAAATCAAAGGGCAGAACACCATTGAACTAACAGCCTGGAAGACATCCCAACATCCGCACTGCAGTTACCATGCCTACTTTTGTCTTTGTACAAATTATTAAGCTTTATGAAGTCATACTCATGAGGGTAAGATGTCAAGCACATGTAAACTTAAAAATCACAGAAACCTTAAACATAATAGGACGTTATCTCTGGTTTTCTAGAATTATGTCTGAGATTTCTGTTACAGAAAAAGAAGACTTTTGTAAATAATGTCCTAATACAGTATTTTTTCATGCTAGCATCCAGTTGAGAAAGGATATGGTACATTGTGATCAGTATGCTGTCATGAAAAAGCATGAACAGAAAGAAAGGGTAGAAAACAACAAAATTATGAGAACAGAATCATTAGCCGATTTTTATTGTACTCTTAAAATATCTTGTACCTGTTTTGAACTTTCTATTTCTACAGTCATCAAACAAAACATAAGTACTTAAAATGGGAAGAATATGATGTTTCCTGTTTTTTCCCTTAGGTATATGTTTCAAAAACTATTTTTACCTGAATATTTGCCAGCATGTATTTTTATGTACTACATTCTTGCCTAGTACCTATGGCAGCCAGAGGAAAGTATTGAATCCAAAGCAACTAGGTTACAGATATTTGTGAAATGCAATGTGGACACTGGACATCAAACCTCTGATCTGATTTTTCACAGGAAAGTACTCTTAGCCACAGAATAGTATGTTCTTGTTTAGTGTAAGAGTCATTTAAGCCAGAAACTTTGGAATTATTACTTAATATCGATCTGGTTTCAATGCCTGTAAAATTCATGTTGAAATGTAGTTCCAAAATGTGAAATGGTAAAAAGTGGAGTCAGGTGGGGACTTCTGAAGGTGTTTAGGACTTTGTACTGAAAAAAATCATTAATCCACATTACAAGACTTATCTCCAGAGCAATTAGGCTTTGAACTAAAAACTCTTTAATCCAGTAATAAGATTAACAAAGTAATTGTATCTTCAGAGAGATTGTGTTACGAATCCAAGTTTTCCTACCCCTACCGTTCTAACCCACTCCCTGGCAGGAAGGCAGGCGTCTCTCAGGCCAGTGCGGTCTCTAGGACAGCCAGGTCCACACAGACAATCGTGGTCTTGCTTTCCACCTCCAGATCTTAACCCGGCTCCCTCGCCCAGGGCGTCCCCACCGCGGCCCCGCCCGCCGCTGGCCGCAGGGTCCCGGGAGGAAGTCAGGAGTCCCGGGCGCGCACGCGCACTTGCCCCGCCTGACTCCTCCCCCGCCCCGGCCGCATCGCAGCGGCTCCTGCTGCGCCAGCCTCGGGCCCCGCCTGCAGGGGGCGCTCCGGAGCGCGCGGCCCAGCGGCCCGAGCTGCCCTCCCGCGGCTGCCGCGCTCTGCACCCGCGGCCCGCGAGGGCTCGCGGCAAACGCGGGCGGCGGGAGACGCGCGCATCGCCCTCACGACCGTCACCGCGCGGAAAGAGCCGGCGTTGGCACCCAGCGGAACTCACCGTTTGCCTCTGGTCCGTCACGGAAGGACGTCCCCCCGGAAACATCGGCTTCCTCTTCCTGAAGTGCCGGGTCGTTCCGACGCTCCCCATTTCCGGATCCGGGTGGGCGCGGTCGGGTGGGAAGTACGAACTCCCGGAGCTCTCGTCCTCCTGCTTGCAGCTGGCAGCTGGCGGACGCTGCGGAGGGCGGGTTCTGCTCCGTGCCCGGGTCGGGAGCGCAGAGAGCTCCCTGGCCTGCAGCGGAGGTATGGCGTGGAGTGTCGTGAGTACACGGGAGCACAGTGAGGCCTCTCTGAGAGGACGCCGGGCTCGAGGCCGCAGAAGCATCTGCCTCGGGATGGCAGGCAGTCAGCTGTGCAAGCCAGGGCAGGCATCACTCAGGGAGGAAGGGTGGCCACCAAGGTGACACCAGATGTTGGTTCGCGCCACCCGCCAGAGAACGCAAAAAACAGAAAGGAGTTGCATCTTAAAATTACGGTTTATCCAGAGAGCCAGGAGGCCAAGAAGAAAGCAGATTGAATTGTCTCAGACGCATGTATTCCGTCTCATCTCCGGCCAGCAGAGTGTATAGGGAGAGAGAGGAGATAGGGCTGGCGGCAGAGACAGCCACTTACCCCAGAGCTCCATTTTGCATCCCTGGTCAGGAGGTAGCTACATTTCTGAGAGGTGATGTCTGCGTTTGTTTCATTATCTTTTGCATTCTCTCCTTATCTGCTGGTGTTTGGACTGAGGCATTTCTTGAAACTCAGAGTGTACTGATCTGAACCTCATATTCCTTCGGAGGTGACTGGGCTGGGAGCTTAACTCAAGACTCAAGGAGACTGTCCGTGCTAAGCTGCTAATATGACAGTTTGGTTCCTTTCTACAGTGTAGAGTACAAGTGTCTCTTCCCGACACAGAGTATGAAAGTGTCCCCATGTGTCCACAGTCATTCTTCATTACTGGTAGTAAGTCTGAGATCTCTACCATATGAAAGATGACATCTTCACAGCATGCCCTAAAGGTGTGTGTCAGAGCACACCCTATGTAGCAGGAGCAGCTGTGACTTGGAGCGAGAATTTCTGAAACATGCCCTTATCTGAAAGAAGTTCAAATGATAACAGTATGAACTAGAGTGTTGGGAAACAGTCTCAGGTAACCATGCACAGGGCCACTCTTCATAACTTCTGGTCTTTACTTTGGAAAGCCTGTCACAGGTGGTTCCATTCTTTCTGTTGGTTTCGTGTCCGGGTCCCATGAGGACACTGTCTCCCGAATGTAAGCCTTCTTTTTTCAAGTGCCCAGTGTGACATGATTCTGAGTCTGACCCCTTTCCACATGTCTGAAGAATGTTCTCTGACGATGTTGTTGATTGACTGTAGTGGTCTGATCTTATCTCTCATCCCTGGCGTGAGGTCTGCCC
Source organism: Cricetiscus sungorus (assembly GCA_030556225.1). Lineage (NCBI taxonomy): Eukaryota > Metazoa > Chordata > Mammalia > Rodentia > Cricetidae > Cricetiscus > Cricetiscus sungorus. Next base: position 645,280 of record JANBXA010000202.1, on the reverse strand, counting down.
CAGTTGGGCTGACCTGATTCCGTGTTGAGGGTGGGAGCAAGTGACAGGTGTGAAGGAATCATGCCAATAACTCTTTACGTCCAGTTTTAGGCAACTAACAGCTGTAGAAGGAATGGCTCTTAGACCTACCAGGAGGCTCTTTTTTACATTTTGTTTTTCTTGTTGCTGATGGTGTAGCATCTCCAAAATCACCAATGAAGTTCTCCATTAGCGGCTGTACCTCTGCAGAGTGTCTGCAGACAATAGCCATATAATTCTTTAACTATTTAAAAATAAATTTTGGAACAATGGGGGGAGCAGTGTTAATGATCACGCACAGATGCGGTAAGTGAATTATGTATGCAGCAACATGGTATGCCTTTTGTTAAGGTGAGGACATGGAGAACAGGGTTGTAAACAGCAGGACTGCCCAAGTGGCAAGATTGTGGCTTGGCTTTGTTTTAATTCTGAATGGTTCTGGTTAAAACACTGGAAGTACCGAAAGAATTGTATTGGCCACGATGAGTTTTGTGTAAAAGTGGACACATGCGGATCATTCCATGTGAATTGAATATCTTTAACTGTAATCAAGACATGGACCTCCACACACAGATGCATGGGGCATTAAAGGTATGAAGTGCTTATTTAAAGCTTTAACATGAACAAATCATAGTTGATGGACATTGACTCAAGACTGGGTTTCCTCAGTAGACAAATTCTGACAGACTTAACAAAAAGTATGAGCAATTACCTTAGAATTTGTTTGTTTTTTAAGGCGTTTTTGTAAATGCTGAGAGCAGATTAATATCTTACAAGAACTCACTGTTTTAAACAGAGCACTTTATGTGTCCTCACAGCATCGAGGACAGGGGATAGCGAAGGCACTGGTCAGAACTGTGCTCCAGTTTGCACGGGACCAGGGCTACAGCGACGTCGTCCTTGAGACCACAGACTGGGAGAAAGGCCCTGTGACCCTCTACTTGAAGATGGGCTTCCGGAGGACAGGTCATATGTACTTCCTGAGTGTGTTCTGGAGGTTACTGGGAATCCCTGTAATTCAGTTAAAGTATTCCCTGCCTTCTGCATAGGAAGTGGGGCTGGGACCTGTGCTGCTGTGAGGCAGCTGTGCCCGCACCACTCTACAGGAACAGTGAACCCTGTCATGTCAGTGTGATGAACAATAAAATCTCCTTGCTGGTGCATCCCAGATTCTAAAGGGTGTAATGGGGGGGGGGCTCTGCCACACTCTGAGCTTATGGGGAGCCTGTGATTCATTTACTGAGCCCTTCATTGCTGTTGCATTAGAAACTGTGCAAATACTACTGCATGTATTTCACTTTTGAGTTTGGGGACCAGAAGTTTGTGGTAAGTGGAGCAGCTCACCTAGCCTGAGAACACTTGGTTGCGTGTAAACATGGGAAACATACACGGAAGTCTCTCTGTTCCTGTGTTCTAGGAAGTCGTGAGCTTTGGCAATATCTTGAGTCCACTTTTTTTTTTTTTTTTTAATTTTGACAGTCTTATACCTGTATACACTGAATCCTGTGTTCCACTGTTTTCACTCACATAGGCTTCATTTCCATTAATCCAGTCCAGGCACAGAACAAGAGTCCCCGGGTGCTGGATGCAAGCATCACAGAGTCATGGTGGAAAGACTAGCATCCCAGGGCCTGGAGCTGTTGCAGATCATGTTCATGTCCTCAGAATGGAGAGTTTCTTTAAGGAGACTCTGGATTCATACAAGATAATATGAACGTTCTTACTCCAGGTCTTCTGGGAAGGTACATTTCTAACTGCCGCCTGTGTCTGGGGTCCAAAATTCCTGTTGTCCACATGCAGAGAATTGTTTTCTCAGAAATAGAATATGGGTGTGCACACACCCAGCAAACAACCAAACACATACCAGAACACAGCACAACACACACCCTGCACACATCCAGATCACATCTAACACACACACACACACACACACACACACACACACACACACACACACACACACACCGTGCATACATACAGTCACTAACATCTCCTAATTGGGAAATTAGAAAATTAGAAACAATGTGTGTTTATCACTTTATATTACAGCAGTGCTGTCATTGGTAAACTTGCTGTGTAGCTGTTTCCTATACAATGAAACATTACTTTTCTAAAAGGAGAAAGTAGGTTCCTGAGACTCCGGCTGTAAGGGAATCCCCAGGAGGGAAGACGGCTTACAAGGTCAGGATGCACCTGGAGGTCAGTGATGACCGAGGCCCCACCCCAGGGTAAGCAGCAGTTTCTGGAGAGGAAGCTGCCAGTGGTGCAGGGCCGTGGACGAGACTTTGTGAGTCATGGCCCACGCTGGGCTGTTCTTTCCAGTGGTGAGGCTGCGGTTGTATCATCCATGCTCAGATTCCTACACACATTTCAATAAACCCGGTAATTCACCTAAACTGGTGTCTGTTAGTGCTCAGTCTGGGATACAGACATTCGTATTTCTGTAGGAAAGTCCTCACAAGCTTGTCATTGTAAACGTCTCTGCTCCTTGGAGATAAACCATAAGAGTCAAGAGCTCTCTGCAAGCTAACACTGTCTTCTCAAGCGCCTGAGTGCCCCCTTAAGCCCTTAGGATGGGAGCACCCGGGGGTTGGTGCCCCCTCCCAGACTGTGGGAATCTTGCGTGGGGAACTTACCCTCTGTCATAAAGATATGAGTCCCTTGCCGCTTTGTCTCACACACTTTGCTAGGTGCCCTGGGTGGGTTGAGGTGAATGCTGCCCTCCTTCCGTTGAGGGCTGTGGTGTTTGGGAGCATGGGGTGGGTGTAGGTAGCTATAGGCTGTGTGACAGGGTGAAGATCCATTATGTCTGGAGACTTCCGTTTAAATGCAGTGAAGGCGTCCCACTGGGGCGTCCCCACTTCAGTCCTGGGTTAGAAAGGCCTTCTGAGCTGGAGATTTTGTTCTCAAATGCACCAAGGTTAGCATGATCCAGCCTGTCTGGTCTCAACACTGGCTCCATGGAAACAGGCATGCTGCCAGCACCCCGTGTCCTGGCACTCACCGCACGCTGTCCTCTACCCACAAGGATGGTCGGTGGCCTACCTGCTAGAAACCCGTTGGACAGAAGTTCCTCATAGCCGAAAGCATGTGCCTCAGTGGGCCTCTGGCTCTGGTCTGTGTGCCTGAGGGGGCCTCTGTACAGGAGCTGCCTTTGAACCTGGGCCCAGGCCTTCTCAGGTGGATCCTTCCACACACTCCATTCTGACTAACGGACAGAGAGCTCGCTTCTCCTCAACAAGGTGTCCATCCCTACTGCAGGGAGGGGTTCCTGCTATAGCCACTGCCCTCCAGCCAGCCCTGGACTGCTCGCCCTCGCTGTGATACAACTTGGACCTACTTTGGTGCTCTAGGAAGAGAAGTCCAGAGGTCACCCACCTGGCACTCATCTCTTCCCAGCCCATCCAGCCCAGGGTCTGAAGGACAATCTCCGGAGCCAGTGTGTGAGTCACCCGTGTCCCTCCTTTAAAGCCAGCCCCCTCAGGGCAGCTGGGTCTAGTCCCGGACTGGAACCTCCAAAACCACGAGGCAGAACAAACCTTTCACTTGGCAAGTGATGAAAAGCTGAGCAGCACCGTGAGGGCAGGACTCACACACAGCTGCTCTGAGGCCAGCTTGCTGCGGCCACAGGCCTGGAGGGGAAGTTTGAAGTCATCGAGGACAGGAAGGGAGGGAAGGTTTGGGGAACTTGGGCAGCTGGGAAGAGACCCTGCCCTCAAGGAGATCCCAAGCAAAGCACAGTCACTCCCTCCATCCCCCAGTCTCTTCCAGGCCTCCCACCCTACCCCCACGCTCCAAACCCACGTGGAGGCTGAAAAATGGCCTCTTGCTGCTCTCGCTCTGGCAGTACAGCAGGCCAGACTCTAGGACGGGGGTGGAGGGAGGCAAAGTGCTGGCCAGGCACAGAGGGCTCTCTGTGAAGGCATCGAGGACGGGCAGTCGTGATGCATCTGAATTCTGTCCCCAGGGCAACGGACCCAGAAGGCCGCGCTCTGCTCCCCGTGGTGAAGCCAGAAGAGCAGAACAAGAACAAGAGCGCCAGGAGGGGCCAGGAGGGGCCGTGAGCCAGCAGGCACAGGCTGGGATGGGCGTCACGTGGGAAGTATGATTCACTGGCATGAAGTATAGGGTGATAGGTTTACTCCGGGAGAAATCACTTACACCTGAAACAGATGACCCACACGGGCTCCCGCTCCAAGCTTGCCACCTGGATGCTCTCCCACAACCCGACCAGGGAGCAAGCGAGTGAGCTGGGGTACGGGATCCCAGACCTCGCCTCCCACAGGCCATGCCCCCACCTGTGCCCACGCCCCAGTGGGTCAGCGCAACAGGTGCGGGCGGGCGGATAGCTATCTCACTGTAGATGGGCTGCAGCAGGAGGCGACAGACAGCCTGTGAGCCACCGGGTTCTCCTCAAAGGCGGCTGGAGGCTTAGGGCAGGCCGGGTTCTGACCACCTCCATATTGACTCCCAGCCTCGTTTCCCAAGCAGGAGAGCAACAGCCACGCTGGTCCACACAGCTCCTCCTCCATCTGCCCATGCTGGGTTTTCATCCCAGGGTCAAACACTCACGAAACCACACCTTCTGTCCCCGCCCCCACCCGCTGTGTGTGTGTGTGTGTGTGTGTGTGTGTGTGTGTGTGTGTGTGTCTTGCTGTACATGTGTAGGTGCACACCCATATGGGTGCAGAGGTTAGAGGTCAACCTCAGATGGCATTTCCTAGGGACTGTCCCTCACTAGGATCCCGGACTCATCTATTAGGCCACACTGGCTGGATGGAGAGGACGGTGAGGGGCAGGGATCCTCTTGTCTCTGCCTCCTCAGAACCAGGATTACAAGGGCAGGCCACCACGCCTGGCTTTTTAACATGGATGCTGGGGAACCAACTCAAGTGGCAAGTACTTTTCTGCCTGAGCCATGTCCCCAGCCCTACACCCTCCTTTCCCCCAGCACTACATCCCAGCGGGAAATGAGCAGTTTTTGCAAAGCACAACACAGGCTCTGGACTTAAGTGGTTAATGTAGAGAACACTGCTCGTAAATGGGCTTTGTGGACATGATTGCTTCTGCTAGCATCTTCCTGGGAAATGGCAATAGTTTAGTTGTTTTCTTGGTCAGAGGCTCAGAAGGATTAAAACCATCCCTAGGAGAAGTAAAAGCTTCACAAATCGTCTTCGTAACATGAATATTAATAAACACACACACCGAGGGCTGGAGAGATGGTTAGGGTTAACAGCACTGGCTGCTCTTCCAGAGGTCCTGAGTTCAATTCCCAGCAACCACATGGTGGCTCACTACCATCTGTAATGAGATCTGGTGCCTTCTTCTGGAATGCAGGCACACACGCAGGCAGAGCATTGTATAAATAAATACCAGCACCGACTTCACCAGCAATGCAACAGTTCAGAGTGAAGAACGTTGTTTAGTAGCTGGCATTGTTCGTAAGATTGCTGTGGGACAGCCTCATCTCTGCACTCATCTCTCCACCAACATTAGGAGTGTGATGGGGCAGCTTCGCCCCATGGATAGGCAATAGGAACACTGGAACAAGCTAACTCGTGCCCTGGCATCAGGGTGCAAACAAATGCTCACAATAATCCACTAAGAATGTGTGCCTTTTCTTCCTCCCTTTCTCCCCCTGTGGGGACGCTCCATGCCAGGACCTCACAGTGGAAGCAAAGGACCAGTTCGCAGAAGTTGTCCTCTGGCATGCACATGCCGGCTGTTGCTCCCCAGCCACCCCTCCCCAGTAAAATTTCCTAAAAAGAGGAATCTGAGTGTGGTGGTTCTCATCCATAACCCCAGCACCCCAAATCTTTGAGAGTCTGGGACGTGGTGGTGTGGATTTGTGGAGATCACTGGATCTACGCATTGCTCCTATCTGATTTTGTTTTGTTTTTGTTTTTTGAGACAGGGCTTCTCTGTGGCTTTGGAGCCTGTCCTGGAAGTAGCTCTGTAGACCAGGCGGGCCTCGAACTCACAGAGATGCGCCTGCCTCTGCCTCCAGAGTGCTTGGATTAAAGGCGTGCGCCACCAACGCCTGACTAGAATTATCTTATTGAGGTCACTGGATCTAGGCGTTCATGAGTTCTGAACCTGACTCTGGCATAGCACATAGAGTTTTAGAGATTTTTCAACTCTGCACACAGCTGTGGGGAGATGCCTTTATGATAAAGACTAAACAGGGCTCACAAGGTAGATGATAGATAACTAAACAGAATTTAAAAATATCTAAAGCAGGTGGCAATTCATCACCCATGCCAAAAGTCCCATTGAAACACAGTTATGACCTCAAGGTCACCCTTGGTTACACAGTGAGTTCCAGTTGAGCTTGTCTACCTCAACTTCTGTCTCAAAAGCAAAAAGTATATTTGATCCCATTTTAAGACACACATTTAGATGCCAACTTCAAACCACATTCTACAAGTACTGTTTAAGTTTTATATTTATTTATTTTTAAAGACGTCCATGTTTTAGCTTTATTATATGAGTGTTGTCTTGCCTGCACTTACATGTATATACACCATAAGTGTCGCTTACTGAGCCCAAAGAGGGCAATGGGGGAACCGGATCCCCAGAGCAGAATTACAGACAGTTGTGAGCCAGCACGAGTGTGCTGGTTATACAAGCCAGGTTGTCTGGAAGAGTGGAGTGCCCTTCACCATCTTTCCAGCCCTGTGTGGATTATATACACTAGTGATTAACTCCAGGCTACATATAACACATAGGTACCACTTTAGGGAAAGAAATAAAAGCATTTTCCCTGGAGTCATTTAACCAAGACTGTCCGCATTTGAGCTCTGCTCCCTGCTCCCCGTGTCCTTTCTCCTGCGTCTGTTGCCTAAGTCTGGATCTCTGCTGCCTGGAGGCTGTCTTGGGAATCTATCTGCCCCTGTCTGTGTCTTCTGTCTGTGTGTGTCTGTGTGTCTGTCCCTCACACAGGACTAACTCTGTGTATGAACAGCATAGAAAGGAGGCATGGCGTGGGGCACTTTCCACTGCAGCAGCTCTCAACGTGAGGGTTGCTCTCAACCATGGGAAAACATGTCATTTCCAATGGCCTCACGAACCCTTAATCACACATTTATTTTACTGCTACTTCATAAGTATACTTTTGCTACTGAGCAGTTTCTCAGTCCCTAAGACCACCAAAAATGTGTGTTTCCCACTGGCCACAGGTTGGGCATTGCCGCCTCAACGAACTCTCTAAGTGTTATACGGGATTAAGTCACTATCTCCAGCTGACCCCAGCTGACCCGGAAAACAAACTTCATAAACGTAGCTTTCAACTTCTAAGGTAAATCTTAGAGGCTGCTTTCAGCTTTCATATTTGTTGCTGTCAGCAAGTGATACACATGTACTTCCTGGGTCAGGGGCCTGGGAGAGAATATAGAGTATAACTGAAGATTGCAGCTACTCATTAGCTTAGGCTGCACAAGCTGATGGCCAGTAAGGATGGGCACTGCAGTGTTTTCTCCCAGACACACCACGCACACTATGAATGACACCTTATCTGGCCATCTTTACAGCTGAATTCAAAACTGACATCCTTGCCTTTGAGATTCTTAACCACAGCAGAGAAAGCTTCCCCCTCGTTCTGCTGTGTTCCGTCTAAACGAACCCCATGAACTGGCCACCACCAGCTTCACGCGGATCCTTGCACCCGCGTTTCACTTGGGAAGACCGCATCCTCGAGGATGGTGTCGCTCACTGCTGTCAGGGTGTGGCTTCTAGGCTCATTGCTTATTTTTGTACAAGTTTTTGAGCTGGCTTGGGCCGAATCCCCCTCTGACCTATAAAGACAGCCTGCCTCCCACTAAACTTTTTCTCCAATTCACAAGCTAGCCCGACTTGGATTCTCGGGAAAGATTTGGGCTGAGGAACTGGCACAGAAATTATGATGGCTTTCTGACCCCCACCAACTTCAGTCTCCTTGGCCATAGTGATGTCGAGTTCCCACAGCTGTGCCTTGAGACCTGAATTCATCGCCAGCTCAAGGGGCGCCTGAAAGCTGCTAGGCTCTTCACAGTCTAGGCTTGAGCTGAACATGGCCTCGTCCTTACAGAGTGCTGCCTTACAAACACATTGTCCTTTTATTTTATTACTTTATTTCTTCTCTGGTTTTTCAAGACAGGGTTTCTCTGTGTGGCTTTGGAGCCTTTTCTGGAACTCGCTCTGTAGACCAGGCTGGCCTCGAACGCACTGTCTTTTTAAAGGCAGGTTAAACAAACAGTTCAGTACACAGTAGAATGGCAGTCTTAAGGTATATATATAATTAACTCTGGCTGTGAGGTCTTTTAAAAGTTCCATTCTCTTAGAAAGTAAGACATATTTTCATATTACATCACGGTCCACCAATCTTAGTGAATAATGTACAGAATGCTTGCACCTACCATTTCTTGTTATGTTTTACACAAACCTGTACCTCCTGATTCTTTCCTAACTATAAATACCCCAGGTAATTTTTCCGCATATTTTGGAAAATTGCATTAATATTTCCTAAAACTTCCCATGTACAGAAGAGATTTTTTTGGGGGGGGAGTGAATCTAAACAAAATCCAGAGATAAACATGTATGAAAATGGCATAAGCTGATTATTGTGTATGCTAAATAAATAAAAGAGCCCAAAAGTAAGTTCCTGTTGTTAAAAAACAGCATCAGCATAATCCTCATCCTCTAATTTTATTATGAAAATACAGATTTATAAAGCTTTTGGGGTATGTGTGTGCAGTGTGTGTGTGTATAAACATATGTGCAGGCATGTGTACAGTGTATGTGTGTGTATAAACATAGGTGCAGGCATGTGTACAGATGCCAGAGTTAACAGTGTTTTCTCCCTACACTCCCCACTGTATATTTTAAGGCTGAATTTAGAGCTCACAATTCAGCTAGTCAAGCCAGCCTTCTTGCTCTGGAGCCTGGAACTCTCTGCCTCCCACACACTGGGATTACAGGCAGGCTGGCATTCCACTTGCTTGCTACTGGGTGCTGGGTGTGGGGGTCCAAGCCCTGTCAGGCAAGAGCTTTACCTGCCACATCATTTCCCCAGCCCGTAACATGTCTGATCTCTCGGGAGCTGGTTATTTCAGGAAGGATTTTTAGAGAAATCTGATGACCTTTCATTTGAGATGTCAGGCATCGTTTGTCCCAGCACTCTGTTTTCAGGATTTAAGGGTTGACTGCTGAGATAGTCTTCAAAACCCCTGATAACAAAACAAGGCACCGGTGTTTTCTACGTCTGAAACAGCTCCTAACCTTCTTCAGATGCTCGTTTTCTCTTCAAGTGGTTGAACACATTTATTTCACTTTTCATCTTCATTTTTCTGGATTATAGTGACGAAGTCCTTTGTTGGTAGCCACACGTCTGACCCAGAGTGTGAGGGGCACACACACACACACACACACACACACACACACACACACACACACACACACACACACACACACACAATGTGATCTGTGCGAGGGTGGCGCTGATGCAGCTGTCTTACTTTTTCACGATTCTTAGGCAATAGTTTCAGCAGCCATTGGAATACACGGAATTGTAAACTCTTAAAGCTGCGATGTGCTCGCTTTAACACTAAAAACAGCGCGATGATGGGAGGCAGAGGCACTGAGCGCGAAGCCCTGGGAGAGGAGACAACCCGGGGTCGTGCGGGCTGCGGGCTGCGGGCTGCGGGCTGCGGGCTGCGGGCTGCGGGCTCCCGGGCTCCCTGCTCCCGCCGCAGCTCCTGCCTGCAGGGGGCGCCGCGGCCCGGGGGGGGGGCAGCGGGGCGGTGCAGAGCCTGCGCACTCCGGCCCTGGCGAGGAGGGAGCGCAGCAAACCGAGCAGGGGAACCTTGCGCCCCGCCCGGAGCAGCCCTGGCTCCCGGCACGCCCGGAGCGGAGCAGCCCTGCCCACCTTCAGTGCCCGGGATCACCCGCCACTTCCGGACGCTCCAGCTCCCTCCCAGGTAGAGATCTCGCTAGTTAAAAGGACTCCTACCTATCCGTTCCTCGTAAGGGTCCCTGCGACTACGCTGGAAGTTGGTGTTCTCTCCGCCGTCCCTCCCCTCCTCGAGGTGTCTTCCCTTTATTCTCCAGAGGCTGACCCTGCTCAGGGAATCCCGATTTCTCTCCCTTTGGCCTGAGGAGCCTCCTTCACCGCTGGCAGAGGCGAACTAACCTCCCCCAAGTCCTCCCTGGAGACCTCCCTGCCTCTCACCGCTCCCCCAGCCCTCTGGCCTTTGCTGCAGTTTTAAACTGAAGGCTTCCTACCTGCCCCCGAAGCCCAAAATGCTCCTGCGAAGCTTCCCCAGTGTAAGACCCCACGGAGGCTGCTGCCCATCTTTCTCCCCTAGGCACAGGCTAAGTTCCAGAAAAAGTGCCGGCTTACCGCGTGACCCGTGCTGTCTGTCCATCGTCATCCCCACCCCCGTGGCCCCGCTAAAGCTGCCTAGGCCCCATGCCCAAAGGCGCCCCAACTTTCCCACACATGACTCCCCAGGAGCTTCTGGGATGTTAGGCCCCGCCCTACCTGCCTATGTGTGTTTCCTCTGAGCCACTGGCCCTGCTGACTGCCTCAGACAAGAGCTGGCTTACAGCTCGACCCTGTTCAGGAAGCCAGGAGAAGAGACAACAGGGCTCTCGCTGATGTGTAGATTAAGACTGGGGCAAAGAGCATTCATCTCACAGGAGTGTGACAGCTTGTTTCTAAAGCGCTGCCATGCTCACAAAAGTGTCCCCTGCGCGGGGGGGCCTGTTATCTAGACCAGCACTGCTGCAGGGGCTGAAGAGGACGCATCCAGCAAAGCACTTGCATCGACACCGGGCTGAGTGAGGGCTTGGTGGTCAGGAGGGCAGGAAGTCCCACCCGCAGCTCAGAGAGGAAGAGAAGCCAGGTCTGTCAGAGCACACACGCCTAGGCTGGGAGCTCGAGGTGAAAAGATGCTGTGTTATGAAGGGGAGGGGCAGAAAGGATGGGGAGGCCCACTCAGTGGTGAGGAACTCTGGCTTCCTCTCCAGGTGAACCTTGTGGGGATCAGGACATGAACGGAGAGCCCTCCAGTGTCACATTCCCGCTCTTACCTCGCTTTATGATTATCTAGGGGTCAACCCAGTGGAGGGCCACGCCAGATCTGCTCCCGAGGGATTCATCGGGCCCAGTAGGCTCTCCTGGATGTCATTGGAAGCCGAGGCCGTCCTGGACACTCTTGGATCTGGGGTGCGAGGTGAGAGGTCAGAGAGACTTAGGAGTCCCTGCGGATCTGGGGTCCCACCGTCTTCCTGGGGCCCCTGGGTGCAGACTGAATCTTTCCAATGGCTGGGAAGAGGATTTGCTGACACTTGTGCCTGAGGACCCTGAAGGGGAAAAAAGATCTCAGATATTTCGAGAGCAACACTTCCATACCAAAGTCAGAGAACCTGTGATCAGATAAGGGGTGTGACAGGGAACCTAGGAGCAAGGTGTTGTTTTCCCATGACCTACAGGCTCAGAGAGGTCAAGGGACGTCCCAGGGCGTCCTGGCTGGGCAAGGGAGGAGATGGGGGTCGTCGGGCGGTGCTGGCCTGATGCTGCTTCCTCCTGGGTGTTGTCTCCTGTGAGTGGAGTCTCCCTCGTTTCTGGCAGGCTGGGAGGGAACTGGGAGACTGACATGGCTTCCTCTTTCTCCTAGGGCTCAGGGAAACTGGGCAAGAAGGCCTCTCTGTCCCTTGTGATTCCTGGCTTCTGAGACCCAGCAGCCTCCCATGGCTCCTTGTCACATCCGCCAGTACCAGGACAGCGACCACAAAAGGGTCCTGGACCTGTTCTCCAGGGGCATGGAGGAGCACATCCCCGCCACCTTCCGCCACACGCTGAAGCTGCCCCAGACTCTGCTCCTCTTACTGGGGGTGCTCGTGGCCGTCGTCCTGGTGTCTGGCTCCTGGTTTCTGGCCACACTGTGCGGCTTCCTCGTACTCTTTTGCCTATGGCTCCTTGTCTGGCTATCTTGGAGAAAATATGTGGCTACATCTTTGCACACAGACCTGGCTGACATCACCAAGTCCTACCTGAGTGCCTGTGGCTCCTTCTGGGTGGCGGAGTCTGGGGGCCAGGTGGTGGGAATAGTGGGGTGTCTGCCGGTCAAGGATCCCCCACTAGGGAGGAGGCAGCTGCAGCTCTTCCGCCTGTCTGTGTCCTCACAGCATCGAGGACAGGGGATAGCGAAGGCGCTGGTCAGAACTGTGCTGCAGTTTGCACGGGACCAGGGCTACAGCGACGTCGTCCTTGAGACCAGCATTGTGCAGTACAGCGCTTTGGCTCTCTACCAGGCCATGGGCTTCCAGAAGACACAGGAGTACTTTGTCAGCGCAGTCACGAGGTTGATGGCCCTTTCAATCATCCGTTTCACTTACTCTCTCCCTTTTGCCTGGGAACCAGGGCTGTGACCTTCCTCTTTGTCTGTCTGTGAGGCTCCGTTTCACTCCGCTAGCTAGCAGGAGCCTACGATCCTTTCAGATCCAGTTTTACTGGTTGGCGGGGGTTGTGGGTTTTAAGTGCCACCCTTACGTCTTCCTGGAGTCATGATGATATAGCACAGGACCCACCCCGAGCAGATACCGACAGAAACTGTCAGTTTCAGCTGGGTGTGGTCTCAGAAGTTCCAGCAGCCCAGTCAGGGTGTAGAATCTTTGCAGAGAGGCCTACATGAACACAGAAAGGGGCAAGGCTCTCCTGGGACACTGGCCTTGTCACTTAGGGGGAAAATCCAAGACGTGTGTAGAAACGGGGCCTCCTCTGTAGAGGCTCAGCACAATGAGGGTTCCTGAGGGCGGGTCCCTGTGAGACCTGGAGCAATGAAGCCCTTAGCTGACTCCAAGGGGAGGAAGATGACCTCTGAGGCATCGAGAGCAACTTTGAATGGCCTGTCCTGCGTGTGGTGACCCCTCCCACCCCGGCTATATTTGGCTCCAGTCTTATGGGAGAGCACAGCGAATGAACACCAGACGTGGCGCATTCTTGTGCACCTAGGGGGAAAGTGTGGAATCTGGATCTCAGAACCAATTGACACTTGCTTGAGTTGGACAGCAGTGAGCTTCCAGTGACCCTGGTTGTCCTCTGTGAAAGGATTTCGTAAGCCCAAGTGTCTTACAGGTAAGAGGAAACACCTGGAATAGCAGTTAAACCGGCGGTCGGCACGGGAGCAAAGGCACTCTGAGTGAGTGCAGGAAGGAGCTCTCAGAACCAATGAGGTTGCTGGGTGCAGCCAGCCTCCCCGAGTTATTGGAAAAGAAAGACCCCGAGGTCCAACAAACCACAATACTGTGGCCACTGCTTTCGGTCGATCGCCAGAACTACAGAACTCACCCTCAACGCACATCACATGCTTTGGTTTCAGACATGGAGAAGTCAAGCGAGGATGAGCTGTGCGGCCTCTGTCTGCCGCCTGGATTTCTAGGCTCACCGCAGGCAGGCAGCCGAGGGGGAATCGTGGCAGACAGTCTTGCCTGGTTCTGGAAGCCATACATAGAAGACATACATAGAGGTGCGATCGTGGCTCCGTTGTTACGTGTGCAAACAGCTACTTTCTGATTAAACTTAAGGCCTGTTCCACGGGAGGAAACTCCTATTGAGTACGTTATGCCAAGACTAAGTCCTGTGGCTGTGGAGGTAGGTCATAGGTCACAGTGAGGAGACACCACTGTTGTTTTATTTTTTATTAGGCAGGTATAATGTGTCAGCTTGTCTCCAGAACATTTATTTGTGTTTGTGCCCATCGATGACTGCCTTGTGCAAAGACGGCTCCAAAAAGCCGTCTCCATAAGGGGAACAGATGTCCTCAGTGTTCTTGGACCAGATTCCAAAGACCCCCAGAGGTGGACCCTCACGCTCCGACTCTGGAAAGGCGGCCCCCCCAAATACGAGGAAGCGGTCTTGATGCATGAGGTCTTTTATATTCCAAGTGCACCGGGCCCACAGCCATACGCCACGCAGGGGTAGAGGGCTGAGGACCCCGAGTACAGAATTGAGACAGCTTTTACAGGGTTACAACAAAGCCCGAGCATCGTAAACCAATCATCTCATAGCATCCAGAGCCCGAGTGGTGCGGGCCAATCAATTTAAACCATCCAAGCCTGTGCTTTATAGACCAATCAGTTTTCTATAGCCCCGGAGACCCGCCACCAGAGCCTGGCGAGAGATTTTCAAGCTCTCCCTACCTTCAGTGGTGTTGAAGTCCCAACCAGGGCAAGTCAAGGGGAGTCCCGCGTCAATCTGGTTTTTTGCAGCTATGTGGGCCGTCTATAGGCCCCAAGGACATTTTTTTCTAGCCTCTAGCAACAGCTGTTGACAATCATCTCAAATAGCCTGGTGAGAGAACATAAGGGACCCCCCAACCCCGTTAGGCATTGGGATCCTCTGAGAAGTGGGGGGCGGTGGATAGTTTTCCAATTGTAAGGGCAGTGCTGGAGAGGCTGCAATCTGCCCACCCGACACTAGGGGGCCCAAACGTGTGCAGCGGCAGGGTCATAACCCTGTCCACCCATTCCGGGGTGGCTCCTCCTGAGCTTCTGGGGGGGCGGGGGGGCGGAAGGTCCCTCTGCGGCCCTGGTCTCTAGCTCATCCATCCAGGCGTAGGATCAGAACTGTATCAAGAATGGCTTTGAGAGACACTGAGGAAGGATAGCGGTGGCCTCTGGCCCGTCACCTCACGGTGTGGGGAGGGGCAGAGTGGGGAGGGGGACAGAGCGGGGAGGGAGCCTGGAGTTCGCCTGCCACCCTGGCCACTGCAGCTCGGCCCCAGCGTTGAGCTCCTGGGGGTGAGGTACGAGTGCACTCGGGGTCACGCTGGGTCTTCTGGCCCGGAAGATGGCCCTGCACAAGGGCTTGCAGTCGGCAGATCAGGATGACAGCCAGGTCCAGTCTGAAAAACAAACTTGGATAATCTCAGAATTAAAAGGGTTTCCTCTGGTGGCCATCCAGCACCGAATGTCAGCCACTCAGGCATAAAGAGTCTGCCAGGATCTCCCTAACATCAACTGACAAATGGGCCCGAGACTTACCTTCAGTCCAGTGGTCAAGAGTCAGACTAAGGGGAGTCGTAACCGTCACCGCCCATCCTATGATAAAACTATAGAGAAAGACACCAAAAGACACACAGAACAAAAACGCACGAAACAGAAACCAACAGATCCAGACACAGGCGACCCGTCCGCGAGCTCGGCACTACCGACCGACAGGAGTCTACCAGGCGTCCCTGGGCTCCCACACCTCTCAGGACGTCCCCCAGGGTGGCAGCCTGTGACCCCTTAGCACGTTTGCTGATCACAGTCCTCTGTAACCCGAAACCGAAAATGCGCGTTCCAGAAAACAGATACTCGGAACAGAGATGCTGGCCGCCACACACATATATACACACACCAGGCCACACTGGTTGGATGGAGAGGACGGTGAGGGGCAGGGATCCTCTCGTCTCTGCCTCCTCAGAACCAGGATTACAAGGGCAGGCCACCACACCTGGCTTTTTAACATGGATGCTGGGGAACCAACTCAAGTGGCAAGTACTTTTCTGCCTGAGCCATGTCCCCAGCCCTACACCCTCCTTTCCCCCAGCTCTACATCCCAGGCGGAAATGAGCGGTTTTTGCAAAGCACAACACAGGCTCTGGACTTAAGTGGTTAATGTAGAGAGCACTGCTCATAAATGGGCTTAAAAGTACTCTTTGAGGTACACGGGTGCTCCTGGAACTTCTGCTGACTTGTGCGGCTTTGACCCAGAACCTGGGCTGAGAAGTGTCCATAGGACGGGGCTCCCAAAGCACCACTTTGAACTAGTGCACTTCAGAGACTGACTGTCACAGTGTTGTGGGGAGTCCACCACAGAAGACTGCTCAGACGTGGCTTAAACCAATAGGAAGTCTTTCCTAGTCAGTCGGAGACAATGCTGCATGGTTGGGATCCCACGGTAGTGCGAGCCTTCCTCAGCATGAGCTTTTAAGCACAAAGCCAAGAAAACCATGCTCTGGGTTGACTTACTTTGGTTTACAAGAACAGTTACCCCAAAACACAGCTACAGATGCTAAAAAGCAGGGTTAGTACACTTTGAGACTTTCCCAGAACTATATGGACTTTAATGGGTCTGATTTAGTTTTGGCGGGTGGTGCTGTCTGTGTGCTAGGTTTTACAGCCTGCATGGCACTTCATCAAAGAGTCAGTTGTGCTAAGGTCTGGGACCCTGTTATAACTGTAGCCTATTGCAACACGCTATACACAAGCACACACAACACACACACACTCATACACTCACATACCACACACTCACACACACTCATGCACTCACACACCACACACTCACACACACACTTATACATTCACACACCACACACACACTCATACACTCATACACTCACACACACACACTTATACATTCACACACCACACACACACACACTCATACACTCACACACACACACTCATACACTCACACACACACACACACATTCACACACTCACTTTTCTAAAGAGTGCATAATGCCGACACTGTCCACTAACCAAGGTAGTCTGAAAGAAAACGGCCCCCATAGGCTCATGGGGAGTGGCACTATTAGGAGGTGTGGCCTTGTTGGTGGAAGTATGACCTTGCTGGAGGCGGACATTGAGGTTTCAGACGCTCAAGCCAGGCCTAGTGGCCCACTGTCTCTCCCTGATGATTGCAGATCAGGATGTAGATGCCGCCTCTACCATGCCAGCACCACATCTGTCTTCACCATACTTCCCACATGGTGACAATGGACTAAACCTCTGTGCTGTAAGCCCAGTTACATGCTTTCCTGGAGAAAAAGAAAGTTGCTGTGTTCATGGTGTCTCTTCACAGCAATAAAACCCTAATTAAGACGGTCTGATCCTAGGAATTGTGGGACATAAGCTTTTATCTTTCAGCTGGTGGAAAGCAAAGCAGGTACTGCTTCCATAGCGAGTAGAGAGCGGCCTGCGAGGTCAGGGGTGGGGAAGTGATACTGAGCACGGAGCATCAGACAAACCACGGGTCCAACATGCCTTCCAGGTGCATTGAGACTGAGGTCACTCGGTTTCTGAGGAGCCGCCAAGGACCCGTAAAATCCACAAGCCTTTCAGCTTGACTTCCGTTTCTGCCGGAGGTGATATTACCCAGAATCTACATGGCCACAATCACAGCCTCTGGTCCCCACCTCAGGTCCCTACTTTAATTTCTGCTTAGCATTCACATGTTAGAGACAATTTCCTGAGTCAGAGTGACCCATCGCTCTGTGACATTATTCCTGGAAAGACACAGTACTGTAAGGGTATGGTATTGCTCAGGACTCCCAAGACCAACTCCTTAGCACAAAGGAAATTTATTTGCTCAGAGGGACAAAGGGCACGAACTAAGAGACAAATCCAGAGGATTGAGGAGAAGGGGAGGGGAAGAAGGGAGATGGGACCATGGATAGCTGTCCCAGAGGGGGACAAAGGGCTGCCTTTGTAGAGAAAGACATAGCCCACAGGGAAATGATGATTTACAAAGATACAAGGAGGAACCCCATGTTAGGATGGGGTGTGTAATTTTAATTAATTGGGTGAGACAAAAGGGGCTTCTTGTTGCTGGACTTCAATACTTAGATAGCTGGACCTTGGTAGTCAGCCTCAGGGAGAGGGATCGGCCAGATAAGAGACCGGACCTTGGTGGCTAGCTTTAGAAATGTAATCCAACAATTTTTTTTTTTCTGTTGTTGTTTGAGGCAGGATTTCTCTTCTCTGTGTGTAGTCCTGGCTGTCCTGGAACTTGTACTCACCTACCCTGACCAGCAAGGAAGATGTGACTCCAGGTAGATCTTCTTCATGCAGTTTTAATCAGGATCCTTGAAACATGTTTCCTCTGACCCTCGAGACCCAGGGAACCCCTGCACAGGCTTAAATCCCCTTGTGCTGACCAACCCCAGTAAGCTACATGGACCCTGCAGATAGGCTACTCTAATGCGGAAGCAGACAGGCTGAACAGACTTAACCAAATAAGGGCTTGTTTACGCCAGAGAGCCCTCACCAACGGGGAGGTGTAAGGTGGAAGCCAGCGCCACTTTAAGGCGTGGCACTTCACGGCTCTCTACAGGAACTCACTCTGTAGACCAGGCTGGCCTCAAACTCAGAAATCTGGCTGCCTCTGCCTCCAGAGTGCTGGGATTAAAGGTGTGTGCCAACACCGCCTGGATAATCTAACAGTTTTCAGCAAGGCAGAGAGAATGGGGAGGAGGGCAAAGCTTGCCAGAGTCACGTTTGTCATGCTCAGACTGGCTGGAGTCCCTTCAAACACACACACTCACACACACACACACGCACACACACACACTCACACACTCACACACACTCACACACACACACACTCACACACACACTCACACACACACTCACACACACACTCACACACACTCACACTCACACACACTCACACACACACACTCACACACACACTCTCACACTCACACACTCACACTCACACACACACACTCACACACACACACTCACACACACACACCAACTTACCATGGACAGAGCTGATACAGACACCATCAAAGCATCAAAGTCCAGCTTAGTGAACCAATGAGTTTTATTGGGCCATGTACAGAAATATTGCTGAATAGTTACCTACAGGAGCAGGAATGATTCAGAAACAGCTGTGTCATCAAAAACCCAACCCATCATGGATGACAGATCACAAAAAACAGGAAAACTTGAGCAAACCTCATACCAACACTTCAACAGGTTGCAGAGGTTTCTTTCCAGGTGTCTCAGTGGGTCTGAATCTCTTCTAGACAACTTGGCTGATCTCCGTTTCTCCGGGGCAGTTCAGTTTGTCTTAGCCTCTGAGCAGTCTACTTACTGCTCGTGTATACTTGCATCTTTGCCCAAAGTCTGAATCCCAAAACAGCACCAAGAGACCCGATCCCTGTAAAAGCGAGTCTTTATTGTGAGTTAACTCCGCCCTCTCTTTCTGTCTGTCTGAGTCTGACGCAGCAGGGGAGCAGAGCAGGACAGACCGCCAGCAGCATGGGGTGGGGGCTTTTATTGTGGTTAGACAAGGGTTAGGGACCTTGAGGGATTCCAAAACAGACTTGGGATTGGCTAGCCCTAATTAGGGGTATCTGGACTGAGCTGGTTGGCTATTTTGAGTCTAGGGAAGTTGCAACATTTTAGTCTCTGCAGAAGGACGGCTGGAATTGTTTGTCTATCTGAGTGGCCTGTCCCTGGGGGGTGGGGGGAGGTGTCCTGGTCTCCTCTGTAACCAGGGCAAAGGTCAGGGGCAGTCTCGTCCTGCTGGGCAGTTGTACATCCTTTGTGCTAAGGCTGCAGTTCTGCTAAGGCCGGGGTCTCTCATTCCCCGTCTGGAAGTAACTCTAGAGTACCCACTGGTAGGTTCTGACTGAGGGTCTCTGATAGGCTGTCATTAGACTGTAACCATTATGCACGTGTCAAACCTTTCCCCAATGAAGGTGAGCAGCCTGTTGAGGATACGGGAAGGTAAGAACATTAGGACCATTAGGGGCCCTTGTGGGGTGAAGACTATGGTAGTGAACCACGGAGATTCGAACCAGCCTTGAGACTGTCCACGTTCCCTTTTTCTTTTTGCAGTTCCTCTCTGATTTTGGCCAGTGATTCCTTTACAACTCCCGAATGATCAACACAGAAGCAACATTCTTCTCCTAAGGCTGCACAAAGCCCCCGCCCCCCTGTTGTACCTGCTGACTTGGTATCCTGCTATCTTAGGGCCCTGTGAGGCAAAGTTGCCGGTGGTTAGCAAATTCCAGGAAACTGATAGTGGTCTGGATTAGCTTTCCAGGTCAGCCTGTCCTTCATTTCAAGTGTGTGTGTGTGGGGGGGGAGGGGTTCCTTAACTTTACTTTTGGTCTTTCAATAGATTAATAGAAATGGGTTAATAATTAAGAAAGAGCTAGCCAACATTAACCTGAGCTATCGGCCAAACAGTTTATAATTAATTTAGCCCTCTGTGTGCTTATGTGGGTTCAAAATGGCTGTGGGACCAGGTGGAGTAGAAACCTCCATCTCTCTACAAGTGGCAAGCATCTTTTAGATCTAGCACAGTGTACCCCTATAGGCTGGGCGACAGTGAGCTTAGAAATTATAAGGCTTTGGCACTGTGGGGTAAATGTCACTGACTGGTTTATTGCTTTCCCTTGGGTACTGGACTGGGCAGTAGTCATCAGAGTTTGACTTTCTGATGGGCAGCAATGGGGTGTTCCAGGCTGACTGACGAGATTTTTAAGATTCCTTGATTGATGAGGTGACAGATGTGAGTGTGGGGTTGTTAGGATGGAAAAATATAGCCTAATTCTCCAGTGACCCCAGGAAGCTGAGAGTCTTAAGTCCCAAGCTGACGGTCACCTACTTTAATGTTTACAACAGCCCGTGAGTGAATGAACACAGGAAATGAGCCTTGTCGCCACACCCAGGAGCCTGTGCAAAAGCAGCCTTCTTGGTCTAAGAGCGGGCTTGGATACTTTAAATTAATTGGTCCACACTGGATGCTACGAGGTGATTGGTTCAGGATGTGCGGGCTTTGTTGTAACCCTATAAAAGCTGTCTCAATTCTGTACCAGGGGTCACTCAGCCCTCTACCCTGCATGGTGTATGGCTGACGACCCCAGTATACTGGAATATAAAGGACCTCATGCATTTGCATCAAGACCTCTTCTCGTGAGTGATTTGGGGGGGGGCGCCTTTCCTGAGTGGGAGCGCGAGGGACCACGCTCTCGAGGGTCTTACAGGGTGATGCCTGCCTGGGCCTGGGCTGACATGGAGTATTTGTGAACCAGTGCTGGGGTGGCCTCTGGTTTATGCTCTACCAGGATAGGGGCCCAGTGTTTATTGAATTCTGGTCCCGTTGTCTCTACAAAGGTCACTGGAAATTCAGTCAGCCATGGACCCAGTCCTTGGAGTTTGGGGGATGACTCTAAGAGTTAAAACCTGTGTCGCCCCCTCCCCAGTCAATGGCAGTCAACCCCATTGTTGTCAAAAGATATCTGAGCCCCCATCTTTGTGAGTACCCAAAAGGGGGCGCAGGCAATTGGGCGAGGTCAGGAAAGGGGGGATGCCCACCGCACCCCACGGTGTACCCGTCTTCATGAGAACTGAACTTGCCTGTAGCCCTCTATGTCCAAGCTTTTTTCTTAGAAATTGGACCCAGGGAGGCCGTTTGTAACACAACTAATAAAAGACCCAGAGACTGATAATGGGTTCAAACATCAAGCTGAAGACCAGAAAAGCTGGCCACCAGCTTCTTACCTCTACCTCAGGCTGAATAGGCTGGCCCTGCCTCCACGGGCTCTCACCAAGCCTCAGGCTGTAACCTCTCCTCAGTGTGGCTGGAGAATGAACGCCTCTACTGAGCCCTGCCTCCTCTCTTACATACTTCCCTAATGTAGGGATTAAAGGCGTGAGCTGTAATTCCCTTTTACACTGGTTCTCTCTTGTGTAGATCTGGGTGGCCTTGGACTCACAGAGATCCGTCTACCTCTTAATCCTGAGTCCTAGGATTAAAGGCGTCTACCAGTACCTCCTCCTAGTTTCTGGCTCCTGGTATTAAAGGTGCGTGTGTCTGGCTTCTATGGCGTGTGGCTGACTTTGCTTTCTGAATCCTCAGGCAAGCTTTAATAAATCATAAATAATACATCACTACAGCTGCCAGAACTGAACACTGGGCATCTGTATTAACCATAAATTGGACAGGTTTCCCCTCCAAGCGTAGGGTCACCCTAGGTTCACTTTGCCTCGTTAAGCACACCGCTCCTTTGTCACTTTGCCTTGTTGCTCTCTCGAGTTGGGAAAGTTAAGTATTTGTTCCTC
This sequence comes from Cricetiscus sungorus, assembly GCA_030556225.1. NCBI lineage: Eukaryota > Metazoa > Chordata > Mammalia > Rodentia > Cricetidae > Cricetiscus > Cricetiscus sungorus. The sequence goes on along the minus strand of JANBXA010000202.1, from coordinate 623,431 downwards.
ACAGCTCTCTTCTCCCCACCCAGATGTAGAACTTCCATGCAAACAAGGCTGTCTTCAGAACTTTCCGGTGTGCAGTGCAGGTGTGCCTTGCCCCCAGGTGTGGGTGGTGCGTGACTTCCTCCTATGCTCAGCCCACCCCCTGGCTTGGGTGTTTGAGCCTGTTACTCTCTGTAATAAACAGTGGTGGCAGCAGCTTCTTCTTAACTTCTCATGGTGGTCTGTTAAGTGTTTCAATCCGGACATCCTCCGCCAAGCTCGGTGCTCTGGCTGCCTTCCCAAGCTCGGTTCTCTGGTGCATTCTCCAGGGCCTTCCCTTGCTCCTGGGCCAGGCCCTGGAGTTGTTTTCCCTTGTCCTCTGGATCTGTGGCTGATGCAGCTAGCAGCATGCAAACATGCTGCGACCCTGTTTTTTTGTTTGCAGCTGCTCTGGCTTTTCCACCTTTTCCCCTTTCTACCGCCCTAACCCTCTCCTGACCTTCTTTTCCTCTATCTTCAGTCTGGTTTGTCTTTCTCCAGGAGTCTCTCTATTATTATACCTTAGTCACCATCTCCATCAAGGCATTTGTCAACTTACCAGCTAAGCCATCCATCTTTTGGGGCTTTTTTTTTTTTTTTTTTTTTTTAAATATCTGGTGCTGCTTGATTGACAAAAACTAGGGCCTCTGCTGATCTATGGTCAGCTGCCTCAGGGTCCATGGGAGAGAATTCCCTAAAAGCCTCCATCAATCTCTCAAGATAGGTTAATGGTACATTAACCTCCTGCTGAACACTGCAAACTTTAGCCGTATTAGTTGGACACTTAGCAGTCACCTGGCAATAGATATTGAGGTCTCCCTACCTTCTGGTGAATTGAAATTCCATTGGGGGTTGGTCAAAGGGAAGCAGGTGTCAATCTGGGCCTGGATGGCCATGGGATGTCTGTCATTGCCTGAAACCAACTTCTGGGCCTCAACAGTGCTGGGAGCCAAATCCTGTATTGACAATAGTTCAGCTATCACATGGCCCAAAAGGTCTCAAGAGAGTCAGAAGAGTCAGCAAGTTTGCATTTCCCCATTAAAGACCAGTTACCAGGAACCAGGGAACACATGGCCTTCCAAAATTAGCTATTAGTGTAAGACCCTCAGAATGAGGAGTCTCCCCGTTTCGGTCGGTTCCCCCAAGAACTCAATGTCCAGTCCAGTTGATGCAACACGCAAGAGGCTTTAATGAACGAGAAACGTTTGCGCAAACGGGCCCCCTCAGCATGCAGGCTAGAGAGAAGCATCATTCTCTGGGCGCAGGTATTTTTAAAGGCAAAACCCACAAGCTTAGGGAGGGGCCGTGTCCCTCTGACCATTGAGTACGTGACCAGAGTCATGTGCTCTAGCGTGCTCCTTATCTTTTAGATGGTCTCACTGTTTAGGGTGTGCTAATCAATCTTGCCTGAGAAAACGGGTGTTGCAGCTATCTCTTTGTTTCTCTAGGTCCCATCTGGAAATTCTTGGTATCCCGCTATCTTAGGGCCTTGTGAGGGAGAGGTTTCAGGTTAGCAAATTCCAGGAACTAAGTCACGGTGGCCTTGGTCAGCTTTCTGGGTCAGACTGCCCTACATTCCAAATTATTTGGTCCCCATTTCATTTCTTTGCTAGTTTAAATCTTTCATTGGCTGCCGGCTGCCGAGCACGGGACATCTTGCGGTTAGATTACTTAGCAATCTTCACCCTGACCCCTCCCTTCCCTAAAGGAGTTCCTGCTTTTGCCACTATAATAACCCTTGTGTAAAAAATAAAATTTTGCAGCTTGATCAGAAAGCCTGTCTTGCTGTCTGTTTCTTGTGTCTCTTGTCTCCTCATTCTAGGACTCTGGGGTTTCAGGCCCCCATTTCTGCCCTGCTGGCTAGGCACAACAAATCCTTAAACCAAAACATCCAGGAAATATGGGACACTGTGAAAAAACCAAACCTAAGAATAATAGGCATAGAAGAAGGTGAAGAAGCTCAAAGTTTCAGAAAATATATTCAACAAACTCAACAAAATCATAGAAGAAAACTGTCCCAACTTGAAGAAGGACATACCTATGAAAGTACAAGAAGCTTACTGAACACCAAATAGATTGGACCCCCCCAAAAAAGTCCCCTTGACATATATAATAATCAAAACACCAAACATGCAGAATAAAGAAAGAATTTAAGAACAGCAAAGGAAAAGTAACATATAAAGGCAGACCTATCAGAATTACACCTGACTTCTTAGTGAAAATTCTGAAAGTCAGAAGGTCATGAATAGATGTTCTACAAACACTAAGAGACTACAGATACCAGCCCAGACTACTATACCCAGCAAAACTCACAATCACTATAGATGGAGAAAACAAGATATTCCATGACAAAACCAGACTTACACAATATATATATCCACAAATCCAGCCCTACAGAAAATATTGGAAGGAAAACACCAACTCAAGGAAGTAACTACACTCAACAAAATCATAGGCAATGGATAATCCCACTTTACCAAAAGCCAGAAAAAGGGGAGACATTCACACAATACCACCACCAAAAACAAATTCAAAACAAACAAGAATTAACAATCAATGGTCATTAATATTCCTCAATATCAATGATCTTAAGTCACCTATAAAAAGACAGACACACAAAGACAGAATCCATCCTTCTGCTGCATACAAGAAACATACCTCAATTTCAAAGACAGACATTACATCAGAGGAAAGGGTTGGGAAAAGATTTTCCAATCAAATGGTCCTAAGAAGTAAGCTGGTGTAGCTATCCTAATATCTAACAAAATAGACTTTAAACTAAAATAAATAAAAAGAGATGAAGAAGATAATTTCATATTCATCACAGAAAAAAATCCATCAAAAAGAAGTCTCAATCCTGAACATTTATGCCCCAAATACAAACACACCTACATTCATAAAAGACGCATTACTAAAACTCAAATCATACATAAAACCTCATACACTTATAGTGGGAGATTTCAGCACCCTACTCTCACCACTGGACAGGACCACCAGACAGGAAACTCAACAAAGAAACAAAAGAACTAACAGAAGTTATGACCCAATTGGGTTTAACAGACATCTATAGAACATTCCGTCCAAACATAAAAGAATATGCCTTATTCTCAGCACCACATGGAAAAACTGACCACATACTCAGCAATAAGGCAAACCTGAACAGATTAAAAAAAAAAAAAAAAAAAAAAAGGAATAACCCTCGGTATGTTATCAGACTGCCATGGCTTAAAATTAGAATTCAGCAACAACACAAATTTCAGAAACCCTACAAACTCATGGTACTTGAACAATGCTCAACTACATCATTCCTGGGTAAAGGAAAAAATAAAGAAATCAAAGACTTCCTAGAATTCAATGAAAAATGAAGGCACAACATACCCAAACCTATGGGACTCTGAAAGCAGTGCTAAGAGGAAAGTTCATTGCACCAAGGCCCGTTTGGAGAAAAGGGAGGATAGTCACATTAAAGAATTAACAGCACCCCTCAAGCTCTAGAACAAAAAGAAGCAAACTCTCCCAGGAGGATTAGAGCCAGGGAATGATCAATAATAAAGCTGAAACCAATAAAGTAGAAACAAAGAAACAACTCAAAGACTCATGGAACAAACAGTTGGTTCTTTGAGAAAATCAGCACGGACGGGGAAAACAGGGACAGCTTGGGCTTCTGCAGCGTGCAGCCTGCACGCTGGGGGCGGGGCCTCGTCTTTCCGGAACCGTCCACACTCCTGTATGCACAGCTCCCTTCTCCGCTGTGGCTAACTCACGCTCCAGTGAACAAAGACAAATGTGCCATTTAGCACCCCAACTAAAGCGTATTCGCAGCCTCGTGTGCATCGGTACTGCTGCGTGTCTGTACTGCTCGGCTGGGATGTGTGCGTCCTGTATAACCAGGTCTCTGCTCCTACCAGCCACTCCTCCATGTGGTGCCGACTATCCTTTCCCAAGGGCTCTGAGCTGGCCCTGCCTCAGGAGCATCCCTGCTTCTGACCAGCTTCCCTCACTGCTCGGGATGCCAACCGTCCCTCCTCAGTCCTGAACTCTCAGCATCACCTTCCTCTGCTCCCCTGAAACTCCCTCTAAGTAGACCCTCTCCACCTGTGCAGGGAGTCACGGGAGGGGACCAGGACCTCCACGGAGGAGGGGCATCTCTTCCACCCGGACAGCTCAGCAAACCCTCAGCTAACATAAGTGAGATGGACGAGCAGTCTCCCTGGCTCTCAGCAGTCCCCAGAGCCGGCACAGGGGGCCCCTGTCTAGGCCCGTCATTGGGAAGGCGGCACTTCTGGGGCTGAAAAGGAGGCAGCACAGCTGGTAAAGCCACACGATAGTTGAAGGGGAGGGCCCAGAGGTACAGCAGACCTCGAGCATTTGTTGTCTTAGAACAGGCGCAGGCAAGCTTAGACAGGGAGAAATCCTGCCACAAAGGACTTGCTGCTGAGCCAATGGTCAGTGACATGTGCGCTCCAGGTGAGCTGCACTGTTGCCCAGAAGGTACACACGTGGGACCAGGACGTCCTCAGAGAGGGCCAAGTGTACTGTGTGTGAGACAGTGTAGCCTGGATAAATCAGGAAGGGTGGTGTGGGGCCCCTCACAAGGCTGAGGATCTAGGGACCACGCCAGGCCTGCTTTTCCTCCCAGATTAGCTCCATGGGGATCACAAAGTGAATGGACAGGTCCTTTCTCCTCTGCCACATTCTAGTTCATGACCTTTGGCTTATGATTATCCTGGAGCTGGCCAATGAGGCACCAGCCCAAGTTTTCTCGATGGAGGAGGGGCGGGCCCTGGCAGGCTCTTCTGATTTTGGAGTCCACAGTGTCCTGGGATCCAGGACGAGAGAACAGAGAGGTAAGGACAGAGAGGTAAGGCTGGGATCTCTGTGGGCCTGGAGTTCCTTAACCTTCCTGGGGACTCTGGGGGAAGGCAGGCTTTGACGTGAGCTGTTATTTTTTTTCACTAAATTAAACCTTTTAATCAGAGGGAAGAGATTTTTCTGAAACTCGTGCTTGGGAGCACAGGATTCTGTAATGTATGGACCCAGGTTTCCTGGTACAGGGCACTGTCTCTGAACCGGAAGTTCAGAGAGTCTGTACCTGCCTAAGGAGAGCGTCGGGGAAGGCACCATAGACACAGACACACACACACAGACACATAGACACACAGACACACACACACATACACACACACACACACACAGACACACAGACACAGAGACACACACACAGACACACACATGCACACACACACACACACACACACACACACACACACACACACACACAGGCCACCATATTAAATCCGCACAAGCAGGCAGGAAACCAAGTGTCTATTACCGTGCTCTACAGAGGAAGACAGAAAGGCTCCCAGAGGCAAGGGCACAACTAAATCACAAGGGTACAAAGGGAGAAACCAAGGCAGTGGCCAGTGTTAGTGGCTTCACACATTGTTCCAGTGACTTCCTGTTGCTTCCTGGGTGACACTAGAAAACACACGTGAGTTAATTTTACGTGGCTCCTAAGAGGTCTGCAGTAGGGTTGAAGGGACTCAGGGGACTCAAAGGTTTTCTTTCTCTTCTGCTGGCAGGGCTGGCTGTCCCTTGCGGGTGCAAATTTGAAACCCAGCAGTCTCCCATGGCTCCTTGTCACCTCCGCCAGTACCAGGACAGCGACCACAGACAGGTCCTGGACCTGTTCTCCAGGGGCATGGAGGAGCACATCCCCGCCTCATTCTACCACGCGCTGAAGCTGCCCCGCACCCTCCTGCTCTTACTGGGGTGCCACTTGCCCTGGCCCTGGTGTCTGGCTCCCGGTTGCTGGCCGTTGCGGGCATCTTCTTTCTGCTGCTGTTACTGTGGCTCCTTGCCAGACAGCCTTTGAAGAAGTTTGTGGACACGTGTTTACACACAGACCTGGCTGACATCACCAAGTCCTATCTCAACGAGCTTGGCTCCTGCTTCCTGGTGGCTGAGACTGAGGGCCAGGTGGTAGGCATGGCGGCTGCGCGGCCAGTCAAGGACCCCTCATTGAACAGGAGGCAGCTGCTGCTCTTTCACCTGTCTGTGTCCTCACAGCATCGGGGCCGGGGGATTGCGAAGGCGCTGATCAGAGCGGTCCTCCAGTTTGCACGGGACCAGGGCTACAGCGACGTTGTTCTACGAACCTCTGTGCTGATGTATGACGCTGTGGCCCTCTACGAGGGCATGGGCTTCCAGAAGACAGGCAAGTCCTTCTTCAACACAGTGGCGAAGCTGCTGAGGGCCCTTCAATTCATTTCAGGTACTCACTCCCTGCAGCTCAGGACCATGAGCCGTGACCTAATTTCCTTATGCGCCTCTCAGCCTCCAGATCACGTGCTACCACGGGGAAACCCTCACGTTGGATCACACAGGCATATTTGCCATGCTCACAGGAACCCTGCGTATTTGATGGTGGGTAATAATGGAGTGCCCCATCTCTTCCGAAGACAACTTCCTGCAGAGGGCTGTCAGCGACTGCTGATGCAGTTTCAGGGGGCAGTAGAGTGTTTCTGTGGGTCCAGGAAGGAAGCACCATCTAGAGCGTCCTAGATTTACTGCCCTGGGAACCAAGGCAGGAGTTGTCTCAGTCCCAAGTCTAGGGACTCCAGAAATTTAGGCTCTTCAGACCTGACCGTGCTTCGTGGATGAACTAAGACAGAGCTGTGTGCTGATGTTTTCGAGACTTGGCCATTTCTGCAACTTCATCTCTAGCACTGACATACCAATGTAGGTCAGACACTGTCTCACACGGGACATCCCTAACCCAGCAGGACCTGCTGATTACAGCAGCACTTCCAGGGGACCTGGGGAATGGCGAAGGGGTGTTTCCAGGTAATTGCTGTCCTTGTAGTGTGTATACAATAGCAGAGAAATGTTTTTTCCTTACCTAGAACACCCACAGACTCTGGGTTCTGTAAACCTATTCTAGTGTGCTTTTCTGTTGCCGTGGTTAAAAAATATTCTACCAAAAACAACTTATGGGAAAAAAAGGCTTATTTCATTTTACACTTCCAGGCCACAGTGATGGTGAGGTCATGGGAGTCATGGTAACACCGTGCAAACTCTAGCTTCTCACTGTGAGCTCTGTTAGGGCCCGGATCTCTGTTTGGGGGAGACACAGAGCGAGGCATCTTTACCTCCAGATATCACACCAATGATAAAGAAATCAAACGGCTTCCCGGTCTGTCTCGACCAGGCAGTGAGTTCATCAGAGTTGCTTATAGCAGCGAAGATCATGGTTACTTACACCGTTGTGGGGGACCAAAAGCCCACCTTTGCAGATGGAGTTTCTGTCCCACCGGGTCCCACGGCCGTTCAGCCCCAATCACGCGCAGAGGCTTACATTGGTCACAAACTATCTGGCCCATGTCTTAGTCTTCTTACTAGCTAGCTTTCCCTTAATTATTAACCCGTTTCTATAAAACTATGTATCTTCCTGTGGTCTTGGCTTACTGGAGAATGCCCAGACCTGTTACTCCTTTGACGGCTGCAGGCATCTCCCTGTCCAGAATTCTCCTCATTCCTCATCGGATAGCCCCACCTCTACTTGCTGCCTGACTACTGGCCAATCAACGTTTTATTCATCAACCAATAAGAGAAACATATACACAGAAGGACATCACACCTTGACATGGCTAATTATCATGGAGGCTGCATCGCTGGATTCTTGGAACTACCTGTAAGAAGCTACATCATTGAGTCAGGCATTGGTGGCACATGCCTTTAATCCCAGCACTCGGGAGGCAGAGGCTGGTGCCTCTCTTTGAGTTGGAGGCCAGCCTGGTCTACAGAGCTAGTTCCAGGACAGGCTCCAAAGCCTCCAAAGCAATACAGAGAAACCCTGTCTCGACAAACCCAAAAAAAAAAAAAAAAAAAGTGCCTCATTAGAGTGTTCCTACCCACAAGTAATCACTAACTGATTATTTAACCCTGGGAAGGGACTTTTGGGGCTTTCAGCTTTCTTGAGAGTTTCAGGAGTGTTCTTTCACTCCAGCAAAGGAGTGTTTCTACCTGGAGTAAATAATTACACAACATTCTGCATCTTCGTCCAGTTCTTACATCCACGCAACTCTCTAAATGTCCCCTTGTAAGACCCTCAGAATGAGGAGTCTCCCCATTTCGGTGGTACCCCCAAGAACTCAATGTCCATGCAAGAGGCTTTAATGAACGGGAAACGTTTGCGCAAATGGGCTCCCTCAGTACGCAGGCTAGAGAAGCAACATTTTCTGGGTGCGGGTACTTTTAAAGGAAAAAACCCACAAGCTTAGGGTGGGGCTGTGACCCTCTGACCAGAGTCATGGGTTCTCTTTTTGAGGCCGGATGGTCTCAGGTCAGCAGCCCTCAGGGCCTCAGGGTGTGCTAATTAATCTTGTCTAAGCAAACCGGAGTTGCAGCTAACTCTTTGTTTCTTAAGGACCCTGTTTACCACCTGCTGACACACTGACCAGAGGGCAGTGTGAATTCTTGGTATCCGCTATCTTAGGGCCTTGTGAGGGAAAGTTGTGGGTGGTTAGCAAATTCCAGGAAACTGATAGTGGCCTGGGTTAGCTTTCCAGGTCAGACTGCCCTTCAAGTGGGGGGAGGGGTTCCTTAACTGGACTTTACTTTCTGTCTTTCACCCTGAGCCATGCACCAGAGAAATATAGATGTCAATAGTATAGACGCTTAGAAAACCATTTGATAGACATGCATCAAATTCACACGGTAGCAGTAGACCCCCTCCAAAGTCCGTGACCTCCCTTGCCACTTATAGTACCAAACCTGGGTTCTCCCCTGTGAAGTTGGCCTTACGTCCAACCAGAAAGCAGTCAGTTGGGCCCACAGCTATGCCACTCTCACACCAGCAGAACTAACTGGCCTGTCGTGTGCTGGTAACAAGACAATTCTCCCCCAGCCCTTTCCTGACACTGCTATTGTTAACGGGTAGGGAAAGAGCTTTCAGCTCACCCTGACTTTTTCCATGACTTATTACAAGAAATGTGCATAATCTTTAGCAATAGGGACTCACTATGTAGTTTTAATATGCAACCAACGCAGCGACAATAGCCTGTATTGTGTGGAGACTCCTAACCTACAACTTGTAGGGAGATACCTCACCTCTGACACTGGGTTATTCACCCAACACCATACGGCTGCTGGAGTATGCGTTCCCATCCACAGAGGCACGCTGATTCAATTTTTACTATTTCTTTCTTTTCATTTTCTGTTTTTGATATTTACCAAGTGCATATTTGACAGAAGGTAGCCACATCCTTTCTATGCCTACCATAATAATTAAACAAATAGCACAAAAAATGCCTGCTAGCAGTCGATCACCAACACCCCTCCCCACCTCATGTGATAATCAAATGAGGACAAAGCCTGGGACTTGTCCACGAATGGAAAACCTATAGCTTTAGCCCACCCCTACTAGCCCGAACCAATTAGAAATGTACTAATATGATTGACACTTATGTAGGCCAATCATAAGTAGAATGGCTGTACTGCTCTTAAACCCCCATAGCTGTGCTTTAAGGGAGCTTACACATTCCACTTGGGGTTGTCACCATTTTGTATAGGTATGTGACCCCACATGCATATGGTGTAATAAACGCTCTTGCTGATTGCATCATGACTGGTGGTCTTTGGGGGGACTTCTCGAAGCCTCTTTAGACTAATAAGCAACGATAAATCCAGTGAGACCAAAAAATGAACCGTGAACAACTAGGGAGGCTTACAAAATTGTCTTAGGGTACTATCAGGAAAAACTCACACTTTTTTGGTGAACTAAGAGGTCATTGAAATGCATGTCACGACACAGAAATGTTTTCAAGGGAAGCTGCTGTCCTAAACTCAGCCTCTGCTTGGAATGAGCTGTACTATTCACAATTGTCTCATCAAAGGTCTCCTCTTGGCATGCAGGCAGCCTGCCGATAACCAACCGTAGCAAAAGCAGCTGAACTAGAAAGACGGGGACCGTGTGGGGGGAGTATGGGGGAGCTTAGAAAGAGTCAGAGATCTCAGCTGTACACAGGAAGCCTTTTATGGTTCTTTTTGAAAATCCGTGGTAACTTTAGTTTCCCAGGAGGGAGTGCAGATAGGACTTTAAAGTATTTCTAAATCTTTTTTTTGGGGGGGGGGCAGAGCTTCTCTGCGGCTGGCCTTGAACTCAGATTTGCCTGCCTCTTCCTCCCAAGCACCGGGACTAGAGTGCTGGGACTAAAAGCATGCACCACCACAGCCAGCCGAGTATGCCAAGTGTTTCTGAATCTTAAGGTGAAGGCAGCCTTGATAGTGTTCTTCCGATAGTCTGCTATACTCATAGACTGGAGCCTAGCCCCACCCTCATCCATCCAGCAACTGATGGGAGAAAATACAGACACAGACCCACAGCCAAACACAGATGAAGTTCAAGGAATCCCTTGGGAGAAGGGGAGGCAGGGTTGTAGAGGGGTTCGAGCTAGGCCCTGGTGTATACGTTATGGCTGTGTGTAGCGCCTGCGCTACACTCCGTCCCACCAATCGGGTGAAGGCGTAGGAGACGACAGCGGGTCATCCTTTCAACAGGAATGCTGGAACGCCCTTTACCGAGGTACACGTCTTCAGGCTTGGCTCCTCCCCAGCAGATGTGTGTTAGCAACTCAGGAAGAGTACCAGTAACAGCTCTGGGGCAAGATGTCCAGCATCAGCTTCAGGCTCGCTCCAGGAGCCCCGGGGGCCATGCGGGCCCTGACTTGTGTAGTTGGTGTTCCGTGGGACTCCTAAGGGTGAGCGTGCGGTGTCTCTGGCTCTTTTGTTTTGCCTGTTCTTGGGACCCTCTTCCTCCTACAGGGTGCTTCCTCCAGCCTTGATATGAGGGTTTGGGCACAGCCTATGTTTGGTAGACATTCCTGGGTGGCCTGCTCTGTTCTGAAGGAGGAACGGGATCAGAGGTGAGGGGAGGCTCAGGGAGACTGGCAGGAGTGGAGGGAGGGGACATTGCAGTCAGGATGAAATATATGAGAGAAGAAGGAAGTGGTACACACCTTCGATCCCAGCACTCGGGAGGCAGAGGCAGTTGGAGCTCTGTGAGTTCAAGGCCAGCCTGGTCTACAGAGACAGCCAAGGATACACAGAAAAATTCTATCCCCCAAAAACAAAACAAACAAAAACTTCTTTCGGGCTCCAAAACAATACAGAGAAACCCTGTATTTCTCGAAAAAACAAACAACCAAACAAAAAGAATGAAAAAAAAAAGTTCTTTAAATGCCAAATCTCAATACACCTGAAAACATGTAAATTAAATCCACTCTTAATCCTGCTTTACAAGTATTTTTCTGAGTAACATATTTGCTTCTATTCTTTATTTTTATCTTTTCAAAATTTTATTTATTTATTTTACAACCCTACTGAAATTTCCCCTCTCTCCTCTCCTCCCATTCCTTGGTCATCCTCCCCTATCCACTCCTCATCTGTTTCTGTTCAGAAAGGTGCGGCCTCAAATTTTCATTTTATAATTTGCTTCTTAAACTTTATGCTTCTAAGTGTGTTGCCTGAACACACATATGTACAGCATAGGCATGCCGGGTGTCTGTGGAGGTTACAGAGGGCATTGCATCCCTGAAAATGGAAATTACAGGCGGTAGAAGCAGCCGTGTGGGTGGTAGGAACCACACCTGGGTCCTCTGCGAAAGCGACACGTGCTCTTACCTGCTGAGCCATCTCCAGACGCCTGCTTTGTAGCTTTATACTGTGCTTTTAAAAAATAAACTAGGCTTTTTTTGACCATTTTCTCACATGTATGTAGTTTATTCTGATTACTCTTCTCTCCTACCCTCTTTTATTTCCCTTCAGACCCTATGAGCCTTCCCTTCTCCCCACAAGCCCCCTCTCCAGACAGTTTGTCTTGCTGCTGTTGACATCCTTAGCTGTCTTTTTTCAATTACTCTCTGTCTTGTTTTGGTTTGCTTATTTATTTTTTTTGTTTTGTTTTGTTTTGTTTTTTTTTCCGAGACAGGGTTTCTCTGTGGCTTTGGAGTCTGCCCTGGAATAGTTCTGTAGACCAGGCTGGCCTCGAACTCACAAAGATCCCCCTGCCTCTGCCTCCCGAGTGCTGGGACTAAAGGCGAGCGCCACCAACGCTGGGCTCCTCTCTATCTTGTACGGAGTCTTTCTCTGTCCCACCAGCGAGCTCCCAAATCACGACACAGAGACTTACTATGAATTATGAAAGCTTGGCTTGTTTCTATCTCTTATACCTTAAATTAACCATTTCTATTGCTTTACTTTCTGCTTTGTGACTTTATCTACACACTGCCCATCCTGCTTGCTCTGCGTCCTCCGTGTCTCCTCACACCTCCACCTTCTCCTTCCCAGCATCCTCTGCTCCTGGAGATCCTGCCTAGGATTGGCCGTTGACTTTTTATTAAACCCGTCAGAGTGTCACTTCTCCTCAGTGCACAAAAGATTATTCCACAACACTGTCTTGTGGCAGACTCTCACTTGACCCTGAGCTTGGCTGATTGGGGGGGGGGGGGTCTACCTAGTAGCTCATGTCTGCTCCTCACGCGCCAGGATTACAGGTGAACTCTCAAGCTCACCTGGCATGTGTGAGCATGCGTGTGCTTGTGCACGTGTGTGCATGCATGTGAGGCTTGAAGCTGACATGTGTCTTCCTCAGTCTCTCTCGCCTTTAATCGTGAAGGCGGGGCCCCTAATTGACCTTGGCGCCCCCAGTTTGGCGGTTCTGGTTGTCAGCTTGCTCCCCTTTGCGCCTGCGCGCTGGGGCTCCCACCAGCCAGCGTACTTGCCCAGCTTTTATGTTCTAGGCACCCACATTACCGCCTTCGTACTTTATCCACCAAGCCATCTCTTAATCCCTGCGTTTATTCTTACACAATCTGCAGAACAGGTGGTTGTTACAGGTTCTGAAGTGGTAATAACTTGGTGATGATGATACAACCACACCCCACCCACAGCTTCTATCTAGTTTCACTGTTTGGCTGGTTTACAGGGGTTTTTGAAAGGATAATGTCAGCTCATGTAAAGGACACCTTTTTGCTGTTTATATTGCTTTTGCAATAGCCTCCAAAACCCATAATGCCACATTCCCTGGCAGGTCTCTGCCTGCAGTTTCTCAATCCGTATCACACTTTCCTAGCAACCTTCTTTCTGCATGTCCACAGACGGGCTCATCTGCGATTCTAAGCTACTTTCTAATGTTTTCAACGTTCTCCATTGGTGATGTCAGTCGCTAGCACAACACCTACCCATTGCTCCTCTACAGGAAGTTGTGAAGGTGGAGGTCACTTCCGGGACCCCTGTCGGTAATTTGAGTTTTCTTTAATCTTAGTCTGCCACAGGAGCAGCGGGAAGGGCATCTTCTTTGGGAAGAGCGCCCCCATGAGTTGCATACTGCAGCTGACTTCCCCACAACCCAGGCGCCTTTGGCCTGAAAGGAAGTTCTGGCGACGCAGCAGGAGACCTACAAGGTCCTTGGAGCGGACCCTGACTGTGGCAGCTCCCCTCCGCTAGGCCTCAGGGTCTGAGGGTGGCGATCACAGCTTTGCAGGTTCGTGGGAGTCGCTTGGGACAAAGCGACTCACCCTCAAAGAAGTTCTCTGGGAACTTCAGAGTCCAGGGAAGGAGCCCCAATAGTTCCTAGAGTGGGGCGAGTGCGCAGACTGTCTCTCCGGGCACAGACTCTTGGAGAGCAGAGGAGGAGGGTTGTCAGCCCTTGGACTCAGGTACATTCCTTTCTCCAGCTTGCGTCATGGCAGTAACTGCGAGCTAGCCCTGCGTTAAAGCCTTGTTCCCAGCGCCAGCTGCCACGTTGCCTGTGGTCTGTTCAACCCCGAAGTGGATACAAAGCATCTTCAGTACTCAAGGCAAGTGGTATGATTTCATTTTATCCTGGAATCGTGAGATCAGTTTCCAGGTTGTTTGGGTGGCACATCCTCCAAGAGGTCTGGGACCAGATAATTGTAGTCTAGTATGGCCAGCTCAGCTCCTCCTGAAGGATGGACCGGAGGGAACTATGCTTCGCAGGTCTGGCACCTGTGTGTGCACGGGGAGACTGTGCTCTTGGGTTAAGAGCAGCAGCAGGAGGGCTCCGTGGTGACTCAGTCTGCACAATTCCATGTGGTAAATAGGAGTTGTGCCAGAATTGCTGAGGCAAAACCTGGAGATCCAGAGCGGACCATGTTGAAAGCTTGGAGCAGACAGAGAGCACTAAGGCGGGACAGGCAGGCAGCAAAGCCCATCCCCAGCCCATGCCCCTGTGCATGTCCTCTGCTGCACTCAACTGTGCACACGGCACTGATGGGCCAGTAAATCCCAGGAATGTTGTGCAAGTTGTCTCTATCTACCAGACTCGCCCCAGTTAATTCCTCACCAGACGAATGGGTCAGCAAAGAGAGCTGGTTGGTTGCATAGGAGAGATGTGTGCCCAAAGCTAGGAAAACTCAGCAGAGACCCAACTAGAGACACACCTTGTCCAAAGCTCACCCTAATGCTGTGCGCTCTGCCCAGTTCACTGTGGGAGTGGTGGTGTTCCGGATGCCGGTCTTTGATCCTTCTCAGATTCCGCCTTTGTTGCCAAGGATGGTTATGTAAGAATGTTGTGTAATCCTCTTTATTTCCTCTAGCTATTGGAAGGGGCTCTGTGTCCGGTAACACACACACACACACACACACACACACACACACACACCATTGCACTGCCCATTGGGTCCCCACTGAACTTGACTTGTATTTGTCATTCTATTACCATGAAAGGGAGGGAGGTTTAGGTCACCCCACGGCCTTTACTGTGGACACATTGGTCAGATGAACGGGGGCCACATGGTAAGAGTGAGGAAGGGCTCCTGGGTGAGATGTTTAGTGCAGGTCAGAACGCGACAGGGATCTCTGTAGCATCTAGCTCCAGGCCCTGCCAGGGCATCATAATCTCCCAGGAACGTAACTGTGGAAGTCAAGGTAAAACTGGACTCCTATCAACTGTCCATCCCATAATCCGCTTAACAAGGTAGGTGGGAGCAGGACCCTCAACACCCAAACTCTGGAGCCTTGTCAGCCTTGCAGACTTTCTTTTAAAAAGTCACACACATTATTTTTATGAGTATGGGTGCCTTGCCAGTGTTTGTGTCTGTGTGCCATGTGATTAGATGCCCATGGAGGCAAAAGGAGCCAACACTGTCTGCACTGAGTCGTCTCTCCAGCCCCCAGACCCACTTTCACACAGCTTAAGTCTGCACTGTAGGCACTCTGAGGACCTCTGGGCACCCTCATGGTAGCGAGCGCCGCCCACGACTCCCTTCCTCACTCCTGCATGCACAGAGGCCCTTCATCCCTCCGGTGCTTGCATCCTTTGGTGCATGCGCCTCTCTCTCTCCTCCGGTCATGCACCCCTCTCTCTCCTCCGGTGCATGCGCCCCTCTCTCTCCTCCGGTGCATGCGCCTCTCTCTCTCCTCCGGTCATGCACCCCTCTCTCTCCTCCGGTCATGCACCCCTCTCTCTCCGTCGGTGCATGCGCCCCTCTCTCTCTCCGTCGGTGCATGCGCCCCTCTCTCTCTCCGTCGGTGCATGCGCCCCTCTCTCTCTCCTTCGGTGCATGCGCCCCTCTCTCTCCTTTGGTGCATGCGCCCCTCTCTCTCTCCTTCGGTGCATGTCTCTCTCTCCTCCGGTGCATGCGCCTCTCTCTCCGTATTTTTGGGTGAAAAGTATATTTACCTCATGGTGGCTCTAATAGTTTTAAAAAAAAGCATCTCTACAGAGAAAGACTTCATGCAACAGAGTTCACTCAGAGGGGCTTTTTATTAGGAAAAGAAGAGGGTTGTAAAAAGGGAAAAGGAGGGGGAGACCAGCTCCAGGAACAGGAGCAGCAGGAGAGGGGAAATAGAGGACGGCAGGTCTCTTTTAAAGGGGACAGAGTGAATAAACACAGGTGGCCCTCTTGGTGGCAGCAGCCGAGGGTGTATCCTGTGAGAACTCCAAAGGCCAGTACAAAGGCGGAAACACTAACGGGGGCCTTACATCTACATTTCTATATAGGTTTCCTTGGGTTCCTGGTGGTCCTCTGTCTCTTGGAATACGTACGTTATTGGGGAAGAGGTCTACACTGTCCAGGTGCAAGAATACTTGAATTATGGTGGTGGGCCTCTTGGGCCCTTGGTGGCCCCACCCCTCCTCCAGGAGACTGTTTTCTCCTTGTCCTCCGAGGAGCTCCACCCCTACTGGAACACATACTCTCTTGCCACCATAAATGTCTCCACCCACGAGCCACCAGTGATGCTGCCGCCAGAGGCCATCCACACATGTTTACAGAGCACCAGCTGCCCGAGATCACGATGGCTCGAATCTCCAACAACCTGGGGTCCCAGGGACTGACTCTTTTTTACGATGACAAGGAACTGGCCCTTAATGGCAAGTGCACACTGCCTGCCCTCAGAAAATACAAATGAACTTAAGACAGAGCAGCTAAAGGCCACCGGCCCTGCCCGGGATGCTGAGTCAGAGGGGACCAGGTGTGACAGGGCAAAGGCTGTAGGCTGAAAGGGACAAGGACATGAGTGGCAGCTTCCCACGGAGGTGAGGAACCTCGAGCCGTCCGAGATGCCCCCTTCCCTCGCAGGCTCATTCTGTGGGTCTCCTGCCTTGTCACAGCCCGGTTTCTTCATTGTTTATGGTCGTCAAGCATGCAGGTGCTGGCCAGTGAGACCTCTCCCCATGTGACCCCAGGGTGACTAGCGCTGCCCCGGGTTCACCTAACAGGTGTGTCTCAGGCTAGGGGCAGGTCCAAGTATCCTGGGCGAGGTAGTGTAACATGAAGACATGAGGAAGAGAGACGGCAGCCTTCCTTCCACAGGTTAAAGACCATCCCGCGGCTTGCTTCTTCTGCATGCTGATCCTATGGCGATCGCAAAGCCAATGGACGCAGGCTGCCTCCTGTCACATTCCGACTCTTGACCTCTGGTTTATGATTATCCAGGGCACCGACCTGGCTCTGTTCCCCGAGGAGGAACTTGTCTTGGCAGGTTCCAGATGCCATCCTGAACTCTGCGCCGCAGGAGTAGGTAGAGGACAGAGACGCAGGAGTAGGTAAGAGAACAGACACACAGGTTGGCTCCTTTCTGGGTCTACAGTCCCACAGCTTTCCTGGGTGTTCAAGGGTATCGTGCTTTAAGGGCTCGACCTTTGCTTCTTAGTGGATTACATCTTCCTAACTAGGGGAACGTTTGCTGACACCTGCCTTCGGAACATGGGACTCTGAAATTTATAAATCCTGAAGAGGAGACGCAGCTGGGGACATCTTCCTTCCACGGGGTACCATCGCAGTGTCCTGAAGATTGGGGTGCTGGGAGGGGGCTGTGAGTGCCTGTGCTGTCTGAAGCTTGCTGCACTGTCTAACCCTCAGCGCGACCCTAGAAACCAGGCGTCACTTCTCGCTGATCTGTAGATGAAGGCGCACAGGCTCAGAGAGGTTGGCATGCCTAGGGCCACAGGATTTGCCAGGGAGCAATCTGTAATGTTCTGGAAACCAATACTGTCTTCCGCTGTTCCACCCCCTCCTGGGTGACAGTGGCAATGAGCACCTGTGAGTCTGCAGCTGGGAGCTGGGTGGTGAGCGGAGGTTTGGGAAACTCATGTGCTCTCTTCTGGCTCCTGCAGGGCCGTGAGGAAGCCACACAAGCAGATCGGGGCGTCTCTCGTGGATGCTGAGGCTCTGAGACGCAGTTTCCCCATGGTTTCTTTTCACATTCGCCAGTTCCAGGAGAGAGACTATGAGCAGGTGGTGGACCTGTTCTCCAGGGGCCTGGAGGAGCACATCCCCAATGCCTTCCGACACCTGCTGAAGCTGCCCCGCACCCTCCTGCTCCTACTTGGGGTGCCCATTGCCATAGTGCTGGTGTCTGGCTCCTGGCTCCTGGCTGTTGTGTGCAACTTCTTCCTGCTTGTGCTCTTGAGGTTCCTTGCTAGTTGTCCTTGGAAAAATTATGTGTCTAAATGCTTGCACACTGACATGGCTGACATCACCAAGTCCTACCTGAGTTCGTGCGGCTCAGGGTTCTGGGTGGCTGAGTCTGGGGGCCAGGTGGTGGGCCTGGTGGGGGGTCTGCCGGTCAAGGATCCCCCACTAGGGAGGAGGCAGCTGCAGCTCTTCCGCCTGTCTGTGTCCTCACAGCATCGAGGACAGGGGATAGCGAAGGCGCTGGTCAGAACTGTGCTCCAGTTTGCACGGGACCAGGGCTACAGCGACGTCGTCCTTGAGACCGGCTTTTTGCAGAGAGGCGCTGTGACCCTGTATTACAGCATGGGCTTCCAGAAGACAGGCGAATCCTTCATGGACATGATCACATGGCTTGTGGATCTCTCTGTAATTCACTTCATATACCCACTCCCTTCTGCTCAGGAACATGAGCCGTGACCTTCTTCCTCTGTGTATCTGTCAGCCCCCAGCTCATTGTGCTGTGGAAAAAGATGGTCGTGGACAAATCATAACACTTCCTCTGCTGTTTTTCTTGCATCCTGTCTCTTTGATGGTAGGTGAAGAACTAGGGCTATGAAGTGTGCTCTGTTTCCTTTAAGATAATTTCCTACAGAGGAGCGGGGGCAGCAGAAACCAATGATGCGATGGGATAGTCTACATGGCCTGACTAGCATGTGTAGTCCCTGCTGGCACCGGCTAGCCAGCGTGTGTCTCTGCAGGCCACGTGTTGTGGAGGGGTTTTTTGTGGGTCCAGGAAGAGGAAGTGAGACTGGAGAGCAATTTCACTTCCTGTAACAGAGGCTGAACCCACCATGCATCTCAAGGACTAGGGGCTCAAGAATTGTTGGTTTCCCCAGGCCCGGTCATTCCATCCTACAAATCTCCAGTTCTCCGGTGAATAGGCTATGGCTCTATATCAAAGCCTGCCAGACTGCTTGCCGTTTCATCTCTGCCACCATAGGCGTCTGGCGTCTCCTCCTTGCATTTCTCAAATCTAGACTGTACTACTGGACACAATTGTCCAGGCTTCCCGCATACAAGCTAGTGACATTCAGGAAGCACCCGGGCTACTCTTTAGCCTGTCATCTCATTCCAAGGGATTTGAGGGGTGACTCATCCTGCCAACTGGCCTTGTCACAGATACGTTCATCGTCTTAAAGTCCCTGAGCCACACGGAGTGGTTCTAAACCCAAGTAATTTGTCACCTGTGGCTACGGACCGCACTCTGGGCCTCTCACACAGTACTCTGCTTTTACTGCCTTGCAGCAGACCCACAGTCACCTCCTGATGCCCACCCCTTTCCCTGAGCTTGTCTGACAACCCAGACATCCACATCTCCTACCTGTCCGTTCCACCCGCGACACCGTCAAAACCCAGACTCTTTTGAAGTCTACATCAGCCTCATATTCAACTGTAGGCCTTTAGAGACAGCCCTGTGTCAGGGAGGATAGGACGTGTCCTCCCCAAGTCCCTTCTGCTCTCCCCATGCAGTAAGATCAGATCTTCCGGGAGAAGCTCCAGGGGCGTGGAGAAATGGGCTTAGAGAGACGGCTAGGTGGGGAAGGGCACTGGCCCGTCTTGGACAGCACCTGGGTTCCATTCCCAAGACTCACAGGGGGGCTTACAACCGCTGACCCCAGTTCAGGGGACAGTGCGCTCTTCTCCATGGGCACCGGATGGCCTAATGGTCCCTATTCTTTGAAACACATACCCAATAGCAAGGAAATGCTCTTAAATACGTAGAACACACGGGGCCCCGGCTAGTGGGACCAATGGCAGCTGTAGAGCGGGGGAGGCACTCCCACAGTGAGACATGGAGACACGGGCATATTAGACACTCCCACAGTGAGACATGGAGACACGGGCATATTGGACACTCCCACAGTGAGACATGGAGACACGGGCATATTGGAAAAGAGTCCCTGCTGGTACAGACACAACAGGGTCTGATGTAAAACCCGCTCCTGTGCAGTTACAAAGTAACCTCTTTTACTACCCCAGATATTGCAACAGATAGATGAAATAAATGATTCCATTCGTGCTATCTGATGAATCAGTGTGTTGCTGAAGGGCCTGTCTTGGCAATCGTTAACTTCTGTAAGATAAGCCATGGGCCCCTTGAGTCTTTAAGCTCTCTTAGGGTTTCCTCAGCTTCCCCTTCCGCCTGGAATAGACGCTACGGCACACTCATCCCTCCCTCCAGCGTTTACAGTTCTTCCGGAACGTCCACCGGGCCACGGAGGGAATGGTATCAATTCTAAGGTTCGAGACCACAGCGTAAGACTCACATTTTCTACAGCTGACCCAGATATGAATCTCCATAGTGACTGCTGCCCGTTATGAAAAAGAAACGTCTACCATCGTGGTTGCAGCTGCACTCTATGGGCACAAACACACGTGTTTAGACGGCAATTTGACAGGAATTTGCCAAAACAGTGCCAGTATCCTGCCTTCTGGAAAGCCCCACGGGTTTCTGATGACTTAAGTGCCAAACACGAGTTTCCCCTGTGTTGCAGACCTTCAGGCTAAGCAGGAAGTCGCAATGTGCAACAATCAGCCGCCATTTGCAACCGTTCTTCCTTAAGGGACCCAGGGAACCCTTCTAGAAGGGTAAATGCCTACTATTTGGGAGCCAGCTTCACACAGCACAGGTATGTCTTCCAGTCTTCAGTGATTGTGACGGTACCTCATGGACAGACGATGTGCTGTCCCCAGAGCCAAGAGGGAAGCCCGTGCTCAGGTCTGCCGTGTCCCCAGATGTCACAGGATCCAAGCTGGCTCCACTGCCACTGTTTCCCCACAGGTTTTTAGAGGGGACTTGAGGCACACAAATAATCCCCACAGCTGGTGTGTTTTCTTGAAGGGAAGAAACCCTCACAGCCAGGGATAGTTATCTATTAGTAGAACAAGCTGACTCATTTTCTCCCCCATTGTTCTTTTTTCTGTATCTACCCACTGTCACGAGCATTTTTTCCTGTTGGCCTGCTCCCACAGCCGCGCCAGCCTCAGATAACACACAGAGACGCTGTATTAGATATAAAGCTGTTGGCCTGTTACTAGCGTTACTTATTGGCTAGCTCTGTCTTAAATGTTAACCCATTTCTATTAATCTAAGTGTTTCCACGTGGTCTCATCTTACCGGAGAGAGGATCCCGAGTTCTGCCCTCTTTCCGTCCTCCATGTTGAATCTCCTACCTTCCCCTGAAACCTCCTTGTCTCCTCATCCCGCCTATCTTACTTTCCTATTGGCCAACAGTGCTTTATTCGTTAACCAATAAGAGAAACATATGTACAGAATGACAGCTCCCATCAACCCACTGCTTCTATTGCCTTGGGTGATATGGCGGTTTCCATGAGCCTTACACACAGTGGGTGAGCATCCACCAATGCCCCAAATCAGTAAGGGCACAGTGGACCTGCAGTTCAACACAGGACCTCCAGTTTCCGGCACTGCCCTCACCTGCGGACAGCCTTGGCCCTGGCGGGGGATGGGTGGGGGAGGGCGGGGGTCCTCATCTCCCTCTGCGGCAGCAGGTATCATGGGTATCACCAACACTCCCCTGGTTCACCCTTTCTTTTGAGCAGACATTTTGGACAGAAAGACTTTAGAAGCTCTGGCCGTCTGTCACCTTCATCTTGTGAAATATATATATCTATCTATCTCAAGGCCATTCCTGTCACATTCGCCTTCAAGTGACTGAGACGGAGTTTTAAAACCTGGTCTTCTGTCTCTCGCGCTCAGCACCATTTCCAGCCTGGTTTAATCACTCAGACCCCTCAGTGCCTCCACTTGTAAACGTTTGTATCCCGCTCTGGGCTCGGCAAAGTTGCTCAGACCTCTAATGGTTAGAGTCTAACCAAGCCAGAGCCCTGAATTTGCCTTCTCAACTCTGGTGAACACAGCCCCATCTGCTCAGTGAATTGGGCTTCTAACCCCACAGCCACCATAAGTTCCTTCATAGTCATCTCTACCATTCTGTCCAGCAAGAGGTAGACAGCACGGGTGCCTGTCCCAAACATCCTCCCTTTGGGGGCGGAAGAACTCTTCGGCATGAGCGACAACACAGGGCAGAGGCGCCATGGGAATCCGCTCATAGCACACTGACGTCACGTCAGTACATTCTTCTCTGCTGGAGAAATGGCTCAATAGTTAGAACACTGGTTGCTCCTTCAGAGAATCTGGTTTGATCCCCGGCACACGCACAACAGCTTATAACCAACTGTAACACCAGTCCCTGGAAGCCAATGCCCTATTCTGGCTTCCACGGGCATTCACATGTTACATGTGTGGACAGAGCGCCCATACACATAAAATAATAATAAAAAACATTTTTAATCAAAAATTGTATTTCTGCCCCAGAAGTTGTTTGCCGCTTACACAGTCTTGGTGAGGGATATGCGTCTTGTGGCATTCTTTTGAGTTTTTGTAGCTTTCTTGGGAGTTTCTTGAAGTTCCCCCTTCTCTGTAGAGGAGCTAGCTAATAATCGCTCCTGGGAACCTGGACCCCTCCCTGCAACTGAAGACCTTCTCTGCAGGCACAGCCAGGCACTGTCATTCTGCTGGGGCCCTTGGCCCACTGCTCCCGCAGGTGGCAACACCCCCAACCTTCTCTGTCCCCTGTATGCTTGTAGATCTGCCACCACATTTTTGGCTGAGGGACAGAGTTGAATGAGTTGGAACCGAGAACTTGTGGGCAGCTTGGTGGCCATTGAGGTTTAATTCTATGGTCCTAAAACTGCAGGCCCCACTCCATCTGCCACGTTGTCGGTGGTGGGTGGGTGTACTGTTCAATACAAGAGTGGACGCAAATGTCTTCTGTCCCAAAGCAAGCGCCAACATGGGTGCATCTGTTCTAGAAAGTTTCATGTTCAGGAGCATGGGTAGCTGTCCAAAAGTGTTATGTGGAGAAGTTCCAGGGAGCACAGGGTCAGTCTCTGCTTAGATGGAATTCCTGGCAGCTTGCTCTCTCAGGCCAGGTCCACACAGCCCAGCAGGTAGGGCTAGGCCCCTGTACGTATGGGGAGACTGTGCTGTTGGGTCACACAGTGGGTTAAGAGCAACAGGCAGGTTCCTTGGTACCTTAGGCTGCCCAAGCCTCTGTGGTACCCGGGAATCGTGCCAGGAGAACTGAGGAAAACCCGGAAATCCAGACTAGATTATGTGGAAAGCTTGGGAGATTAGCCCAGATTAGCCCCAGTTACAGCGACCGGAACAAAGGAGCCACAGCTGTGAAAACACAGGTTGGAACTGGTCCTGGGAACATTTACTATTTGAGAAATGTCTGCTACCCAAACGTTGTCAGCAAGCCAGACACCATAAAGTTTCACAGTGTAAAAGGTTTATTTTACGTTAAGTAGATTTCATCAAGAAATAAAGAAAGCATGTAGAGAGGTCTAAAATTACAATAATACCTCAAAAAAATCACAGAGATCAAACCTGTGTGTGCAGCATACTC